>JAGSMU010000005.1:5940000-6472500 GCA_029286865.1 Teinopalpus imperialis
AATGTAAGTGCTTAATCTTTATTGTTCCAGACAGTTTCAGAAATAGTAAAAAAAAATTTCAAAATATATCTCGTGTTGCCTAATCGTTATACTTCAGTAAAGATCTTTTAATCTTACCTTCCATCCAGCTGATGAATTACTATCTCCCTTATCCTTAAAGTATGGCACGTTCTGTACCATCCACTCGTAGATCTGCGACAGTGTTAGCCTGTTGTCTTGAGCGGAGGTGATGGCTTGTGTTATGAGATCAGCATAGGAGAGGTTGCCCCATGCGTTGCGACGGGACGAGTTTTTCTTTGTAGTTACCGCCGACGACGGCAATGGTGGTGCACCTTGCAAATTTAAATTAACATCATTAGTTTTGAATCGATCTAAATTTCTCATCGGAACTACTTAATTTGACGCAAATTTATTGTAGTTTTTAGATATTATATTTTAACTGTAGGAGTAAAATACGAGCACACGGTTTACCTAAATGATAACTGCAGTAATAAAAATATCTATAAAAATTCATCCTTAACAAAAATTCAATATACACATGCGTCGTCGCGCATGAGGACTGAGATGGAATGCCTGATCATCTATAATTGGGTTTTTTTTTTATATTGAGACTAATAAACGAGACTTGATGGCGATTCCTGCGGCCCGTTACATCTACAAGGCATCATAATGCAGATACGTTGTCACCCTTAAGGACTGAGATGGAATGCCTCGTCACCAGTAATAAAGGTCTACGGACCTATATACTTATCATACATCATCATTATACTGCTATATTACGCTGGTATTCTGTGAGGGCGTGGTCTTACCCCGGTCGAGCTGACCCATTCATTTTACAGCCAAACTAGCAGCAGTGTGCTTCTACCACTGTGCAATTATTGGTTGAAAATTTACATTACTTTGGTGATGAAAACGCATGCTACAGTTCGCGGTTCAAAATCGAACTTATATATCTATTTGTTTGTTATTTTATTCCGCAGTTATTTAGGTACTAAAAAACACTCACTAACATTAGTGGCCAGTGTATGATAATAGACTGTGTCACTGTCGCGTTTGACTTTATCCCTATAAAACTAAGGATTATTATAGTATAATTCTATAATTCTGAACATTCGCCTACATAACCTTCTGACTAATAACGAGTCGTAAAGTTTGTAGGGCTATAGATATTTAAATGACATCGATCATGATTGTACACACTAAAATAAATTCCTAAACTTTTACTGTGCAATTATTTCGGCTGAAGTCTCTCTCGAATATAAAAACTTATTTAATTGTCAACTTCGAAAATGCAAGATAAGTGTGTGTTACTTGGAGAATTGAATGAATATAAATTTCGTTTTTAAAAAATATAGTTAGGTTTATTATATATATATTTTTATAAAGCACCTTAAAGATGTTAATACTCGTAAGGTAACAAAGTTGCCCCACATAATGGCGCCGTAAGGAATTTCTTGACGTACCTTTGTAAGAGGCATTTTATGATATGAATGGGTTACACCTGATGGTACATGATACCCGTGGCCCTTGACATGAAAGTCGACTAAGAAGGAACGCTTCCCAACAAGTAATGAAAGCAATGAAAAACGGGAAATACAGTATGTTGTAATTTACAGCTGTCATCGGATGCTGGAATCACCTGATAAAACTGTTTTCGTGCTAGTTTGCCACTTATTGAAAGGATGTACCGTGTATAACTTAAACCAACCATTTACCTATATTATTTTTACATCTTGGAATAACCGCTCGTATACATAAATTATTTTGTAATTAAAATTAAATTCGTATCTTTTATTAATATATTGACCAAAATGTTAACTAAAACTAATCTTGCCCTTCATTCACTTCAATGATAAAATTATACCATTTGCTAGTTTTGTGCTATACATTGACACTAAAATTAACTGGGACATACAGGTCACTGAAGTCAGCCGTAAGGTTTATGCCGCGTTACAAACACTATAAACAGTACGAAAAAAATTCTTCCTTTTACAAATAAACGTATACTTGTTCCCTTACATTAAAGTTAACTTCCAATACTCTTCGAATCTAATGATAAGAGCTCCTCATCACTACATCGATTTCGTTGGCAACTCCTTCACCATTCAGGCTACACGTCTCTGGAACTCTTTGCCCGAAGATATAAGATCGTCGAATAAGCTCTCTATTAAACGGCTGGTACGGAAGCGTTACTTAAAGGCATCTGGTGTTAATTATTAGAGTAAATTACTCTTGTCGTTGTTTGTTATATGTTTTGTTATGTATGTGCATATATTGTTATTATAAGTAAACATATTCCCATAATAGTGTACATATATGTAAATATTTACTTTTACATATATGGTATGTTATTTTTTATAAGTAGAATTATTTCTTATTATTTTTAGTATATTTTTTTGTATACACTACAAAATTTCTGTCTACACTACGGGAACTGGTAGAGAATGCCTGAAGACATTAATTCTCTAAGAGGTGTGACCAATAAAGATTAAATTAATAAAAAAATAAAAAACGGTCTTTGTTAATCATAGCTTTTTGTGATTATCCTTAAATAAAGAAAAAATAATTGGTTATTTAATAATTTACTATGTTTTCAACCTGCAAACTAATAAAGGACACGGATATATATATCGAATATAAAAGGAACATTTTGCAAAAATATATGATAGTTTAACTAAAAAATTATCTGCAATTTTACGTCGTCTCATTAATGATGATATTAATTTATCCCTAATGGGAAAGGCAAAGGACTTTAGTCCATACAGCCAGGTCTTGTTCGTATGATGGTTGGTCTGAAACCTCGTCTCATTAAGTCAGTGATGTTTAAACTTCAACAGATTAATATAACTTTTAACATTGGTGCTAGTGTTGCGTCAGTTGTCTACATAATTAATAACAACAAACAAATAGTTTAAAATAGAAATTTATTTTATGTAGTAAACCAAAATCAAAAATCGAGCGACTGACTTGTATATTTAAATAAAAATTATTAAAATTATTAGACATATTGCCCTTGAAATAAAGGATATAATTACCAATATTCGACGCCCATCACTTTTTTTATTATTTACTGCAAAACAATTTGCATGCGAATATTGCATATGCTTCCATTATCATACAATACATATCGTAATTTTCAAGTTTTTCATATTGTCATGTTATCAATTAAAATATTCAAAAAGACATACATACATTGAAAGCGTAAACTTTTACAATTGATTGACTTCCTGTATTTACATAACTAATGCCCTATGTACTAAAATCATAACAATGCCGGAATCCATATGAAACTGCCTGGAATTCCAGTGAACGTATTCCAATAGGTAGGTAAGTAGTATTAAGATTCATAGGAAAATATTGAGCTCAAGTTTATTATAACCCGAGTGCAACGACCCCATATTGTAACCACAATCAGACTGTCAAACATACCTAACTTATTGGAATAAAAAATACCTTTGTCTGGTATAAAGGAAAATATATGTTCAATGTGCAGCATATGTGTAATCTTGCGCTGATTAGGGAAAGAGAAAAGAGTTATTAAAAACAGTATTTATTATTTTTTAAGCTTAAGTTTAAGTACTAACTAGTCGTTAGAAACTGGGCGTACCGAGGAAGTATTGCTCGACCGGGAACGCTATTAAGAAATATCTTTGTAAAATTTCCGTATAACTGCTGTCCTATAACTGGCAAGACGTATATTTTAAGAACCAGAAGTAATAATACTCGTATGTCTTAATTTTTTTTTAGAAGGGTTAGTTTAGTGTGTGTCTGGATTACGTGTAATTTTTATGATAAAACTGTGTATATACAATTAGAATGATATTACTGTATTCGGATATGCGACTCTGCAAGGGTCTCAGTTAAGAATAGATGAAATGTGTGCTTTATTGTCACTCTCGTAGAAAAATAGTAAAGTTTTCTTTTGTCTTCGGTTTTCAAAATGTATGTTTATTGCAGTTTTATACGAAAATATGGGGCACGTGGTGTATAAATTATTTTTGTACACCTAAGCGTATTAAGCGCCTTTATTATACCCTAAAATTTGATTATAATAGAATAAGGTATGTTTGACATATTTACCTGTTATTCATAAAGCTATCCTTTTACAGTAACTGGGGTGATAAAGGAACACAGTTCACCTGATGGTAAACATTCCCCGCGACTTGTGTACTTCCAGCTGAGATAGGGACACTCCCATCTCAGCTGGAAGTACACGAGCATCAGTGTGTAGTGATTTCTTTTTTATCGCATTGAGAGTAACTTACGAGCACATAGTTCATCTGGCAAGTGATTACTGCGGCCAATGACATTAACTCTCATCCTTGACAAGGAATAATAATGCGGATGTTATTCATTGTCAAGGAGCATAGTTATTCCCAGTATTAAAAGTCTCCGGACGAAACACAGCAGCAATATTTTACTATATTTCGCTGGAACTTTGCGAGGGCGTGGCCCCTCAAGCTGACCCATTCATTCTGCAGCTAGAAACAATCCACAGTGTAGCGCTACACCTGTAAACCTGTTACCTTTTGCACTTGAGAGCATTTTGGTAAAGCTTTAAAGACATCAAAAGAAGAGGTAGAATAATAAAAGAATACCAATACATAATACAGAAATAAAAGCATGGACTTCTTTAGTTCGATGCAACCACTAATCTATAATCGTTCTACCACGTGCCTATCTATATCTTTGTTTTGTTTGTTGTTTTTCTGCTTGACACAATACGTATGGTCATAGCCCACAGGATGAAACAGGTGAAAGAATCGAATCGAAAGGATCTGCAGTGACAACCCTGGACAGCCGCAGAATAGGATGATCGCCCACTAAATGGACCGTCGACCAATGAAATTTTGCGTGAAGTCGATGGATGCAAGTGGCCCAGAATCGTGCTTAAACGCAATCTATAGAGGATATTCATATGAACATAGACCATGGTCAGCAGGACTATTGATGCTACGATTATGATAGGAAAAATTTGGCTGATTTCTGTGTCTCAAAAATGTTAATTATACTTCGGACGACTGAAAAATAACAGAAGGGTCCGGGGTTCGCCCGTGGTATGTAGAAAGTTTTCGATCGACTTGATATCGCTTACGCTTCCCGTTAACGGAGCTCATTAACCAGTTTACTTTTTCTTAAATGTATATCAGTTGCAAGGTATAAGGCACTAGTGAAAGTAATGAACATTGACTGACTCCTTTTTAGCTTTAAAAGCCAGTTTAAAAACAAGAATTTTTAAAAGTAAATCGGGCGTCTGTATCTGAAATTGTATCGAAAAAAAAAATTTGTGACGAATTATGTTCAAAATACTAAAAGATTAAAAAAAAAAAAGATTTACACATTTCAATTGCACTATGTTGTCTTTTTAATACCAAAATTATAGGATAATCTTTTATGTCTACTTTTTGAAACGTTCTATAATGTAGTCCAGCTTCTTTCAAGAATATTTTAATATCAAATCGTTTTGTCAATATAAGTATAACCTAACTTGTTTGTTTATACGAATGCATAAGATATTACTAGTTGCTCATGTATATTAATTTACCAACAATGTTAAGTAATATGTATGCATGTGGCTTATTTGGTATTCGTCTACCACTGATACACTATTTTATATCACGCGTTCAAATTAGATTGTTTTAGAGTTGGCGGGAAAATGTTTAGTTCTAATGAGGATTCACTTTGATATTGCCAGATGTGTTTGCTTCTATTGGCAATACAATAAAAAAATACGTAGTCATATTTATCATATATAATATTTAAAATTATATATAAACCATATTTATCAAACGTTTTAGCAATTTATGCATAATTTCAACCAACCATTATTTCCTTTAATAAATATGCATATTTATTAAATAATTTTAACAATTTCTTTTGCATATATTAACACACTATTTTATTTTATTTTTATTTGCATATAAGTACACATGTATGTAGTACATAGATATCGTGGTATAATTCAATTTTTTAAATATTTGTTTAGATTTAGTACTATTTAGTAAATTGTAAATAACAGTAAAAGTATCTTTAGATATATGTACGTAACCATAAAATACTTTGACAATAAACAAATATCTTAATTGATCACCGCGCTTATCACAAGAGGAAACATCCTATAGCGAATTTTGTTATTTATTTTTATAACTTTTGTGTAGAACTATACCGTTGTTTTTGTTAGAACGTACTATTTGGGTGGACCTAAATAGCCCATCGTATCACAATTATGTTATGGCTATACTATCACAAGGTGACAAAAATATTTACCGGTAAGATTCTGATTGGAGTTTTTCTTCGAACTAGAATCTTCAGCTGGGTCAACGTAGTTTTCCGGCCTAGGCAATGGCCACGTGTTGGACCTCGCACGCGTTTGCGGCTCAAAACCAACCTCCGCGAGTTCACCCAAAGGCTCCAAATCACCCATGGTTCCCTCAATTTCCGACAGTACCGTCTGTGAGGACCACGGGCTCTGATAACTACCGCTTCCTTGTATAGACATGACCTCGACGTTTAATCGCAAGGCAGTGGAAATTTTTGGTGGGTGTGTCGGAGAGCGCGCTCACCGGCACTCGTCTCCACCCGTTACCATCACAGCGCTCTCGCAAACGTTTTTCGTTCGACTTCTTTCTATTTCCAGAACGTCGTCGGAGCCGAGCAGCGGTCCGGAGAGGTTATCTAACTCCTCCTTATCGGCTCTGTTATATGAAGCCAATAACATGTGGCGTCTCGCTAACGTTCATAAACAGAGATGTGCGCAAAGCGCATCTGCCGTCGGACCGTTCCCGAGAGGCGATTTTCGCTAAATATAAGCGCGGAACGAGGCGGGGGCGGGGCGCGCACCACGTGAGCGTCTACGCGCCGATTTTCCAATTCATCACTGGCGGGCTAGAGGCGCGATAACCTTGTAACGTGGCTCGCGATACAGCGTATCGCTGGCCTACGATGGTCACCGTTGTAGTCCGGGAGATCACTGCGTAAATTCCAGTTCGAGTTGCACTAAACTTTTCGGCACTTATAGCGTTTATCACAGGCTTAGGTGAGATCGGTTGAAGAATATAGTTATAAAGTAAGAACGCGGGTAAAAACGTTAAGAGTCCACGCGGTTGTCGTAGTTCGTAACTGCGTAATAAGTGTGGTGCGCGTAGCGCGACGTTATGTCCTCGAGCGCGGGCAGTCGCACGTACACTGAACTGAACCGGCACCGCAGGCGTGCGAATTCCCCCGACGGGCGCCACTGCCCGCGGGCGGCGGGGGAGGGCGCTGATAGAGAAGTGAGAAGTGGCGTCGTGTGACCGCTCTCGGTAGCCATCTCGGCCGCACTCGCCGCCGCTCGTTTTAGTACGGAATTCTTTCCACTTTATCGGTGCGTAATATTAGGCCCCCATCGCGCGCGACCTTGGCGGGAATTGCATCCACATGCGGATCGGACGTTAGCGAAATAGCGCAATTAATAAACTTACACTTTAACTTTCGAAAAGTTGTCGTAGGTTCAATATTGAATGACAATTATAGTTAGCATTATGTTACATATGCACGTAGGAGAAAACTAATGATACTTCTTTACAATTATGATTTCAAAACGTGCCAACAGTAAAGAATCGGTGGTCAGGCAATTCCAGACTCGTAGGTCTAACCAAATAATCTCACCGCGAAACTACGGCGAACTAACAGGGAAAACACGTGAGCGTCAAAGGACAAGTAGGTGGTGCTGTGAAATAACCATTAGCCACTGTTTTAATAAATTCATTGAAATAAAATTATCAAAATAGTGACTGTAACAAAATTTATTATTTAATAGTAATTAAAAACGCCGACGAGTCGATGTTAGTGTAGTAATAACTTTTATTGCAAATTAAAAACAAAACCAAATTACGAGAACAATATAAAATAGATAAAGAACTTAGGGTTATTTCCAAGCACTGATTTTATGATGAATAGATTCTAGCTAAATAATATCAATATAGGTACGTATAAGTTTACAATGTACCTACTAGTAAAAAGTTTTTAGATGGAATACGTAATCTTAGGTGAAAATTTCTTAAAAGCTTTATATAAGAATTATTTGACAACGATCGATTGTTCCTGGCTGTCCCGTGTTCCATTCATAGCCCAGGAACCAATAATTCTGCAGCACAAATAGTTGGTTTTTTGGTTTGAGTGTATGTCCTGACATTGCATCTGAACCTTTTTTCAAACTAATCGCAATGCATATATAATGCAATAATCTAACGGTTATTGTTACGGTCTGCAAAACTTAACTTTTGAGAAAAAAAAAGGTTTAAAACTTTTGTATCTGCCATTTCAATGATAGCAGAACCACCCAGCACTTAAAGTTTAAATGGAGTGATTAACTTGATGTTTGTAATATTGATGTCATTGGTCGCATTATTTTTGTCAATGAAATATTCTTAACAAAGGCTAAAGAAAGATTGAGAAAGTGCTTCCGTGTTTGCGCAAATGGTTTAATCATTTATTTCGCGCAAGTTAAAAGCGTCTTTTTAGCGATCCGTATCGCAGTGGTATTGGCAATCGAAATTGACCACGGAAATTAGTAGCCGAGTTTTGTTTTTATTGTCGAATCCTTTCACAAGAAACCAGAAACCAAATCCAACCGGTAATAAGTTTTTCCGACTCACCAAACGTAACCTACAAACTAGACATTCCCAAAAGGTTCCAATAAGGCTTTAAGGGTTGACAAAGCAAAAAATTGCTAATCGAAGATTGATGTAAGTATCATGGAACACAGGAAACACCAACCATCAAGTGTATTATATACACGATTATTGTCCCTTCATTTTATAAAACATCTTAACACAAAGCGTCGGTAGCTTAGAGGTTAGGAATTTGACTATGCAATTTAGCGTTGGCTCGAATCCTATTGGTCTGTAATAATAAGTATACATTTCCACATCTTCACGAGGCGCGGCAATAAGATCAAGATTAAATCTTAATAAACTTCTCTAAAAACCTCTGTTTATCCAGATTATTAGACAATAGAGCTTGTTTATTTATATCAATCCACCTCACAGTTACCGCAAGTAAGTTCTATGGTAAGTCTAGAGTCGCACGATTTAGAGTCTAGCTAAAGAATCTCAACGCGTGCTACGGAAAGAAAATATGCGGGGTTCAAGTTAATTGACATGTTAAGTTCTGACAGTTGATGTTTGTTAATAACCTACATTATAATTAATATTTTATATACTAAATAATTAATAACCCTCAATCGCCCAATCTTCTTTGAATGAAATCAGGATCACAATGTTGATTTCATAGGTGAAAACTATTTTATTATTATAGGTTATGTTTGTATTCTAACTATTATCTATTATTAACACATTCATATTAACTAAATATTAAAGAATAAAATTTAACATACAATAATAAACTGAATAGTTACTTACTAACACGTATTGATAAGAATTTCTGGTGAGTTTAGTCACCTGGAATAAACCCATCAGAAATACCGCGATTTCGATCGGGGCACTAATCCAGTGTCAAATTAGAAGCTGGACATCAATTTAGGGTTATGGCATCAATATCTCTGATCAATAGGTGACTCCTAATTCCTGTTTTGACGCCTGGTCGGAGGTCGTTCATAATAATAACATTGAGTCGCGTATTTCATCCGATATACGTACTGGACACGATTTACATACCAAGTAAGTAATGGAACCTAGTAAGGCTAAAAAGGCCAAAAATTATAATTAATAAATAAACACGGCAAGAAGATGAATAGATATTGTCAGAGAACGAAAAAAATTTACAACTGCAATGTTTAGGTTTCACAGCTCACAGCTGTCTATAGGATTTCCCACTTACGCAACAGGTTATTTGTAAGGAGGGCCCAGCACTCTTCGTTCAAAATCAATCATCCCCGAAAACTTTATACTTTTTGTAATGAACAGAATGAGCTATTTGGGAAAATCCATAAGCAACAACGATCATATTAATTTTAACATAACATGAATGAATTCGTTAATATCTGGAAACAATATATTTTTATTCCTTTGTGTTGGCTTTATTAAGCGAAGCTAGTAAATCTGTTTGAAAATTTTGAATCTTAGTGATTGTACGACGCAGATATTCATAGTTCATGGGTTACAGTTATAACTTTTGAGTACAATCGGGACAATACAAAAGGATTTGTGCTCTTTTGTCTGCGATATTTTCATTAAAAATACTTATTTCTATTTGAATTATCATTTCACTTTGAATTCACATCATATCTCAGATTCACTCAAGATACCTCAGAGCGGAGCACACGATTACGTTCGATTTACAAATATCGGTTTAGTTGCGGAAAACTTTCAGCACTGATTTTATCATTATCATTTCATAATATACGCAGTGTCTCGTCACCTCTAGAAATCTAAATTTGTTTTTTTTTATTATAATAACTTTCTTTTATTACATTAAGAGTAACAAACGAGCACACAGTTCTGACGCACTGATGTCAATTGATTCCTGCGACCCATGACGTCTACATTCATCTATGACAAGGAATCATAATGCAGATGCGTTGTTACCCTTGAGGATTGAGACGGAATGCTTCGCCTCCAGTAATACAGGTCTAAACACTAAACTCACCAGACGAAACACGGGCAGCATTATGCTGCTATTTTACCCTGGTCGAGCTGACACATTCATTCTGCAGCTAGAAACAAACTGCTGTGTAGCTCTACCACTGTTTTATTCTGGTATCCTCAAACGAATAGACATGTTGGCGAGGGGTATATGTATTTGAATTGAATGTATAATATATAATGTCAAAAGAGAACATTAACAATAAGCTTGGCTTCTGGTTTATAATAATTATATAGTTATAGTCTAACTGCTTTAATGTAGTATGTATGCGGCTATAAATTAAATTTATTTCTTTCGTCTAATACGTAATCTGATTGTAACATCTTTAATTAATAATCTATTATTAGTAATACAATCATATAAGCCAATAGCACTATTTCACTATTTTTCCACTTTAATTAGTATCATTTTAATTACGCCATCATTAATGAGTAATTATAGAACATAACATAATAAAGATTAAGTAGCACCAAGTGGTAACGATCGTAAGTTTATGTTATTATAATAAATTGTTGTTTTCATATTTACACGTATTTAAGGTACTTTTAAGTTTAACACTTGTGGAGTCACGCCGCAGGGAGTTTCTTACGGTAGTAATGAGTCGGCTTGGCCGAGGAACCACGCCCTCTCCGAATACCAGCGTGAAATAGCTATAACGCTACATATATAATGCATGCTGTGTAATGTTACCGAGTTTCGTATGCTTTGTATACATGTGTATACGAGTAGACAATTACACGTAACATGGTATATCATTCTGTTTGTTACTAGCTGAGCCGTAAATGGGTGAGTTTTGACTGGGGAAGGATGGCCCTCACGAACGCGGTGTCGCCGGCCACAGGAAAAGGTAGGATTCCTACGTTTTGATTACTAACCTTACGTGTAACTATTAAGTGTTTTTAAATTATATTGTATTATTTATGCATATAGCAGTGCAATAAATACTAACGATGCCGTTAATCGCTCCGACTAAGATGAAATGCTTGTGCTAGGATATAGTTCACGGCACTAATCGAATGTCGGATTCGTTTGATTACTGTTTTTTTTTTAATTTAATTTGTTAGAGTTTATTTTATCATATTAATGGTGACATACAACCATACAGTTCATCTAATGGCAGCCAATGACATCAGCATCTGTCTTAACAAATATTCAAGATGGAGATTCGTTGCCATCACTAAGGACTGAGATAGAATGCGTCGTTACCTGTAATACAATTTATCAGGCGATATCACAGCGTTGTCGTCTTACTTGTCGTGTATTTCAGTGATCATATTATTCGAGAAATTCACCACAACTGAGGAGAATTTATTTAAAGTAGTTTCGGTTGTGGTCGATATTTACCCTATGAGGAAAAGTATAGGAAAGGCAAATATAAGGGAATTGATTACAAAAATGTAGTCACCATCATATTTTAAGCGCTTATCTTGTTGCACCAATTCGCAGGTGACTGTACGTTTTGCTTTCTCTTTTTAAATTCCGAAACGACACAATTTTTTTCCTGTCTTTCTACTCCCGTCTATTTTACTTTCTATAGTTTTCAAAAGGTGCGACAATTTTCGATGTTCACTTATTAATATATTTATAGATGTTTAAAGCGATTGGTTATTAGATTTTTTACAAACCTTACTTTATTTTTAATAATTATTATTTATATTTAAGGGAATGCTACACATTAAATAATACGAATATAATGAATTTGATCGCGTTTAAACACGACCTTTCGGGTCAATAAACCAGAATAGAAAACCGATACCAAGGATGATTCGAGTCCGAAGGCTATTGAAATTAAAAATACAACCTAATTTCGATAGAAAGGTGGCTGGTTGCTACCACCGGCTTGGGATCCTGTGATTAATAAAATACAAGAAAATATTTCTGCGTACTTTATATTTATTAGATAACTGTAGACCAGGATAAGTATGACATCAAGACGTCTAATACCAGAGTCCTCACTTGTCACCCTAGAAGTCTGAGATGGAATGCCGCGTCACCAGTAATATAAAAGTGTCCGAATCCCTACACTCACCAGACGAAACACACCAACGTTATGCTGCAATTTCACGCCGTTATTCTGTGATGGCCATTCATTCTGCAACTAGAAACAAACCGCATCGTAGCTCTACGACTAAAGAATTCCGTATAATTATTTCAATTTAAATTCTTTATGAATACATTTATATATATAAATATAAATATAAATGTATTATCCATAAAGAATTTTGCAAGCTTTATAAGCACCAATAATCTAATGGTATATGGGAACGTCATGAGAAACTTGACGTAGTAACTTCGAATTCTGGATTAGTGGCATTAGCCTAATAAAAGAATTTAAACTTAGTTAGTATATATAGCAATGCCAGCATATTTTTTTAAGACTAAGCTTCTAATATTGTTATACCCATATCGACAGGAACAAACCATTCGCAGTTTCGCCTTGACAATGACAACTCCACTAATGTTCTGGCTACACCAACTCTATAATCACAGGGTAACGGTCCAAGCCGAGGCTCCCTCTCGGGAGCCCTTGCGCTGGTTACCCATATATAGAGGTCTCGACTGAGAGCCATAAGCGCTCGGTCACCTCTCAACCCGGTGAAACTGTAAAAGCCCTGGGGCTAACAGCGGCCATCAGTCAGATTTTAATCTCTAAAAAATCCAACTCTATAATGTGACCAGGTCTTCACGAATTAAAATGGAGATACATGCGTTATCGTCCATTATTGGTACTGATTGGATTCCCCGCATTATTTTTCTTATCATAGGGCACAGTAACGGTCAGCTGCGATTTTACTGAAGCTGAACTATTCGTACGAAATATACCATTATGTTTAATTTTAAGTTTTAGGTTAATGTTTAATTGATAGATTCAAATAAGTATACTGTATACTACACAATTAATTTCAAAACCACGTTTATTAAACTGTTACATGATTGCGTCTCTACAATGTCTTTTTAAAACTAGCATTTTGACAATTTAGAGGCCATTGAACCTAATTTAAGTGTTACATTTTTAGTCTATATGTTCCTTTGACTACTTGAACTTGATAACTATTTAGTTTATAGACTATTGATTATATTTTTTTGCGTTTCTGTAGTTTCGTTAGCTTAGATCTGTCAGATTCTGTGACATCGAAGTCATTATCAATATCATCTCAGCTTATCATGAATTTTATAGGTAAATCTTAATCACATTTTAAAACAGAATTTACAGCCTATAAATATATAAATCCCACATTTGGACATAGGCCTCCTCTAGAGATGGTTTCAGCGCTTAGTCTACCGCACAGCACCACTATAGATTGGCGGACTTCAAACGTCTTTGAAATATTCTTTTATTTGTTAGACATGCTGGTTAGACTTCAATCGCTGAGCGCGTGGTAAATTTCCAATTTGAATTGCATTTAACAATTTCATTGGTGCCGGCACCGGGGATGGAACTGATATCAAGGCTAAAAATAGTACTCTAAATTTGTTTTTTTTTTTTTTGTGTTTAAGTATTGCTGTTGGTCCAGTGACCTCTACAGCTTTATCTCAGTAGACTCGCGAGCGGGAGGCCCGCTGAGTAAGGGGACAAAGACGATGCTGCGAAGCGAAGCACGAAGACCGCTGCTGCACCACCGCTACGCTCCGATCCCTGTGGACGAAGAACGTCGACTACAACAGAGGGGGCCGATAATACAATCCGAGGGCCCCTCATAAGGAAGTACGAAGCCTCGACTCGGATCGCTATCTAAAGTGTAAATTTGTATTTAAGTTATTCGGCCAAGGTATATAAACAGGGTTGATACTTTGATTAATTATACCAATCACCGTCCAAAGGCACCACTTTCGGCAAAAAATAAAATACTTAATAACATGTCTGTAGAGCAAATATGTATTAAGTATTATATTAAAATCATATATTTTCAAATGTAAAGCATGTTTTGTTCTGACCGGGCCGTAGAGAACATAAATATGTAATACTTTCCAATAAATATTTATTATTTATTGCAATAAAAAACCAAACGTATCAAGACTGGAGAGACATAGAGCATAATTTTAATACCATTGTAAACAATATCCCACCATGATATAAATATTGCATATACGGTCAGTGTGTAAAGGTCTCATGATCTGGAAGAATTTGTAATACTACGCAGTTTGTTTGTAAACAAGCTTCTCTAACAGCATTGGATGTAAACACTTATTATGCGTTCTTCAATTCATTTCAGAATTATTTCGAACGCAACGTGGTTTCATTCATTATTGAATAACACCGTCGCCTACCCTCGCAAGGAATTTTAAGTTATAATACCTACACATTTATAAATAATATATACGAACATGTCTGTATCTTGAAAAGGATAAAAAACTTTTTGATATTAACGAGATTATCTATATCATTGTGTTAAAATTAGGAATAAATATTTATAATCAATCGCAAGATTTAGATGAGATCTGCTATAAAAGGCACATTAAGCTGTCGTTCTCAGCTATTGTTTTGGGATACCGTATGGTCTTATGCTACTGTAAGCACATAAGCACAGTACAGCGAGGCAGTGATGCCTCTTCTCCGACACGCTTAGGCTATCAATCCATATAAACCATAAATTCGGTGTATCAACACCGGATTTTATGACCAAACGCACAGTGCGTTTGGGGAATCCAGAGCGTTTTCTCTTGCTCCCAAGAGGCAAAGGAGAAATGAGGTTTCTTGCAAGATTTGCAGATATAAGGTCGCATCTTTCCTGGAGTGGGAAATGGGAGGGAGTCCTTCCCCGAGGTGGGGCTATCGAAAGTCGGCTGGCGCTGGCAGGGCTATGGATGTGAGCCAGATACAATATGTCTCCGGATTCTTTCATCTCAGTTCTAAGGGTAGAAAACGCATTATTATGTATTATCTTCCCTTATCGAGGATGACCATGTCAACCCTAATATCTTAATAAAAATCATTATTAGCGAGCTTGCCATAACTGGCTGCCCAGGACATTTAATTTTTTCGCCCTTAGTAAAACCTTGATGCGTGTGGTTCAAATCACAATATTTATGCAAAACATTTACGTATATTTGTATAACATTCATTTTTGAAGTTAGGGATTTAACCAATTATAAGAAAATCAATCATCAAAAATTGAAAAAGAAGAATCAATGTCACGATTTTTCACGGACACAGTTTTAATATACGCTGGCAAAAATTAGATCGAAGGGAAGTTGAGGCCGTTTTCGAAATCTAGAATGTTCATACGGTCAAGTTGCCAATGTTTTAAACTTCTGATTGTTAATAGATCAACTACACTCGTTAAATAATAGTACCGTAACCCTCGTCATCCCATTCTTAAATTCGTTATAATGCATTGCATGCTATTAAGATCGGAGTCAGCTTTACATACAATGTCAGGGACGTTGGAATAAATACATGCGCAGACCTTAGAACCAACAATTTGTCTTGACTCAAGACACTGACCAATATACCTCCCAACCGTTACATATTTAAGAATATATCTGTCGTCTGACCTCGGTATCATGGATGGAGATTGGAGGCAAATTGCGGGTCAGAGAATAACAACGAAATGGCGATGAAAAGGCGCTTTGTGTAAATATGTGACGCAAGTTCGCAAAATGATTCTAGAAATGAACTTCATTAAGTGAGGAGGAAATTGACATATTTAGATATTAAAGGAAATTCTAAAAACTTCTTTGTAACTACTTTCGGTAAGTATGAAGAAAGACATATATATATACATTTTTCCTTCTTCGTACTATTTTCAGCGTCTGAATAGAGAATGACGAAAAAAACTCCGCATTCGTTCTCCCGTTTGATTTTTTATAAACACCTTACGACCAAGGGTATCTTTTTTATGACATTAGGGGACGACAAAGTCGCACACAGTTTACTTAATGGTAAGTAATTCCAGAGGTCAATTATACAATTGTGCACTGTACACGGTTGCGTTGTTAAACGTAAGCACTAAGATGGAATAAGGCTATTGACGCTTTAAAAATAAAACTGTAGTAAACACCGGGACCGTTTATAAAGCGCAGGTCTGGATGTTTGTGGAATACTGATGTCGCACGAGGGCCTACAATTTTGATTAATTGTAACTTTAGTATCAGTGTCCCCTACACTGCCCAGACATATTTAAAACTAATTTGCTTAGGTTTGAGCATAGAAGTAGGGTTTCCAGTTATTTATGCCTTAGAATTAACTTGCCATGATGCGGTTCCCCGAGGCCCTCTCGGACACCCTCGAGGCATTCGTTCTTGTGCGTAGGGTAACGATACAAACCGAAGATCCCTCTCGGGCAACTTTGTGCTGGTTACCCATAAATAAAGGCTGCTCTCGGGTGATAGGTCTAAGCGCTCGGCCACCTTTCAACTTGGCGAAGCTGTATAACCCTTAAAAACAAAAGAGTGGGGGTCCATCACAGAACATGACGCACGTTCACTTTCCATCCTGTCATCATTTTACAGTTATGCTTCGTCGTTTTTAATGCGTACGGCAAAGGACTGGAACGATTTGCAGGCGTCAGTCTTTTTTACCGGATGCAATGTGACATTAGTCATGAGAAGAGTGAATAGGTACTTTTGTTAACTACTACACTTAACTGTTAATAACTGGGTCGTCGATTAACAGAAGGTGGTCAATAACTGACTTATGGAAATTAAAGATAATATATACATATTGTTTCCATGCCTGGTAGATGCGGTACACTCAAGATAACACTAAGATGTACCTTTTGCTTTTTGGAAATGGTCTCGTCGATTGGTTATTTTGTTTGTTACAGGAACTGATGAAAGTATGCTGGTGAAAGTAAGTAGTTTTTAAACACAAAAATAAGAACTTATTACGTAAAGCGACAGCCAGTGTTATATACATTGTTACACAGCGGGGCCAAGACCCCTTCCGCAGATTGAGCACGTGGCGTATCAGCAATAGAGAAGATAAAGAACAAGAGAAAATAAGAGAATAACGTTTAATAGTGACAAAACTTATTGCTGGTGTGAAGAATTCTTTCCTAGACCTCAGAGGTAACAACACATGCGTAATGATTACTCAGCGAGGATTAACGAAGCTCCACTAAAAATCAGTGTTCACGAATTTCCAATCAGCTCTGTGATCTTATACTGAGTGGAGACCTATTTGGTACATAAAAATTTAGATTTTCATGTTATTTTGTTTTTGTAATTATTTTATTTCTATGTACCAAACATTTCTTTCTTTCTAAAGAGGATGTGTGCGGGTTTGGAGCGTAAACTTCACGAACAATATTTAATTTACCGATTTTAATATTTTATTCAGAAATTATTAAAATTTTAGGTCTTGGTATGCTATATGTATGTCGCGTGTTGTTGAATTCGCATCTGAAATATCCTTCCATCTTATTGCACATGCGTTAGATCGGAATAGAAAAACGAAGACAGACAATAGTACTAATGACACCTTTGATGATGGGACGGAAAAAAAAATCGATCCTGATAAAAAAAAAACATATTTTTAAAACATTTTATTAGCATTATTTACGCTCCATCGTGTTAGACAACAGCTAAATGAAACGATAGTTTCATAAAAATACATAACTTTACTAAAAAAAACCAGCAATGAAACAAAATCAAAAACAGCGTTTTCGTCCCATCATCAACGTTGTCATTAGTACTATCGTCTGTCTTCGTTTTCGGAAGCGGTCTCCTAATACCCTGTATATATGTTTACATATTATTACTTACCCTACGCAGTTGATGTCATCTGGTAATAACCAGATATTGTCGTGTCCAAATATCATCTCGAAGAAAGGGCGCGATGTAAATATCGTGCTAGTCTTGAGCGTTTCAACTATTTTGATGCAAACATTCTTTATTTTATTTAGATTGGTTTTGGATTATGAGAATGAGTACAAGCGTTGCAATTAGGATGTTAAGATTTATAAAATTATACTAAAAAACTTTTAATTTTACTAAAAGCGAGAGCTACTATATACTTTATATATTAGAAGCTTTATGTAGTGTATTTATTTACGTCATTATTATAATTATTTTATTATTAAATGACATAGAAATACAGTTTTCTCGGCATGAAATGATTTGTTTATTTGTGTATAAAAGAGCTGATTTCGGGTATGCCGACCTCTCCTCCCTTTAGATAGCGATCCGAGTCGATACATCCTTATGGGCCCTCGGATCGTATTATCGCCCCTATGTTGTCGTCGACGTTCTTCGTCCACAGAGGTCGAGTGCAGCGGTGGTGCAGCAGCAGTCTCCGCGCAAGCTTCGCAGCATCGTCGTTGTCTCCCTACTCAGCAGTCGCTCGCGAGTATAATTAGATAAAGCTGTAAAGGTCTCTGGACCAACAGCAAAACTCGCACAAGAAAAAGCGTATGCCGAGTTAAGTATGATTATGATTTTAAAATCAATAGTCCACTTTCAGATATGAAAATGTATATGTCTTAAAATATGTTGCGTAAATAAGATGACAAGATAAATTTATTGTAAAATACTATTAACTTCAAGGAGTTCCTCAATACGCGGGCCTCTGCACGCGAGACTAAAAGTGAAAGAAAAAGTTACCTCTCTAGATAGGGTGTTGGAACATAGTTCACGAAGCAGCTGCACTGAAGATAGACATACTCGCAGAAGCCCTTACGGCCAATAGCACTATACTGCTTTTTACAAATGTTATATTTGTTTTGGTTTGCCATTGTAATGCCCTCTGTCGGGAATTAAGATACTGTTTTGACATATCTACTGTCGCTTATTACCACATCCGCTTCCTTTTTGCAATTTTATTCTAACATTTATTAAATATTCATATAAGTACGCAGAATATTTTCTCTTTTTAATTAATAGCCAATTATTTCGTTTGCATGGAAAAATAAAATTATATAATTATAGAGTGCCATCTTTGAACTTATATAATAACTACGTAGAGTCTTCATGCGTAGCGTTTGACCATTTTAAATAGTTATTTCAATATTTAATAGATGGCGTTTTATGTTGTAAAGCCATAATACATTTAAAATGTTCTTGCATAGATGTCGCTTATATAAGATCCGAAAGCTCATGAGGTATATTAATGTAAAATTTGCGTTTATATAGTTTCGGGAAATTCTGGAAAAGCCACCTCGGATACGTTTCAGTCGCTTCGGGACTTTCAAAGTGGAAAGTACTTAATTCTATTTGTATATTCTTGCTCCTTGCCTTTAATTTGTAATTTAATTTTTGAATTAAATTGTAGAGTATATATTTTTTTAATGGTGAAACATTATTTTCAACTACGCTTATTGAAGGACCTGAATACTTTTGTTGACTTTTCGTAACGAAATAAACTTTATAAGTCATTTAAAATCAGTGGTGGTTCCTGATGTCGTTTGCGGGATAGAATGATTGGTAAGTATCTCAAAATTATGTTACATACATATTAATATCTACTTTTTTATTCATGACGGTTTGAGAGTAAGATGACCTTTCGTACAGAAGAGTAAGAAGTAACTTTCAAATGGATATTTAGCAGCAGATAAAAAACTAAAAAGTAAATAGCCTATTTATTAAGCTTCATCATTTGTTCTTCAGAGGATATATCCGGGAAGAGAGAATATTAAAGCCTTAATCCGTCATGTGCTTCTACACCTGTTCTTCAGATTCCACAAATTTCTATCACGGCTGAACACGAAAGTTTCCATTCGGAATAGAAAATAGTTTGCTCGTATATCATAAAATATAAGAGGCAGTGTCTACTGAGCTTTCGATAGTTCTTGGTATATAATATTTAACATTTACAATTGTTTTTTATTTGATTTGATCATATTCGAATAAAATATATAATTCCTCTTCCAAATCTGAAGATTAAAAAAATAGCAAACTTTTTCAATAAGGTGCGGAAATATTATGAATTCTGGGAAATAGTATAACACTCACGGTGTTTTAACTTATGCTTAAGTATTTGGTATATTTAAAATGAACGTATTTAAATAAAAGTAATTAAAAAAATAAGTACAGTGTAAAGTAATATAGTATAAGTATATATTGTTAATCGATATAGATATATATTTTAAACTATTATATTTTTTTTAATTTATATTCTTTTTATTTAATTTTATTCGTGAGTTAGATGAATTTTAGACTATTATTACTAAAGCATTAAACTTCTAATTTAGAAAAACACATAAATCTCTTTTCTTTCTAATCGGGGTGGATAAAAGCCGTCAAGGATTATTTACGCGTTAAACTTTTAGAAATGTACCACTTAAGTACACTTAACCCTTGTGTTACTACAGCAACACGAGGGTTTTTATTCAATAATTTAATAAGTTTTCCCCGGTTTTCATCCATGTGATGGTAACATAAGTTAAAGTAAAAATACAAAGGTAAAACTAACAGGTGAATACAAAATAAATTGGTACCTAAAATAATTACCCAACTACGTCAAATCCAGAGGAAAACTATGAAATTATGATTGAATGAAATTTTGAAATTATGATTCATCATAATTAATCAGTCTTTAGTAGGTACCTACTAATGCTTAAACATAAATGGTATGATACATCATTGCTAATAAACAGCTACTTACAAACAAGTTGACAGTTAGACTTAAAGTAGTATCACGCATTAGGTAATTATTGAATCTACTAAATAATAATTATCAGATAAACCTTTATAAATTTCTTTATAAATAAAGTCGTTAACACATCTAGTCACCTCGTTTGGCAGTATCTCTCATGCCACATGTAGCTCTTTCTGATCCGCCTCGAAAATCCTAAAATTGAAAACGTTTAGTTTTCTTTTATTAATATAAAATATAAGTTTTCGCATGAGGAGCTCAATGATCTTTCTGGAACTCAAACGCCGCCGTTACAGTTGTGCCAGGTGATCTTAAAGCAGATAGCTTATCTTCATTTTTCAAACTTCCTACCAGATTTCGCATGTGTCTTTGGCAGATTATCGTACACAATGCATTCATCGTATTGGTCTTTTTTAGGCCTGTGAAACTCAATGTTAAAGTTTTCATCAACAATATGAGTATACTGTCTCAGCTTCTTAGGTCTATTCGGATCCGTCCCTGTTACCCACTCTTCATAAAGTTTAAACATTTAAGATATTATCAAGTCACTATCTAGATATAACTTATAATAAATTCTGATATTAATGAATTTTATAGGTTATTTATGATTCATAACCCTTCCTTACCTCGTACAGCTTATAATTAAAACTATATTTAATAGCAGGGGTGATAACCTAATCGTAAGATTTTTGGTTTCACTCTAAAAAAAACATATTTTTAAAACGTTTATGAGCATTATTTACGCTCCATCATCAAATAAATATATATATATAAATATATACATAATTATTATCGATGTAGTGAATCTGCTGACGCTACTTCCAACAAATGCTTTCGAATTTTGCGTTTAAACTTTAAGCGACTTTAAGCCATTCTGATTTCGAAAGGAAGCGCATTCGACAGGAGAAATTGCTACAAATCAATCCTCAATCAAGTTGCAAAAAAACTCTTCCAAAATATTTAAGGAAAATTCTGAAATACTTATCAACTCGATACATACATTACATATAATTGAGTTTTTCAAGCGGAATAATTTTTTATTACATTTAATAACGCAATCATTAAGTTTATCCACAAAGGTGTAAGAAAATACAGTATTGAGAACTACCTGCCTGTTGTGCTACTACTTATTCTTTTAAAATATTGGAAAAACTTCTAAAGAATACGTTTATTACATATTATATTTTATCATTTAATGAATATAGTTATAGAAACAATACATAACCGAGGATGCGATATTATCTTTAGTTATTCACATAGTAATATATGTAGAATCAGGTAAAAAAAAGTTAGATGTTTTTCTAAATTTAGCCAAAGCCTTGAAAACTGCGTCTATATCATAAATTAGAAAGTGAAGACGTAAGAAGTAATGCACCGAAACTCTTTAAAAACTGCTTCACTAATCGTACATAATGTATTAAACTGGTTCGTCAGCGATGGTACTGCTTAGGGCAGTTAAGGTTAAGTGTATATATCCTGGTCCACAATCCTCTCATATCTTCGGATGAGCTCGTTAGTCCTCGTTAATATTATAAAATAAAAATGTATAAATTTCCTTACTTACGACATTTGTTCGATACCAACTTTATTACTTTTACTACTTCTACTACTCCTTGAATCTCTACTCCTTTACTGTGTTGTAGTACGGACAGGAGCTACCAAATTTATATTGATTAAACTGAAAAGAGATCCGCAGCACCGGGTGATTCATTTCAAGGAAGTGGCTTTTCAACAGACTATAAAATGAGTAAGGTTATGAATGCTTAGAAATTTTACATGCTCAAACTTGCTAAGTCATCACAGTCAAATTTATCGTAAAATACTCAGTAGGTAAAAAAAAGGAAGGAGCTACACGAAAGGCCGCAACGCATTTGCGACTCTTCTGGTGTTGTCGATGTTTATGCGAGGATGCTGATCGCTTACCATCGGATGGGCTGCTTACTCGTTTGCCACCTATTCTATAAAAAAAAACTAATGCCTATATAATAAATGTAATATAAACCTTATCTTATTTCATTGTACCCGAAGAAATTTAATATTTAAAATATTAATATTTTAAATGACTAAAAATCAATTAAATAATTATATTCACGCACAAATGGAATTTAGGAAACGCAGTTATCTTATTTTCCGAGTCATACATAGTCTGGATCTGTTATACAAAAAGGTTCAACTGTAAATACATACATATGAGTGGAACGACCAAAACCAAAGATTATAGAAAACAGAATTTTCTTTATTTGAAAAGGATTGAAAAAAATGCAAATCAAGATATATACTACAATCTTTTTAACTTAATTTCCGAGGCGACTACACCTATGTTCTCTATTCTGTTTGTTTGTGACCGGAATTCTCACAAATTCTTTAGTGTTCAAATTTTGAAAAAATAATAGGGGTTATAATTATGGTAGTGTACTAGTGTAATTATTATTTAATTTATATGTGTAATTATTATTATTTTATTTACAAAATTAAGTGTTTTTTTTCATTGAATGAATTAATAGTAATTGCTGTGAGGTTTGGACTCTAAGTTGAGGCTTCGATGTTATCACCATCAAAATGAAATATTGGGTTTGTTAGTTCCGCTTGGAATTGACGGGAGGCTCTGACGGCTCATTTCTTTTATTTAGGTTCAGACCAAATGTATCGTATTTACGTTTACGTAGACTGTTTGCTTCCACGATTGCGAGCAAACATGTGGGAAAAGGTTTTTGAGTTATTGCGACGAGCAAATCTAAAGACGAAGTAATTTAATGCTTGCTTTTTGTTCGATAAAAAGGAAGATTCAATCTTCAAGATAATTTATCGCCTTTGCTGGAAACATAATATTTGGATTTGTAAGGAAGCATATAAGCGTGTGTGTGCATTGTTATTTAATTCTAACGTTGGACACAAAGAAATAAATTTATTTATACTTAGATATATAAATATATATATGTATATATATATATATATATATATATATATATATATACGTTTTTCTGCTGCCTCTACAAGGTCTATAGGTTGCAAATCCTGCAGTTTCTCCCCCTTTCGCCCTCTAGTACGACTGCAATGCGTTTTTATTATTACTAGATCTCCAACACGTACGATGTATTTCACCAATGGTGGGTGCCGATTGCTGGGTTCGACACCAAGCCGTCTGGTGGTGATGATGGTTATCTGGTGGTCAAGCAATCGCATTCGGATGGCGGTTAGTCTTGATGCTGCCACGTCCAGCACCAGCTCCAGACTAAGCCCAATGACCTCCAGGCAGCGGCATTCTGCGAACATCATCCATAAATGGGCGTCCTACGAGGGGGGAAGCCCAGGCCCGGTGCCGTTAGATATCAGGTGGCTATATGCACAGGCGGGGGATATATTTTTCTCTATATCCGCCAGGTGGTTCAATCAATACAATAAATAAATATAATCCTATTAACATATAATAAAATAAATATATACAAAATAATATAATACATATTTAAAGACCAATCAGATGGGAATCGCTCGACAGGAGAGACCAAACGGTCGAGAGTTAGGGCGAAAGGGAAAGAAACCTTAGGTGTATGCGAGCAGTGTCGGGGAGCTCCGCCTGTTATTATTATTATTATTATTAGATATTACTATTATAATTCCTGACGATAACAATAACGCTAAGGCGTATTTGGTATAACGGTCGAAGCTATTGAGCAAATCTAGTTTGGGTCGCTTTTGAATATATTTAACGGCTTCGAGAAAACCCTCCCGGCCAATGGACGCGGCGATACTCACTCTGATATCTTTTTATTTTTCTCAACAACAACGTATTTTTTTTGCTTGGATATTCATTTTTCTGAACGTACATGTAAACGTTGATTATTGGAGATCGATATTTTTTTTAACTGGAGATCGCCTAGTCTCTAAAACGTATGACTCATGGTGAGGTGATAAGATTCGTGGGTTCTATATTTGGCTACTTTGCACTAATGAGTTTCTGCTTTGAATTATAGGTAGCATCAGAAAAACACATTCTAGCATTTGTGCTCAGTGTACACCCTAGTGACCTGTCCTGTCCATTAAGAACTAATTATATTCTTGAGTTGAAACCGTGGTCAGGCAAATGTAGTGAAGGCCGCCTTCAGACTGTAATGAAAATGCAAACGGCGAGGTATATGTCTAGTGGTGGAATAATATCAGCTGAGGATGATGATAGTGAAGTTCCTGGAAGATGATTTCCCTGTCAATCCCGAATGGGTTCGAAGAGGCTATTAACGTTATTTCAAGAAATCAATCTGAGATCATGAACTTGAGATTAAAAAACCCGTTCAGAATATGGCGATCAAATATACAAACAAAACATACGTGGCAATACTTTCTTTCTTAAGTGAAGCATGCTTTGAACGGATACTCCACAGTATTTTATACATAATAGTGCTAAACTGTTGCAATATTATATATTAATTACGAGAGAAGACAGGCATATTATTTAATATATTCGTTCCCATAATATAATTTAAATACGGTATGTTCTTCATTATTGATTAAACTTTAATAAAGAGTATATTTAGCTGGTTATATTGCGATCGCTCCGCTTGCTGTAGCAATATGATGAGTCGGTAGCCTTTTCGTAGCTGAAATGTAGTGGAAGTATTGCAAATTTTGTTTTTCTTTCACTGCATCTTGTATTCTGTATTTTGTTTTTTTTATTCTATTATTATTTGCTATGATCCTATATTTTTAATATTTTATAAAAGAATGCTATTAATAATTATTATTAATATTACTAACATTCCGGTTAATCACTCCAACTAAGTTTAAAACACTTGTGATAAGATATAACAACAAGACTATTAAATTTGCTTTTTAAATAATGGAATCCATTGTTAACTACCAGTTCGTGCGGTACCTAGAGGAGAATCAGCTGATAAGTGACCTGCTTGACACATCGATATGCACAGGCGTTCGAGATAAAGGGAGAGGCCTTGGCGGTTAGTATGTACGTAGACAAGGTATTTTGAGTTTATTGAGTTTGGCACAAAGCGCTTCTTTCGAAACTCCCTTCCTATGGACTTCACGACAAATTATGCAAGTGTGATCAGTTTTCTTATGAACCAACATGTTCCGACTCCAAACTAGTGAGTGCTGGTGTTCCCCAAGGCTGTGTGCTATCTCGTACCTTGTTTCTTCTGCATATCAATGACATGTTGCAAATTAATAACATTCATTGCTATGCGGATGACAGCACAGGGGAAGCGTTATACACTGGCCGCGCCAATATTCCTCGGGAACACGTCAACGAGTGCCGGAATAAACTTGTGTTTGAGGTCGAGACTTTGTTAAACAGAGTCTCAGACAGCGACCGACAACATCTAGTGAAATTTAACCAACTGCATCTGTGACTTCTGTTGTAAATGTTCATGGGCAGCGGTGACCACTTATTAGGTGAGTCGCTTGATCGTTTGCCGACTATTCTATATAAAAAAAGCATGGTTCACGATATGAGCTTAATAGCTTCGAACCTACGATCCTAAGTTTCCCAGACAATTTAACTAAATTAGTAATATATAATAATATAAGTATTATTATAATAAATTTATTAATAAGAATATTGTTATATAATATATGACAATACTCTGTTTATGCAATATTTAACTAGTAATAAAAATAGTTATCATATGAGCACGTCCATGTCAAAAATCATTGTATATTACACGGCGTACTAGTAGTTATTCAGTTGGCTTCACTTCCAACGTTAATTGGAGTTTCTTGTGTACCTTAATGTGGACACAGGCTGTTGCGAAAATCGTAAAAAATTACAAAACGAAAATTCTCGCATGAAAAACTGTTCTGCGAATTCGTATTTTCCGAAATGGTTCCAAAACAAAAAAGTAGCAGCTAACGTTAAGGTTAAAATACATTTTAAGTAAGCTTTAATAACGATACATTATTAAAAATTATCATATATTATTTAATGTGATGTGATGTTTGCCTTCTAATCGCAAAGGCTAAAATTTATACTAAATATAGTTTGTTTTTGAATTTAGGTGGCGATCCGAACCGAAACGACTTAGCTAATGTAGTTTTGCTTCAATAATTACTTTGCACAATCTGTTAACAAACAAGATTCAGAATCTGCTTTCGCTGCTCAAGTGAACTCTGTCACCGTAGAAGGCTTCGCAGTAACTTTCAAGTTACATTTAATGTTGCTCATTCTACTAAGATTGTCGCTTATTTAGTATATTATTCATTTAAATCATTAAATATTTTTTCCTGTTGTAATTTTAGTTACGATTCTATTAAAAACAATCATCACATCGGTTAAAAAATATATTGCCGTTTTTCGCCCATTCTTCCCAACAGATATTTGGAACTGTACAATATCTTATAACGTTTTGATGTGTAAAAACGCTTTTAAAAAGTCTGTTTCAAACATTGAATTGGCGTTTTAGTTAGAAATTTAATCATGACTTTTAATTATGTAATAAAAAGATTAACAAAAAACGGCTTTCTTTTTGTCAAAGTACCAACACTAAATTGAATAAATATTCAATAATGCCGATTGTTTTAATAATATTTAGTGTAAATTAATCATTATTTAAAGTATTTAGTAAAATTAATATAATTTTTGAGGATTTACTCATAAGACTACTAATTAAATAGATTTACACAATCCCTGATGTTTCGGTAAACCAGTGTACACAAAATACATAAAAAATACGCAACGAATAGTAGTTCAAAGTAATCTCCGTTTTCGGAATCGGTTAAAAAAGATAAAGATTTTCTTAACTGCACAAATTCCGAATGATTTAAATTCTGAGCTACGTTTTTTGAATAAAGTAAAGACTAGCGGATGTGTTATATTCAAATTCAGTGTGATTCGCGCCAACACATCTGTACCTTGTGCAGATTTTATGCATTTGTGTGTTTGTTAATGGATAATTATATGATAATTTAATATATAAGTTAATAGATAGTTAACGATAGCTTAATAGACAAACAAACAAGAACGGAATCGATGGAGGATTTTGTGGAGGAACTTTGTGGAAGTCAATAGGCTAATTAAAAAAATATTCTTAAAATAATTTTAAACTTATTAATATTATCGCATTCGCTACAGAGTCGAAAGAACTTACCTCATCTCTTATATAAGAAATTGAAATAGAAAATCTGTACACTTCAGAAATAGAAGAAATAACGCGGAATACCAAGAAAAGAAAAACTAACATAGCACTGCAATTTCCGCATTTACTTTAGCGGTTAAACGTGTTTTTATAGAGTATTTGAAATAGGGTCTCAACCTTCTTGAGACAGCTCATTTGGCCCTCTTGCCATCCGTCAGAATTTATCGTATTTTGGTAACTGACAGTATTGCAAATAAAAATATGTTAAAAGCTTTTTTGAAAACATTGTAATAAATAAATTTTTGGAATATTAGCGTTTTAGATAAGTTAGTGACATAATGAATTTGTATATTTTAAAAATGTTATTTTATGTGTAAAGTTTAATAGCTCATTACGCGAAAAACACGATAATTTATGTGTTGTGTAAATGAAAGACCAGTCACAGAACAATGTTTTGACCTGCAACCTATCCACTTTCATATTATAAAATAACCAGCACTCCACTTAAAATCTTGATGGGGATCGTTCCTTACTGCTTATATATTGAAACAATTACTAATTTTAATTTATGTAATATACACATACATTGTGAAATTATATGCTTTAATTGAAACGTATTATGAGAATGTAGTGCATAGGAAAAAATCATGTAAAAAAAATGATTTTTATTAACAGGAAAGTCTCAAAAGGTATTGTTTTTGATATTAGGCGCCACATGTATACAAGAAGATAGTACAACTGATAGTAACTGATTCCTGCAGCTCATGAAATACACATTTGTCTTCTTTCTCTACGAATCACAATGCAGATACAACCCCTAAGGACTTAGATCGATTAAGTCGGAACCAGTACTAAGGTCTCCGGTCTCTATCTTTTACTAGACGAAACGCATTAGCGCTGAATTATTATTTTGCTCTGGTGTTCCAGAAAGTTTCTAGTTAGTAATATTATATAAATAGTAATTTTGTGTTAGTGCTGGCTAGTATTCTATATTTTTAAGGTATAATAGTAGGTAATATAAATCGTATATAAAAATAAAAAAATAAATATACAAATCGTTATGAGTTTAAGGTAAAGGTTCGGGAGCAATTTCTCAATAGATTGGCAGAATCATCTTAATATTAAATAATTATGTATTTATATATATATATATATATATATATATATATGTATATATATATATGTATATATATATATATATATATATATATATAATTGTATATATAAATATAATATAATCAAGTGCCCTACCTAATACACTTATAAGCTTAAAGTTACGCGTTAGTACCAACGAATTCATAATTGACGGAAGCGTGGCGTAGCATGGTGAGGCTGCATTACGGGTCTGTGGTTTGATTGTACCACGGGCATCACAATCAGGTGAACTGTGTGCTAGTTTATCGCCCTTAATGCGTTAATAATTTTTCGGGTATGAGTGTGTTTCTTTATTGCATCTGAACCTTCCACCTCTTGCATATGCATTTGGAAAAGGACGACGAGTATATGCCTCTGTGTTTGAGCTAATATTTATGGTACTATTATATATTCTAAGCGGGTTATTACATCTGGTTAAAATCAGAAGATATCGATGTGATCGTAATCGCCCAGGGAATTCATAAGTTACATGTATTCATCGTTACTTGTAGACTGCACTGTTGAGTATGGGTCTCTCTAGGCTAATATATATAATCTTGCATATAGTAAATTATACACAGCTGTGTAGATGCATAGCTGATACTTTTAGAAAATTATACCATTGATCTCAAAAAAGGTTGCAAAAGGGGGCATCAAAATGGAAATTTCATCTTCGTCGAAAAACATAAAAAGATCGGCGTGGTCGTCGTATGCTACCATAAAATATTTTCAAAGGCAATCCGTATGAGATTCTCAATACGAATATTGGGAAAGATTCGTTGATAACCTCATTCCATGATACAAATACCCCTCTGAGCTTTAAGATATAGTGATCAGGATTCGATATCCGATATGATTAGTAATATTATCTTTCTGATATTGCGAATCTTTTAACAGTGGCAAAGATACGCTATAGTGAACAACATACCCTGTAACGTTTTCACGTTTATCTTTTATTTGATGTTATATAATAATAAATCAGATATTATAGTGTAGGAATGGTTAGTTAAGATACATTAAAATAAACATTAAGTTTTTTTCCTAATTCAACATTTGTCACCAATATTGGACTGAAATTAAGCATGATTATTGATTTGTCATACACAAATTAATATAATTATATATATATATATATATATATATATATATATATATATATATATATATATATATATGTGTATATATATACGGGCAAGAGAGGAATGTAGAAATCGGAAGTCATCTTTGAGATAAGATGGATAATTTGAATTATGTAATATAGAATAGAGAACAAGCAGAATTGTAGAGCTACGCCTTTTTCGGATAGAAAGCCACTTGAGTTGTGAACGATAGAATGAAATGTGATCATACTTACGTAAGTTGAAAATACATCTTAAGGAATTATTTCAAAGGCGCTCCAACTTATTAAAAAGATTTTGCGATAGATCTGGGTAGCACATGTGACCATAATCGATAACATGAAGAATAAGGGAGTAAACGAGCATGAGCTTGGTTTTGAAGGATAATAAGTTTTTAAGACGATATACTATAACCATGAATATAAATCATAAATAAGTAAGATTTTAATGGCAGGTTCGTAAGGTACTGGAGAAATTTGCAATTGTAAAAATCGGTCTTGGTAAATTTACCTTAAAATTTATATCAATTTGACGTGAAAGCCTAGGTTTTCTAGACTTATTAATCTAAGTATAACTATTTTAGCTTTCAAATTTGTACACCATCTAGTGTGAGAGTTTAAATTACATTAGCTAAATATCTAGCCATATCTAGTTATCTATTTATTTGTTACGTAATCGTGCAGTGTTGCATAAATGATACAGTATTGGATTCACTGTTATAGTCACTGATGGATAGAAACTAGTGTACGGCTGACAGGGAGCACTGGATATAAGTCCACTACTCAATCAGACTAATCTAGTAACTCGGTAGGTATTTTATTTCCAAATTACACAAAAACCTTGTGACCTTTAATCTCCAATTGTTCCATTTTCTTTCTATAATATACTTTATTGTATGTATATTGGATTAGATATAATGTATCTTGGAACTTAAATAAAAAGTAAAAGGTTAGTTATTATTTATTATATATTATATATTATTTAGTTCATCTTAAAATTAAGCGATAACCTCTAAATTATTGTTTATTGTTAAAATTGACAAGAAAACTGCCACTTGTACCACATATTTTTGTAGCTGTGATTTATTTATTTATGTTTTTTTTTAATTATTTATTATTAATATATTCATTGGAACTCGATACAATCATTACCAATAAAATATCTTAGGTATTATTATTATTATCTATCACCGTTGTACGTCGTACGTGTTTGTTACGTTTTAAAGTATGTATATATATCAATTACTTTAGGCCATATTCATATTCAACAATATTTACAGTTTAAGACTTAACGCAGTGCTCTAATAAAAATGTTTTTAAACACTTCAAAGTATTAGTTTCCCTTTCCATTGGCATGTCAAACTTTAATGTCTTTTAAAAAGACTATCTGCTTCTAGTTTTTAATAAATTCTATCCTAACTCCAATTGTTATATTACAGGCGTAGTCCGAGTAAAATAGTTATTATTCTATATATATATATATATATATATATATATATATATATATATATATATATATATATATATATATATATATATATATAAAATGATATAATAATAAATATATTTAACTAACTAAAAGTATTTGTTAAATCCGCTATGAATACCATTTCACGGCACGCCAAGCACTAAAATTCAATTAATTTATTTCTAAGAGTAAGTTTGAATCTGAAAGCAAGCCCATGATTGAACATTGCGGCGTGAAAGGATTTTCCCTCGTCCCCAACTTGTTCCGGGTCGTTTGCTCCACTTAAATGCACGTCAAGTACATGTGATGCTTCGCTAACTTTAAATAGACGTAACAATTCTTGTGAATTTAATTATCTTAAGTATATTCAATGTGCTACTTAGACAAAATAATTTTAGTTTTATTTGCTTAGTCCCGCCTAGTAAATCCGTAATCGTTTATAAAAGAGTACTACGTACTATTGACCATGTTGATGAAAAGAATTTTGAACTCAGTGGAGATATAAATAATGTTCAAGTTTAATTACGTCCCAAGTATATATATTTTAGAAATATTCTAGTGTGTTAACATCGGTTTATACGTTCTAGTGTAGGACGTTCCCACTAGATGGAAAGATGACCTATACAAGTCATCGTTAAGTCGATTGTTAAGGCTAAGGACCGCGCTCTAGAGCAGTATATCGGATAGGCAGTGTAGGCCTATGTTTAGCAGTGGATTAATGATGAGCTGTGGAGATGATAATGATTATAATGATAAGTTTGAAATAATAATTGTAGTAAGTAAACTAATAATAACTTTAAATTTATAGCCATGTTACTAAGTTTAATATTCAGAATCTGAGCCCTTTACAATGTCAATAAATTAATCCCGCGTGAGTTGACCTATTGAGGTATATAATATAGAACGTAAACTTTACGAATTAATGAGGAAATCGCTATCCCAGCTCTTCAGCTGTTTGTTTAGATATAAATACCAATATATTTCACCGTTTAAAAAATACAATAAATGAATACAGGAAAGATTCATTTTGTTTTCATTAAATTAGTCCTTTTATTATTTTTTGATTTAAATTTAATATCCTCTTGTCACACGACGCAGTTCGAGTACCAAATTTATTGGAAAGAGGATTCTCGCAAAATAATAGGTATATTATGTTTCCGTACGCATTCGCACCCTACTTATTATTGTAGAGGACATTGTTTTATGGGTACCAGGGACTGTAAAGATATCTCAGGTTTTAAAAATAATATCTTTTCCTTTTTAAAGATTATTAGCAATGATATTAACATTACTATTGTCGACGCATTATGAACTGAGGCTTCGAGTCATAAATCAAATTTATCTGTCTCGCTCGCACTTACAGGTCTTATGGGGAGGTGTAGTGATGTGCGTAAGAGTTGTAGGTGCATATCGATAACGGGATAGGTACGATCGATATGCTAAGTATAAATGTTAAGTATTAATAGGAATAATTTTTCGCTATCTGAATATAAAAGTTTGTAATTTGTAAGATAAAATGTTTGTTTCGACGTAATCATAGAGAATGTAATGAGTGTCATAACAAAAAATCTTATATTTATAGAAAAACAACAACCCTTACTCGTAACGACCAATCAGGAGTCAGAGTGCTAATGAAGGTCACGATGACGCATCGACGCCGCGTGCGCAGGTAGCTAAGTATCGATAACGGGTTGCATTGCGTGTACATTCCTACTTTTAGTGACATTTATTGCCCGACGACTCAGTTTAAAATACGTCGACTATAATATTCCGGTTAACCACTCCAAGTAAGGTGATATAATACTTGTGCTAGATGATGGTTCACGAAAATAGTCGAATGGTGGATTGGAACACGGCCTTCGTAAGTTTCGGACACCGTATCCTAAACCATTATGACCTACCATTACCCTTCAATAACAATAATGTAATAATACAACAGCTTTTAATATTTATTATAAAGATTTTTGTAAATCTAATTTCAAATTTTATTCTAGGATTAGTATTCCCATCAAAGTAGAATGGATTTGGATTAAATTAAAAAACTCGAAGAGATTATCATTGTTTATTAGAATCATAAATTGAATGCCACGTACATCATTTTATTAGTTAATATAACATTAGATAATATGCAACCATGTTATCTTAATTTATAAAAAAAGAAATTTCGACAACTATTAAAAATTCAAAGTTCCACTAAAATTCCAGTTAGTTAATATTCTAATCTAAAATTACATTCATAGAGCAAGGGCTTGTTTTAGAATATCTAAGGATAAGTTAAAGTTAGTTGATAAATAAATACCATGTCGATATTATCCACTTAGTTTCTAGTAAATGAACTTCTGTTGGGATAGAATTCTGTGAGGATGGAATTCTGCGTGGCCCTTACCCGGCCGAGACGACGAAGAGCCCTCATTAGCGTGAGAAAGCAGTACAACGATGCTCTGTTTTACATGGCGAGTGTAGGGAATTGAAGACTACTGGAAACAAAGCTTTTCATTTCAGTCCTCAGGGAGACATCGCTTGTTTATGGTTGGCAGTTATTACCAGGTGAACTGTGTGTTCGTTTGTCAACCTAAATTTGATGGAAATTGTGATAACTTTTCAAACAAATAAGCATAACAGCAAATTCACTTTGTGAGCTTTTCTCCTTACATTTACTAAACATTTTAAGACAAAAATACACTACGAGTATACGTAAAAGCGCAAATTGAGTCAATAATACTACTTAGTATTTTTTCCAAATCAGTTTTAGGAGTGTAGTATTCCAACTCAAAATTATTCCCTGTTAAATCGCTATGTCGGTACCATTTTGTTCACATCTCAAGCTTACGTTGCTTGAGCAACTTTAATTTAGACCGGACAAGTTCGAGTTTGTAGAATGCAATTAGCTACGTTCTACAAATACGAAATTTCAGTGGAACTGAAATTTTGAATATAATAATATGTCTGCTAATTTTCAGTTTATTTAGACGTCCGGAAGTTGGTATAAACTGAATTAAGAAAAACCATTACATTCATACATATATATATATACATGCCAAGCTAATAAAACAAATAACATAAAAGTAAGTAAGTGTAATTGTTGAACATTTTAATGGCTATAAGTTTACAAAGTTGATTTTTAGTAACGCATTCTCAAAGGAAATATAGTTCGAAATTAAGTGTAGGAAAATTGTTATGGTAAATTATTTGAATAGCGTGAATCCGTTCGGGAATATCACAGTTGGAGCACTTTTTTTGGTACATCTGAGAGAATAGTTTTAAAATTACTTTCTCATTTCAACATCTATCTAATTTTTATGTTTTTTGCTTCTTCTTAAAAATAGGTAAACAATAACGTTGAGTACGGAGTATATCAAATAATTGCAATAACCAATTAAAGTTATATCGATATGTTGAAATAATCTTACATCGCAATCATGTATCCATAAGACCTTTATCGCTATAAGCGATTTCTGACAACCTTCAGATGCTAATAAACTAACCAAAACAAAAACCTGACGTGGCCCGGCAATCTTAATTATTGGATGTAGAGTTCTAATTACTATTATAGTTGCGTTGTCTACTTATAAGAGCGATCTCTTTCTTGATTCAGCCGACCATTGCCACTTTTTGAATGTTTGGTATCATAAGACTCATACTAAGTTTTAAATGATTTTGTTATTTACAAATTATAATAAAACATCTGATTATTAAGATTGACGCATTCTACATCAACTTAAAGGCGAAATCACTCAGTTATCTTGATTTTTGTTCGATAACAGACGTCTATCTGCCGTAATGATTTCATTATATATAACCTTATTTAACTTCGCTATCTACACTATTATTATAGAGAAGTAAATTTTGTTTGTTTTATGGTTGTATGCGGGGTAAGCTCTTCGAGTTCGAATTCGAAATCTCAATATTTATAAACTAAGGTGGAATAAAAAGCATTATTTGAATTATTTATCGGCGAACAAATGGTTGAATATACATGCAAATAATCTACTACAAAATATAAGTTATCAAGTTTTAATATAAAAGCTAGCTGATTTTTATAGACCTACTACAAATTAAGTTAATTTATTAGTATAATTTATTTATAATAGCTTTTATATTTAAACCACAATATTTTATTCTATTTTAAAAATAAATCAACAATTTTAAGGTGATTTTAATATAATAATTTTTAATAAGAAGAATCAATATATTATCCAAAAAATGCATGAACATAACATTTGCTTTTTACATACAGTATGTTTTTCGTTTGCTTAGAATAGGAGGTATTGAATAATGACTTTAATTCAGAAAGAAATGAATAATCATAACAAAAATACATACATTTATAATTTTAGTCTGATTGATAGATAATTTTACAATTCGAGGTTACGAGTTTACATAAACATTAAGTTAATTATTAGTAAAACGTGAGTGAACAATGCACAAACAGGACATATATTATATTCCATGCAGGTGTTACCGCGGGGCACAACTAGTTATAGATATAAGTAAAGTGTGTATGAGGCTCCTAAGTTGATACGGCTCGTAATGAACACGTCAAGAATATATACGAGTAATAAAATCAATAGTAATAGTTTCAGCGAGTGAGAGTTATTTCGCACCAGTTACTTTATGAAACGTGTCAAGAACAAAGCCTTGATATGTTCGAGAATCAATTATGAGTTAGCGTATAAGTTTTACTTACTACTTACACAACTTCCAGTGATGTTATACGACATGACAAGGTATGTAATATTAATTATTATATTATGTAGACTTCTTTATAAACCAAGGGTGACAAATAAGCACACAGTGCGTCTGATGGTAATGAATCGGCTTATCTACAGAATTTCAAGGTATATGGAGTACTAAGATGGAATGTCTCGTTTCCAGTAACCGTCAAAAGCACAAAGAAGAAGCACAACAGCTTTATTGTTATATATTTATATATATATATATATATATATATATATATATATATATATATATGTGTATATGTATATATAACCATATAGGGCGTAACCTTTGTATGGTATCGTATCCCATAGCGGTAATACCGACAATGACCGACTCATCGACCACGACCAAATGGCAACAGAATTCGTCCAACAATAGATCGTCATACTCGGCGACTTTAACGGCTACCACGCCGAATTCCTTGGATCGAGTACAACCGATCATGCGGGAAGATCTGTTCATGACTTTGCTTTGATCTGACACAACTGGTCGTGGAGGATCATACACCTTCCCTGTTGGACCTTCAACTGGCCTCTCATCCGGACAACTATCTTGTCTCCGTTGATGCCCATCTATTGAATCTTGCCCCTGGGGGGCGGATTTGCTTCTCACTGGATTATCCCAACGCTATTGCCGATTCGGTCTCTGATCTGGTACTTCAGGGATGTAACTCTATTCCATCCTTAATAATCCTAATCGGGGGCAGATCTCAGCCGTAGTTTGATCGCTCCTTAAAAAAGCGTCACGCTATAAGCAGTAGTGTTACCGGACCTGGGCAGATGCATCGGCGTCACAGGATGCAAAATCCGTCTCGTTTAAAAAAAAGTCAAAAAACCTCTGCCTCCAGGATCTTCTATAGAGTTATTGCAGAAGAAAAGTCTGTGCACATTGGCCAAATAGGCGAGAGTCTAGTTGGTCTCTCATCGGGAACCCGAGCATTTTTGTCTCTCGCTTTGTCCAAGGGAACTTCTGTCAGCCATCACTTCCATCTCTGCACAAAGGAGACAACACCCTAGCCCATGACGCAAAGGAGAAAGATGATGATTTTTATGCTCTATACTTTTGCGTCCAATTCGACTTGACGACAGGGGGAACTCACCGCCGACCATCTTGCGGTGTGAGAGCTCCATGCCAGATGTCCGATTTATGCAGACATCAGTGCGCAAAGCACTTCTCTCCCTGGTCATCCACAAGTCGAGTGGGCCTGATGGTGTCCCTCCAATTGTGGTGGACTGGTGGAAAAAGGACGTGCTTCAGAGTTGGCACCGGTTCATACGCGTCTTTTTCCATACTCCTATCCTTGAGGCGTTGTCCCGAAATGCTGGAAGACAGCTTGGGTGATCTCGAACCCTAAAAAAGGGTATCGTTCAGATCTGTCCAACTACAGGCCTATTGCTATAATGCCCTTGTTCTCGAAAATAATGGAATCAATTCTAAACTGCCAGCTCATGAACATGAGCTGATTAGTGACCGCCGGCGGGGTCGCTCAGCTGGTGACCCTCTGGTCTACTTAACACATCGAAGGGCGCAGGCAGTCGAGTCCAAGGGAGAGGCCTTGGCGATTAGCCTTGACGTAGCGAAGGCCTTCGATCGGGTTTGGTACAGAGCGCTACTTTCAAAACTTCCTACCTATGGGCTTCCCGAGAAATTATGCAAGTGGGTCACCAGTTTTCTCTGCATCTACCGTAGCATCAAGGTCGTAGTCGACGGTGCATTCTCTGACTTCAAACCAGTGAATGCTGGTGTTCCACAAGGCTGGCTGACCTTGTTTCTTCTGCAAATCAATGACATGTTGCAAATTAATAACATTCATTGCTATGCGGATGAAAGCACAGGGGATGCGTTATACACTGGCCGTGTAAATATTTCTCGAGAAAACGTCAATGAGTGCCGGAACAAACTTGTGTCTGAAATCGAGACTTTGTTAAATAAAGTTTCAGATTGGGGCCGACATAATCTAGTCCAATTTTGCGAAGACTCAAGTTTGCGCGTTTACCGCTAAAAAGCTTACCGCTTATCGCATCTCCTTATTTTGAAAACACTCCCCTTATTACCTCAGCTGGTATCGGATTCCTTGGCGTCGACATATCGAACGACACGACAGAATTCAAAATTTCACCCTCATCATCTCGATGGTTGGCAATCCACCACTGTGTGCTTCACGCGAAATTTCTTCTTACGCACAAGTACTTTGTGGAATCAGCTGTCGCCGGCGGTGTTTCTAAACCGATACAACTTAGGGACCTTCAAGAGCTTCAAGCCTACACTTTCCATAAAGGCCGGCAACGCATCTGCGACACCTCTGGTGTTGCGGATGTTATGCGGCGGCGGTGATCTCTTACCATCAGGTGGGCTGCATGCTAGTTTGGTACCTATACTATTAAAAAAAATATATATACTGTGCCTAATGGGTAGCGATTATATAATTCAAGGTTTATCAGAGTTAACATCGTCATTTAAATCAGATGTTATATTATTTAGCTTAGATAAAATTCCAGTATCGTGTTTAAATTATTATAATTAGATTCTTAAATTAAAACTACGACATAATTAGAACTTCTTCGTATAATATAGTCCACTATTTTTGCTCCCAGTGACAACATAGCCTTTTATGAAAACGCTGATCAATAAAATATGAACAACTTTTATTATATTTTAATATAATAACTATTTATGGCAAAAAAATCGATTACTAATACAGATTAAGGGATGGTACTGGGTTAAATAACAATTAGTAACTAAGACTCAAGGCCACGACATCTGCGAATTTAATATAGTATATGGCCGCCGAGAGATAAAAGTTTGCTGTGTAACAAATCAAATGTTTTGGAGACTTTAAATGAAGAAATACGAATATAAAATAATAGAAAAATAATAGAAGAAAGACGGCGGTTAAAATATTTATCATTTTTGTCTAAGCCATTATGGTTATTAGCCGTGTTGTGTAGAGCTCGTTATCTCTTGACTCTTAGTATCGGTTAGGGGGTTCGATTTTTAACCGACGACATTGTTGCAATGTGAATTATTGTTTTACGGGTATTTTGTATATATATTTCGTCCTTTAGTTATCGCATCCGGTCAGCTTCAAAGTTGCAGATTTTAGTTCCGTTTCCAGCCGCGGTCAATACTTGTGTAATGAACACAAACTTTATGGTATCCGCAGTTGAATCAAGATTACTGACAAACTGAAATGACTGTTGAATTTGCCGCTTAAATCGTATAAATAACCGGGAAAAATATAAATAAGAATACTGGCAAACTCCTCTGGATAGATCAATTTCGTAGAAAGTCGATTGAAGATACAATCTATAAAGGAGCCTTATGTTCATCAAATGTAATAATGACTGGATATGATTATGTTTTTGTGTACGATACCATGTTAAGATTCTAAAAGGAATCATCTTTCTCATACACTCCACAAACATTTAACACTATTAAGGCATATTACTAAAAATATGACTTACTACATAATTACCATGCCTTAGTTTAACCTTCTAAGAGTCCAACAAGGAGATTGGTTCTTTTGAAATTGGTTAGTTAGTTGTCATCTATAACTAACTGACAACTAACTAATAATAACATTATAAATTTAAGTCTAAATTTTAATAAAAAAATGTAGATTATTATAACATCTATATAAATTATAATTGCACAATTTATAATGATATTTTATTAATAATTTTACTTAAACAAAATAATTCTGGTTTCTGTTTTAATTTGGCTGCGTTCTAGTATCGTGCCTTGTTTTTATAATACATAAGTTGAGTCTTATGTAGCGTAGCACCTGTCGTATTCCGTGACAAGATTATTGTTTCAAACCGTTTGTAAATTATACAAGTTTTAATGAGTTAAATAATATTCGTATTGAACATAAGTTTGTAAATTTCATTTCAATTTAATTGTATAACCGATTATAAGGAGAAATAGAGCTACGGTGCAGTTTGCTTCTAGCTGAAATATGAAGTGGTTGGCTCTACCAGGGGAGAGAATACTTAACAGATAACGCTTTTGTGTTTCGTCTGGTTAGTGCACGGATCCGGAAACCGTTACTGATGACGAGCCAATTCACCTTAGTCCTCATGTAATGACAATTAATACATCTGCATGAGGATTCTTTATCGAAGATAAATGTTGGTGCCATGGGCCGCATCACCACTAATCATCAGTGAACTATATTCTAGTTTGTCACCCACTATACAATATAAAAATCTATAATAATTGTTTGAATGTAGTATAAACTACATTGCAATGGTTGAAAAAAAAATTAAGGTCTTTGCACAAAGACTTTTTTACTTACTTTTATAATATTAAGGCTGACAAACGCAGTTCACTTGACCAAAAATGGTTTGGGTCGACCACGAAACGAACACGTCTTCAAACAATACTAGCGTTAAAAAACAGTATAATGATGCTGTGTTTCGTAAGGCCAGTGTGGCGATCCGGAGACCCTGGTGAGGGCAACGACGCATTTCATCTCAGTCCTCAGGATATGACAATACATGTGCATCTTTAATTATTTGTTGAGGATTCATGTCGATGCTTATGGGCTGCTTTAGGTGAACTGTGTACTCTTTTGTCACGATTTCTTTATTATTTATTTTGATTATTCTTAACATTTCTAGGTAATGATTAATTTTATTTAATTATAAACAGTGAAGCTTATTTTTTTCCTATTTACGTTAAATTATTATTTTATTTTATGAAATCAGTTGGTTTTGTATTTTTTTATCTTAAAGTTCTAACAATAAGAGCATTTTTATGTTATTTTCGTTTAGCTCTCATTTTTGATATTGTACGGTTGTAATACATACAACATTGTTTTAGGGAAACAAAATTGTTCAAAGTAGACTCGCGCTTGCGGTCAGGTATAAATGAACCCACTAACTAATGTTGCGGAGTACAATGTGGTCAAAAGTTATTTATCATTCTGCAGGACAAGGTTATTTACATAAACAAGGGTCTTAGGTATTTGAAGGATTTAGGTAATAACATAATGCGATGAGTAATTTATTTCATCTAAACAGCTCATATGTTATATTGACATTGACGCCTTTATCATTTCATTTATTAATTGGAAACAAAAATTTGGCATACAGTAACTTTACATAAAACAGACCTACAGAGCTAACAAGTTTAAATAAAAAAGAACAAAAGACAGTATTTTGAAATTAGCATAGTTGTCGCTGGATGAAAGTTTTCAAATTTTTATTATACTTACAAGGAACTTGAGCCAATCTAACCGTAAAAAGAGCTTAATTATTTTTCTCTTTATTTTATTTTATAACTGGTTTGTTAATATTTATATATTACTCTTAGTATGGTGCTAATAAAGTAATATTTTTTTAATTGATACTCAATTATTTAAATTCGGATGATTATAGGTACACTTGTGCTCGATGTACATGTCATTATTTTTTTCTACAATAGCTTATAATTGTTGTTAATCATAAAACTTTGCTTCTTGTTTTGTTCGTGGTAGGATGAACGGTTGCGACAAGCCAATGTAATTTATCTTAGCGTAGGTTCGGCCTCACATGGAATACTGTTTTACTCTGGGCCGGAGCACCCTAGTACCAGCTATTTACATTTGACCGCATTTAACAGAGCGTCTCGAATCGTTGACGGCTTCATACACTGGCGTTGCTAAGAGATGTTGCATCTCTACGTATTTTTTTAGCGTATTCTTTTGAATGGGCTGCCTTGGGCGATGATGATTATTTACCATCACGTACTATATTAAAAATGTACAATACAAACGTAAATTGTGTGAACGATATATATTTATACATACTCATTTTTACGCTCCACAAATCTCTCACTTTCATATGGATTGGTTCGATCGGAGAAGGATCATTTTACCAGAACAGCAGCAATAACGATATAACTATGCTGTGGTTCATGTGGTAGGTGGGGGTCTCGAGACCTATTTTTTTTTAACTTTACATGTCTAATCGACATTCTATCTCAGTTCATAGGGGTGGTAACGCTATGTATCTTGAATCTAATCTAAAGATAGATTTAGATGTCATCAGCTGTGTTATAATTTCATGTCTATCTAACTGTGTGCTCGATTGTTGCTCAACTATTATATTATACAAAAGTAATTAAAAAAAAAACATTCTAAACATCTTTTTTAAATATTACGTTCGTTTCGTGTTAATTAAATTTTCTTTCTAACAAATTTGCTTACTGTTATGTTAATTTAACTCATACCTCTTGCAATGAAAATGAAAATTATTTCCCGTGAAAATGTTTGTTACACAGAAAACTGTACGCATAAGGATCTCTATAAAATAATGTTAATGAGGTCATTATTTTAATAAGTCATAAACTTGATGTACGTAATAACTTTTTGTTACTCACGCAGGTTATATATTTAAATAAAAAGATTTAACTGGTTTATCTCTCACCATACACGAGAAATTTGGCCCCTTTTTCGTAAGTGAAGGTAGCAGACAAATATAAATTCCCTATAGTAAGTGGTTACTGCATTATATAGGCACCTCTACGCTCCTGATTATCTACAAGTTCGTCAAAAAATCAGCACTAGTATCTTCATTGTACATAGAACTCAACATATACTTTTTTTTTGCTAAGTTGTGTTAACGTGCTGTAGTCGTTAAGGTAGATGTTTAATATAACACAAGTTTTGTAATAACCGCATTACCCATTATTAAAGGAAAAAAATACCGAGTGTGCACACTGGGGGGTGGGGGGTGGGGGTGGTGTGTAACGCACATGCTTTACTTTTTCAATTTATATTTGAGTACTTTCCCTAATTCGTTATTTGGGTGACAAAATGGGAACGGCAGTAACAGACGCCTTGGCAGCTTCCTATAATCTGTTGTTATATTTTCAACTAGTCCAACATATTATATAATATTCCGCCGTCAATTCCATGAGACTGTTATAGTATTCAATGTGTATATATGTAATATGTAGTATACCTACATATATATATATATATATATGTATATATATAATATATATATATATATATATATATATATATATATATATATATATGTATATATATATATATATATATATATACATATATATATATATATATATATATATATATATATATATATGTAGGTATACTACATTTTATATATATATATATCTACAGTGTTGTACATTCCCATTTCGTAGAGCAAACTAATTTCAAATACAATTTCAATCAATTAACTGGTAAATCACTTATCGTGTGAGAACGTAATAGAAATTCTATCCTATGTAATTAACATCAACACGACAGTGGGAAGTAATTGAACGCGATATTTGTTGCCGGTGCCGTAGACAGGACAGAGGCAGAGAGATAATTACTGCCCGTCCACCCACTGGGCTGTTATTTGTTATTACTTGCTAGACTTAGGACCGATCTTCGTTCAATTTATGTATCGTAAAATGTCAAACTGCGCCGTATTTTTCTTTTCTATTTTCAAAATCGATTCAATCACAAATAGAGCACCTTGATTAAAACCACACTCTCACAGTATTCAATCGTTAAGTGACAGCTCGTGTTGTGAAGGGAATCGAAGTGTTAATTACTAGCAACAGGATATTCCTTCTTAGATTTTACGATAAACAGGACATAAAAAATATTAGTTCGAAACCAAGGTTAGACATGGACTTCGTGTTCGTTTCTTTTTACTAAACTTACATATACACACATGAACAATAAAAGTTGATAATTTTCAACCCACACAATTTACAATTTCAAAAATTTAACAACGCACGCTTTTAAAAGCTGAAGCTCGTCTGTAGGCACTTTATTTAATTAAAGAACCATTAATTACTGACCTGGAGTGCCCTTTATTTGTCGTACAAAGAATGCCGCTGTCGACGTTATTAATGCTGTAGGCAATGAATTGAAAACGAACTATACCCATGTTAATGTCAACTTCATTAACATATCCCTTAATATACTAGACCATTGCTGAAGAGCTTCAAAGTAATTTCATATGTTAAAATTAGTCCACAAATACAAATCGCAATCGATAATTATATTGTGTATTTTAACTCAGCGTCTGAACCTTCTTTCGATCATATTGCTCGAGCATTATATCAAATTAGGGAAGACAAGAAAGATGACGAATCTCCTGTACAGAGATTCGTTAACTTCCACGCAATTCAACTGAAGTGTCAATTGCGCAACTGCCCAACTGTTGTGTGTCAAGTGAATACCAATATAATAACAATACTTTTTGATTATTTTCTTACGCGATTAGAAATATTAAGGCATTAGACACCTCTAAGGCTCTAATTTTGAATTCTTTACTAAATAAAATACTTGAAGTAAATCTTGTCCTTGATAAATATTAAAAAATTAAAAGACCTTGGGGACATCACCTTAAAATCTAGATCATACCTCTAGTTTTTCGTTTAGTGTTTAAACTTATAGTCGGGCTTTTAATTATTATTCCTGTTATAATAACGTACTGTAAACAGTATATTAGTATCTGAATAATGTATAAGAATGTCTACAACAATTTGTCTTTTTAAAACTATGTATGTATACTAGTATTGTGTTGGTAGAGCTACACTACAGCTTGCTTCTTGCTAAAGTATGAATGGGTTGGCTATCTATCTCAAGAAATTACTCATAGAAAGTTATGTGAAGTATTATTTAAGTTAATTCGAAAGACGAGAGACAGACTCGTGAGTTGATTTTCAAATCTAAGTTTAAAAGCTTTTAGTACTAGATTTAGTTTAAAATTGAATCCATACAAATATAAGCAACTTTTGTTCAGGTGATCCTCTACTTATTTTTATTATGCTTTATTAAAAAATAGAGTTAAAAATTTCAATCTGAGTATACGAGGTAAATGTTCCGCTATAGCTTTTTGTTTTGTTTTTAGATATTACCCTGTTCTCTATTACACTAGTCTATCTTTATTTATTTATAAATGAGAATTAATATTATATAAATATTAAAATGCACAATAATATAAAACAATAAATATTATGTAGATTACACAATATTTATACAATAATTAATATTTTATAAATTGTACTAATAAAAATATTTATAATAATAGTAAGATTTACTTAAGGTTATTTTTGAGAATAGTATACGAATAAAATTATAAGGTCTTTATCTATGAAATTGCCGTTTTGTATGAAATAAGTTAAAGTATTTTTTTTAAACTTTTTTATTTCTGTTATTCAACAGTATCACCAATGTAATCGATGCATCTTTGCCAACGCAGTGGTATTGATGCCATTCTTGTAAAAATCAGTTAGACGGAAGGCAACTAACTCTTCAAAGGCATTTGGTACTGCCTCTCGGGAATTGAATTTTTTTCCCGCTAAAAAGTTGTTCAAATTTTGGAAAAAGTAATAGTCGGTGGGTGCATGGTCTGGTGAGTACGGTGGATGAGGGGGAGCTTCCAACCCCAACTCTTGCAGCTTGGAGATATGTCTGTTGTGCAGTATGGGGTCGCTCGTTGTCGTGTAGGAGGAGCGGGGACGACCGATTGACCAAAGCTGGTTGCACATGTGCGAGTTTCTCCAACGTTGTCTTCAGTTGCAGTAATGCTCATGCTATTTCGTATAAAACTGTGATGAATCACACCGGCACTAGATCACCAAACAGTTACCATCAACTTTCTAGAGGTCATTTTTCGTTTAGGACATTGATTTGGTGCTGAACCAGGATCTAACTAACTTGCTGAGCGCTTTTGACTGTCAACAGAATCCACTTTTCTCTGCACGTAACAATTCGGTTCAAAATTCTTTCATTTCTGTGCCTGTTGAGCAGCGCGAGGCAAGTCTCAACGCGTACGTTATTTTTATCATTGTTGACCAAAGTGTGAACGCAAAACCAATAACGGGTTGTGCGCTCGTTTGTAAAGTTCTTTCCGTAAACGTTGGTGATGCTACGTGCCGTGTGTGCCGCGTTGATGCCACGACGGAACTCATATTCCATAATTACACAAATTTTTAAAGTATCCATTATGACGAAAAATTTTCAAACGTAATGAAAATACAAAGCTAATCAATAAACTAAAGACTGATGTTGTAAAAAGAATGTCATGTTTATAAAACAAAATTAATTTGAATTTAGAATTCATAGCCGATCAAAACTTTTTTTGGTGTGAAATGGCCAATACTGAAGAACGGCAATTTCATAGGTAAAGACCTAATATTATGTTACGTTAAGAAATGAGCTTTTTAAATCGTCGAGATTAAACGAAATTCTATTTTGCAACGTAATTTTCCAGCTTAATCTCGCTCTAATATCTTTGATGTTTCGACAAATTATATACATACTTTAGTTTAAATAGTTTCAAGAGTTTTAGATTACCTTTAATTATTATTCCTGTTATAATAACGTACTGTAAACAGTATATTAGTATCTGAATAATGTACAAGAATGTCTACAACAATTTGTCTTTTTAAAACTATGTAATGGTAAGTATTGTGTTGGTAGAGCTACACTACAGCTTGCTTCTTGCTAAAGTATGAATGGGTTGGCTATCTATCTCAAGAAATTACTCATAGAAAGTTATGTGAAGTATTATTTAAGTTAATTCGAAAGACGAGAGACAGACTCGTGAGTTGATTTTCAAATCTAAGTTTAAAAGCTTTTAGTACTAGATTTAGTTTAAAATTGAATCCATATAAATATAAGCAACTTTTGTTCAGGTGATCCTCTACTTATTTTTATTATGCTTTATTAAAAAATAGAGTTAAAAATTTCAATCTGAGTATACGAGGTAAATGTTCCGCTATAGCTTTTTGTTTTGTTTTTAGATATTACCCTGTTCTCTATTACACTAGTCTATCTTTATTTATTTATTAATGAGAATTAATATTATATAAATATTAAAAAAATTAAAAGACCTTGGGGACATCACCTTAAAATCTAGATCATCATAGACCTCTAGTTTTTCGTTTAGTGTTTAAACTTATAGTCGGGCTTTTAATTATTATATTTGTAAGTGCTGCTATATCGTAGATGTCATTGTACCACAGATGATTTAAGGTACATAGAATAAAGAACGATTGAACATTATAAAAGTTCAGAAATGTCATAGAAAACAAAATTTTTAATCTTCTGCAAAATTATAATGACCCTAATTCTGAAAAACAGAAATGCTACAATTAAAGATATACCTATGTATATTTTTCCTTTGCTTTGATACTATATTAAAAGGACCTTTTGCTACAGAGATGAAACTCTAGAAGCGAGGCATTGTCTGTTTAGTCAGCGTTTGCTTAGGCTCGTGTCAGACAAAATGTTTGCTAACGTTGCTAAAAGCCTTATATCTAACATTGTAGACGTTACCCTTGAGTATAATAGTTACCCAATTCAACAAGCAAGAATTTAATGTTAAATATTGTAAAAGTTTCTTTATATATTTTTTTGTATCCTATGTGAGTTGTATTAACATATTGTGTTCTAGTTGTTTATTATATAAAAAAATATATAAATGGGACATACTCAATTGAAGAACAACTTGTAACATATTAAATTATCTACTATGAAAGAAATAAAATAAATATATAACGACCATCTAGAAGGGATCCTCTCAACGGTGGATCCCGATGGTTGAGGGTTAGGGAGATACAGCGAGAAATTGGCGTACGATACGGGCAGGATCGAGGAGCACCGCTTCATGTATTTAAGCCCGAAGCTGCCCCTTACTATGTCCTCCACCTTAGATTATTGTAGAAGCTGGTTAGCGTTAATTTCTCACGTGGCCTCTGATATTTACTTATAATAAAACTATCTCTGATCTATTATTTTTTATTATTTATATTGTACATTAACACCAATAGATGACTCGATATTTCGTTTATGCACTCTCAAAGAGCTTACATAAAAAAGCTTTGGCTTGATAATGTATCTGTATAAGAATATATATTTATTCGTATTAAGGTAAGGAGAGTATGGGTATTTTAGTTTATGCACTTGGCTTATTATATCGTTAGTTGTCTATATGTTTTATTAAAAATAACATTCTGTTTAAATATAAAGTGATATAGAAATCTTCAATGTGAAATGTCATTCAAATTCGAAAATTGTTAATGACATTTCGCATTATAATAATATATCGTATTTAAATTATAACAAATGTTGTCTTTACCACTAAATTTATTTTTTTAACGTGAATAAAGCTTAAATGAAAAAGAATCCCAGTTTCAGGTGTACCGGAATAGGGTTAGACACCGAAAATATTTTTAGTCGTTGCTATTGAAACAATAATTTGTAACTTTACAATATATGTATAATAATATATCCTAAGGCTGTGTTCATAACAGCATATTCTCTAAAACCCGGAGGATATGGTATTACCGAAATATTTCTCTTATCTCTCCGACATTCCCATACATATATCATTTTAACGTCGAGCATTTGCTAAAGCAGCACTTGTAGCATTTGTGGCAGCATTTGAAGTTGAAAACAACAAAAACATTTTTCTTTCGTTTATAATTTTAGTCATAATTTTAAAGGGAAACAGGTTGTGCACATATTATTAACTTCAAGACGTCCAACGTAAATAAAAAACACTATATAGAAAAACTTCGTAAATTGAAATATTAAAAAGGGAGATATTATTCATCGTTTTCGTCTAGCTAAAAGAGCGGAACAGGAAAACATACGAGTCACTTTATTTTTCCTAGCACTGCTATTTCTAGTTCGACATGACAGTTCAGACTGCTCTCTGCATCGATGAACGAACACAACAAGCTATGTTACTCCAGTTCGTTGAGTATTTTTTGAAAGCAAGTTTAAAATGCTCCAAGTGAAAGACAAAATATGTAGCTAGCTGTCGGGGACTTTTAAAGCTATTTCTAGCTATTTTCTTTATGTTCACACTGCTAGTAAATATTTTTAATGTTGTTAATAATTGCACGCAGCCAACTCCGACATGTGTAATATGTAGGACTGATGATGTTCAACTTACCAATCGTACACAACACGACTCCCACACAGCAGTGTACAGTGGTAGAGCTACGATGTAGTTTGTTTCTAGCTGTAGAATAACGTATAGTAACGTATAGTATACTTATTTATTAATAAAACATAGAGTATACTTTCGATCGAACAAAACCACAACAGACAATTTTATAATAGTTTCAAAGGGAAATTTCGCTTTAAATTTGTTTTGTAATTATCAAATATTACGTAAACGAGCAACTTACTCATTGCAACATCACAAAAGCTCTCCGGCTTACAGCGTCAATTTATTTGAACGTGAAATTGCGGTAATAAAGCTTTTTAATATCAAATGCACGATACGAACAATTTCAGGATACATACTTGTTTAGAAAATTTCCCTTTTACATCTTTTTATATATGTTTGTGTGTATCTTGAGCAGCACTCATGGCACCTTCAGGTAGTCTGTCTGCTCGTTCGTCACCCCTAAAAATATATGAAAAAGTATAAAGGAAATTTCCTTTTATCCCATAGAATACTTAAGAGCATCACTCTCTCATCTGCTAAAGTGTGCGAATATAAAACTAGTTTGTCATATAATAACATTTGTTATCTCTTAATTCGCTAGCTACTGTGTTAAAGCTCCTGATTTAGTTTATAATTAGTTTGCGGCAGAATGGACTGGCTTATGAATTTTACATTAGGTTTACTTAGGCAAGCACTATTTGCTGACGTAACTTGCTTAATTACTTTCATAGATCTTTCTAGAGAATGTTTCGTTTTTAAATTGCAACTATGTTGGCTATTTAATTTAAAATATATTTTTGATATATTAACCTAACAAACTAGATTATTAGTAATTTTAATCAATAAATCTATTAGTCAACAAATGCAGTAATGTAAGAAAATTGATAAAGATTTTGGAAAATATCAGACTATTCTATACACTAGCAGATAGCAGAATAATAATTTAGAATATGCCGAATGATAAATATCACATCAAATGATAGTATGTAAAATGTAAAAGTAATCATAATGCTAGAAGTAATAAGTATCTAAGCTAGTATTGCGATCGTGAAAATCTTTACAGTTACGGCAAATACTCTCAGAATACTGACGTAAGTCAACAGACTTGCTACTTTCTAGGTGCAGCATGAATCGGTCGGCACTGCCTGAAAAGGACGACGTCCTCACAGAACACCAGCACAATAAAGCAATATAATATTGTCGCATTTTATATGTAAGTGCTGAGAACTGGAGATCTAATAATTGGTAATGAGACATTCCATCCTTAGGGGTGACTTCGACGTTCCGTACTGTATGAACGTGTGAATATGAAAAATATTCTTTGCATAAATTAATATGAAACAACATCCACTAGACCGTTCCGTCGCAGATCGCTTCAACAACCAATTTACTACGAGAGTATTGACAGGTGCTGCTGTGCCCCGTACATAGCACGAACCGTTGCAAAAATATTGTGCACAGCATTGTAACCGCGTATGCTTACCCTTTTAATAGACTAATTGCTGGTTCTTTTAGATATAATTTTGTAAAATCCTTTTAAAAAATATCAATAATTTTTATGTAAATAATTTTCATAACATTAATACTCGCATCTCCTTTGGAGTCAGGCTGTAAATCAGTAAACGTAGGCAAACTGCAACCTACAAACTACAACCGACAGAATGGGCCCCGTAGGACTATTGAGGGGAGAATACGGTCATTTAACGCGTTGCGTCTCATTCTCGTATGGAAATTATTAGGTGTAGTTGGCGTAGTAATGTCTGTAGTGTTGTAGACGTGGCTGATACTCCTAGATTCTGTTGATATTGATGCTGTTAGCCTATGCGGCTCTTACAGCTTCATCGGACACAGGACTCACGGAACTGAGTGGTCCGTGAGCTGGTTAGAGAGTTTGGTTCTCTTACTTACACCAAAGCGCTCATACAAACATCGCTAATAGCGACGTAATCTTCTATGTCACTACTTTGTTTGTATAAAAAATAGAAGATTCAAATCATAGGCATAAATCGCAAACCTCTTCACTCCCGTACTGGAAGATGTTTTCTAGCTGCTGGACAGGCAAGGATTCTTCGATTTGCCAACAATAAAGTTACCATGACAGAATTGCTGAAAGATCTCAACACTATACTCAATGACCTCAATGGATAAGACGAAGTTCATCACGTCCATGTCTCACCAATACCGGTTGTTATTGGGAGCAATATGATCGAAGTTGTTAACGAGTATGTCTACTTAGGGCAAATTACTCTGTCTGGTTAGGTACGTCGAACTTCGAATCGAAAGAGGTAATTAGATGGATTCAACTCGGATGGGCAGCGTTCGGGAAATTAAGGCATATCTTCATATCTTCTCATCACAATCCTTACAACCTAAGTCATTTATCAGTGCTCTTGCCAGTAATGACCTACGGGTCAGAGATATAGTCCTTAATCGTCGTAAGCTCAAAGTTGCTCACCGAGAGGGCTGTGCTCGGTGTTCCTCTGTATGATCGAATAAAAAAAGCTAGAGAAGGTATCCGCAAAATTACTAAGATAACCAATATAGCTCAAAGTATCAGTAAGTTGCTGTGGCAATAGACCGGCTCGTAGCTCATAAAATCGATAACCGATAGGGATGAAAGATTTCGAGCGGTGGCAACATGGTACCGGCCATAACAGCGTAGATTGTATTCTCACTGGATGAAGTGACGTATGCAAGTCTGCGAGAAGTCAATGGATGCAGGTGGTTCGGTATCGTACTAGTCTGTAGGCCTATGTTCAGCGGTAATTAGTAAAGGCTGAAAAGATGATAATAGCATAGCATGATATATTCTATATTCTCTTTTAGCTATATTTAAATATTAGTCTGCTAGGTTGAAATATTATGGAAGATAAAAAATACTAACCTCCTCCTAAGAAAATTCTGCATACAATACTCATGTTATATTGTACCATTATTCAGTCTTGCCATTATATATAGTTTTAATGCAATAAATAATTAATATCTTAGTTCCGTGAACAATAAAAATCTTCGTTCGACGCATAATCGTCTTCTCCTATGTCTTTCTCATCGTACTGATTTCATTCACTCATCATTATTTGTCTATTCTCCTGTGGAATGTGCTACCTTTCGAAATCATATTTTTGTTTTATAGTCCATGTCAATGTATATAAATATCTATTATTTTATTTAGTATTATAAATTCCAAAGATAATATGTAACGATATGTATATATGATTGTATAAGTATTTAGGTGTACTGTATGTTTCTTTTTTTCTTTATTATTATTTATTTGTCCCTACCATGATTTCTCTGATCCCTCCCAAGGTTTGCTGGTAGATAGTGCCTTAGGCAATAAGTACGCTTTTGTGCATATGTAAGTTGTACAAAAAGTTTATAAATAAAAAATGGCTACTTTACTATATGCGTGATATGAACGAAACGATTAATTGAGTTAAGTCTGGTATCAGGCGCTACAGTAAATTAAAACGTCCTGAGCCGCCCCAAGCATCCGATACCGCTGGACCCGTATCTACTCACATCAATTATATTTAAGAAATATAGTGAGATTTGTTTTATTTATATGTTACAAAAAATAGAAAACATTTAATAATATTATCGTTTTGGGTTAAGTCTATATAATACTGTAATATTATGTATATAGTTTTTGAAATTAAGTGTATTAAACAGTTCATCAAATGGTAATGATGACTGCAGTCTGTGATGAATATGCGTTGTTTCCGTTAATGACGGAGATGTTACGAGTAATTGGAGCCCCGGTTTTCTACACTCACTATTCCGTAGGAATAGTATTTCATATTTGCTCCGCTAACATTCTATATTATTTTTTTTTTATTAGGTCATTTCACCAGTTGGTGTGTGATTCCTGTGGTCCATGACACCTACATTCATCATTTAGAAGGAATCATAATGCAGATGCGTTGTCACCCTTGAGGAATGAAATGGAATGCCTCGTCACCAGTAATAAAGGTCTCCGAATACCTACACTCACCAGACGAAACACAGCAGCATTATGCTGCTATTTTACGCTGGTATTCTGTGAAGGAGTTGTCATAGCCCGATTGAGCTGACTCTTCATTCTGCAACAAAACAAACTGCAGTGTGGCTCTCCTACTGTTAAACACATTTTTTTTACAGTTTTGAATATACGCTGGGCATTAAAATAATCTGTTAAATGCGAACATAATTTATAAAACTTAGACTTATAAACGTCAAAAACTGTAATGAATTTTATAAAGAGGTTTAAGTTGAAATTGAAGAAGCTACTGTATATTAATCGACCTTAAGTTTAATTTTTTATTCATATATATGACATGATAATCGCATTACGATATTTTCCTATACCTTCGTGCTCGTGGTAAAACAGCGTGTTATGTGTTATGTGTTTTGTAATAGGGCTGAACTAATAAATAATAGCCATTAAATAATAACTCTTAGATAATAATAGATCATGTAAAAATTTGTGAATTTCTCTTCATCCATTTTTCCTTAGTCTAAGAAAAACAAGTCCAATTGAAATAATAAATAGGACCGCTTAATTGATTACGTCTTCTATTTACTGAATAGCCCCTTTAGATAATAAGAAATAGCGTTAAAGATTAAGATGCAATAATATCGAATACTGTAGCTATTTATTGCTTGATTACAATTGTTAATGACTACTGAAATTAGATAAACACATAAACAGTTGGGGAAGTAGAAGTTCTTAAAGGTATATGTGGAAGAGCGTAATTCGAGAAACAAATAACGCGTAAGCTAGTAAGTTTCTGCCGTAATTAACTCTTGACTTGAGTACAAATTGGCCCTTAGTTTATTTCATTTCCCAGTTTATCGAATGGGAAAGTAAAAAAACTTACAGCTTTTATTTATGGCTTTAACTAAGTTGTTGAAACTTATTTTTTGTTTAATGTAAATTATACGAAGTTGGAAATGTTGATAGTTGTCCAGGATTATTTTTCGTGACAACTATGGTAGAGGCCTACATTTAGTAATACTCATATATATTATATAGATAACCTTACTACTAAGTCCCAGGTACTAGGTTCAATTCTCAGTGGAGAAACAATATTTATGCATTATCAAATCATTGATTTTCGAATTGGTTGTGTTGAGTGTACTTTCCTTGTCCATGATAATACATCTGAATCTTTTATTTTTATTATTACATTCAGATAACAAACGGGCGCACAAATTTCATCTGATGGTAAGTGATTCCTGTGGCCCACGACATCCACATTCATCCTTGACAAGCAATCATAATGCACATGCGTTGTCACACTTGAGGACTGAGGTGGAATGTCTCGTCACCAGCAATAAAGGTCTCCGGATCCCTACACTCACCAGACGAAACACAGCAGCATTATGCTGCTATTTCATGCTGGTATTCTGTGAGGATGTGGTCCTACCACGGTCGATCCGAAGACCTTTATTACTGGAGACCAGGCATTCCATCTCAATTCTCAAGTGTGACAATGCATCTGCATTATGATTCCTTATCAGACGAATGTCGATGTCAAGGGTTGCAGAAGTCACTTACCATCAGGTGAACTGTGTACTCGTTTGTTACTCTCAATGTAATAAAATACAAATGGCACTGCCGCTCTTCACAGAGTGATGTAAAGAATAAGAATGTCTGATAACAATAATGATGCATAATTATTTTATAGAGAAAATGAAACATATATAATGACCCACTTGTTCAGCCAACCTCAGGTAATCTACCGTTTTCATACCCAAAAACATGGCTTAATACTTTTTAGGACTTATTATGAGACTTTGGGATTTTCAGCTTTTTATAAATTTTGTTGTTAAAATCTGCAGCGTCTGCCAGGTAATAAACAATAGACGTAGGAAGAGAGAATGTTGCGTACTTGTGCAAAATACAAGTGACAAATTATTGATATTAGGTGATTAATAAATCTAACGAAGCCTAGGAAAAAGCTGCAAAAGTTGTTAGTTGATCAATACTTTTTTTAATATATATTTGTAATGTGTCGTAACTCAATGTTTTTGTATCGTTACTTAACGACACTGGTAAATCTTTAACTAATCAGAAAACAAATAGGTTCGGTTTAAATTCTGAATCATCCGAGTAACTGAGAATTGAGTAATGAATTTATGGTCAGCATGAAAAAATCTAATTAAAAATATTCATATATGTATAAGTTATATGTATATGTATACACATATTAATAATATAATATGTTGTTAGTAGTAATCTCCGAGTTAAATAAAGTACGAAATTTCGTTGATGTATTCTCTACACACAGGACTTACAATGTACTCTCTTCTCAACTTAATTGTACTACTTTTTATATTTTATTTATCATTTTGGCATTAAATCCATTATATAAATAAATAAGTCTCTCAACACACGCTGGACTTTCGTCGTGGACTATGGTCTGGTATAGGACAGTAAGGTATATAATGTAACGAACCAAGATGAACGTGCATCGTAATCCCTGAGGATTAAAATGTATTATATCGTTAACTGTTACGGCAAGAGATTTGTTACGGTTACCATATAAAATACAATAGCATTAAAACGTGGTCCTTTCCTAGTCGAGGCGACCCATTTATGCAACACCCAGTTATAACTTTTCACAATACGGATGCTTTACATTGTTTCAAGTATTCAAATACCAGAACAAAGGTGGACTTAAATTAATATTGTTTTGTTATTATTAAATACCATCGAGTTATATTTTCCGTGTTATTCATAAAAAAATTGGCAATTACAATGTAATAAAATTGTGTTATTTTATTAGAATGAGATTGAGATTATATATGAATTTTAAGTGTCGAGCAGAGTGACGTACTGGGCGGTGGAAGAAAATATCGTGAAGAAACTTGCATGTAACAAACTAGTATAAAAATGGTATTTTGGAGACGTGAAATTAAATACCAATACTCTCTCTAGATGACACGTATAAATATACTAGTATATATACATTTTTTTCTTAATTTTATGTAAAAACTATAAATTTTTTGAAATTGTTGAAATAAAAAACGAAAATCGGTGAAATTAAGAAAAAGCTCTTTTGTATTTAATCAATCGTAGCAAATGTAGACAGTAAGCTGTGTAAGTAGGATTGCCTGCCACAATACTCCAAGCGTAAATCTTGGAGTGAGCTTGGATTCAAACCCATGATCGATGGATTATACATGTCACAGTACAGTTTTACCAGATAAAAAATTCAGAAAATATTTTTGATGTAGTTATTATCTACTGCGTGGAAGTCACAGTTTTTTTTATGAATTATACAAATCCTTATTTTAATTAGATCCCCCAATAAATGTAAATTTCGATAGAAGCATAATCTCAGCAGACGACGATCCAGAGACCTACTAGTCACTCTATTACAATAGAATCTTTTATCTCAAAATCACTCGTTGCTATTTATTGAAATAAAGTTTGACAACAGAAAGCGTGTCGTTACCCCTCAGCGGATTGAGATACGAGCGCTTAACAATAGCCGTCTCAGATAAACCGCTTATTCCATTCTAGGACCAGTTCACCCGGTTTGTTTGCATGTATAAAACGTTCCATTTGAATAATCAAAATAAAAATATCGTTCATTTCCATGAGATTATGCCAAGAACAAAGGTCAAAGAATCAGTGAACTGAAAGCCGATAATTGATGCAACAGAGTCTTTGATGTTTTATTAGCCTTGGTGTAAAATGTTTTCCCACCAGATGTAGTGCCGACCTACATATGTAAGATTAAGGGAAGTCGATAAAGGTAGCTTTAAACGGTTGGTGGTTGGGCCGGATGGTTATGTAGTTTAGTGGTGGCGTCAGAGTCTATCAACAAATGAATACATTAACAATAACTGTCTTCTGATTTCGAGGATAACAAAAGCCGGAATAGCATATGTACTCGTAGCACAGTCAACTGAATCGATGGTACAGCGATTGTTTATTTATCATATGTATATACATATATACATAATTAATCAGAATATATTACACATAGTTTCAAAGTTACGGTAGCAAACTAAATCATTAAAGTTAAACTATAGTAACTAAGAAGTCACAGAACTACATTTTTGTGAAAAAGGAGTGTAAACTTCAGCCAAAATGTATCAACATACAGTCTTGGATCATGTTGTGAAACCTCTCAGAAATACACTTTTGAAAAATATACCGTGGAATTTTTAGCAGGACTTGCACCTGGTCACGAGGCGCGAAGTACCCAAGCCTGGCTTGAAACCAACGTTCTAGACTTTATAAGAGCTGAAGACTGGCCCGCATCTAGCTCAGACCTCAACCTTTAAGACTTCAAATTATGGTCAGTTTTAGAGGACATGGCCTGCTCTAAACAACACGGCGGCATTGAGTCTCTTAAAAAATCTTTGGAGCAAGCAGTGGCGAAAGTTTCCTTGTTAACAGTGCGTAAATCCATAGATTCGTAGCCAAACAGATTAAAGATCTGTATAAAAGTCAAAGGTGGCCATTTCGAATAGAATATTTATTTATTCTTTGCTGACTGGCTAATAAATATGGAGGTATAAATTTTAATAATATTACATTATTTCATATAAAAAAAGCATAGAAATAAAAAAAAAATAGAAAACGACACGAATCACCCTCGTTCCTGCGTCGACGCGGTTACGTCAATTAATATTGCTTTAACACCTTACCTTCTCGTTAACGTCACTGTCAGCCTTTAATTGCTTTGGTTGTTCTCCGCAAGATTAATAATTTCCTTGTCGTTATCTGTTACGGTATACAGTGTTCGTGGAATGATTATTGTATTCTATATAATAATGAAATTATTTACATAGTATTATTATGTAGATCATCTACTAGAGTTAGCCAACAATAATATAACAGGTCTTTATCTATTAAATTGCCGTTTTGTATGAAATAAGTTAAATCATTTTTTCAAACTTTTTTATTTCTGTTATCCAAAGTAATCACGATCACATTCGACGTATCTTTGCCAACGCAGTGGTAGTTTATTGATGCCCTTCTTGTAAAAATCAGCTGGACGGGAGGCAACAAACTCTTCAAAGGCATTTTGTACTGCCTCTCGGGAAATGAATTTTTTTCTCGCTAAAAAGTTGTCCAAATTTTGGAATAAGTAATAGTCGTAGGTGCAAGGTCTGGTGAGTACGGTGGATGAGGGACAGCTTCCAACCCCAACTCTTGCAGCTTGGAGACTGTCTATTATGAACTGTGTGTTGTGGTCTCAACGCGTACTTTGCGCTGGCGATCGTTAAGTTTGTGGAGCAGTCTTCTATCAAGCTTTTTTACCTTGCCAATTTGTCCCCATTGGACCAATATTGTTTTGATGTTAACATCAAAAGCTGCTGCTAGCTCGGCTGTAGATTGAGTATCATCAGCTTCCACAATCGCCTTTAATTCATCATTGTTGACCAAAGTGTCCGGACGACCCCGAGGTTCATTTTTCAAATCGAAATTTCCAGAACGGAAGCGGGCAAACCAACAACGGGTTGTGCTTTCGTTTGTAAAGTTCTCTCCGTAAACGTTGTTGATGTTATGTGCCCTTTGTGCCGCGTTGATGCCACGATGGAACTCATATTCCATAATTACACGAATTTTTAAAGTATCCATTATATCGAAAATGTTCAAACGTAATGAAAATGCATAGCTTATCAAAAAACAAAAGACCGACTTTGTAAAAAGAATGTCATGTTTTTAAAACAAAATTAATTTGAATTTAGAATTCACAGCCAATTAAAACTTTTTTTGGTTTAAAATGACCAATACTGATGAACGGCAATTTCATAGGTAAACCTAATATTTTATATCCGTGTAAACCTTTTAATCTTTCGAAAAATGTAGTTATATTTAATATATATAATAAATTAAATATAATTATAGGTATTCATTTTGCCACTTACGAAATCACCATATCTTTATATTCGTGTTCATGAGTTGATTTGAATAAAATACGTAAATTCCTTAATTTTAGATTAAATTATAAGAATTATCTTATAACGAGTGGTATCCGCTAACGAAGCATTCCATCTTAGTCCTCATGGAGACAAACGCATCTGCATTATGTTTCCTTTTTTTTAAAGTTACATATAGAGCAAAAAACTGTAGCGTAGCTCTACCACTATAAATCTTCCTCAGATCTTATTGCACATGCAATATATCTATCTTTTAGTCCAATGTTCACGAAATTATAATATATACTGCGCAGTTGTTATCTAGTAATAAAAAGAAGATACAGCCGATCGAAATCGATCAGGAGGACATCTTTTGGCTTGGCCATTAATTCTATCTGTATATAACGGTATAGAGGTAAGATTCGTTATTTTATTTTTTTCCCAATAGCAATACAGTGTAGCTATACCACTGTACAAAGATTAGAGCATGAACGTGTAATTTATATATCATGGGTCACAGGAATCACTTACCATCAAGTCGATTGTGCGCTTGTTTTCCACAATGTTTTTTGTCCACGTGATTAGTCGTATCTTTATTTTACTTACTCAATATTGAGTTATGGTCTTGTTATTAGCTTATTATTAATATTAAGTTGTAATATGGATTACTTAGTGCCTTATAATTTTATATAGAGGTAATATTTTTAAATTTCTAAATAAAGGTAAGTTACTGGAAAGCCGAGTCAGGAAAGCTTAGCTTATGTTGGCCACCTCAGTAGTAGATATTTTGCATTTGTCTAATAAGATGTAGTGGCAGATACTTTACTTCGGGACCATCGTGGCAGTAATAACATTACGGTTGTGTGTTTGGAGTCATAAAATACACACTACTAAGAGTTGATTTCGGTAGGTATAATAAGGTATAAAAGCTACTCTCTCTCTTGGGAAGAAGCCTAAGCTAAGCAGTAGGATTTTTATTTATGTAATATATAGGCAGTTACATTAACACACAAACATATAAAACACTTATTTATATATTATATTATATTTTATGATTATATAAAAATTAGCAAATAATGATAAAATTGGAATCCACTTTTACTATAATAGAAATTAATGTAATATATAGGCAGTTACTTTAGCACACAAACATAAAAAACACTTATTTATATATTATATTATATTTTATGATTATATAAAAGTCAGCAAATAATGATAAAAATGGAATCCACTTCTTACTATAACAGAAATGAATGTGTTTGGAATGTAAGCTCTATAATAAATTGAACGCTTTGGAATTCTTTATGTTCGGCTTTAAAGTTGGCTTCGGGTCAAAAGATTCAGGGAACAGAAATGCATTTGACTATTATGTGATTTTAACACTTAGTCAAATACTTATCAAATTGATTGCGAATTATTCCTTAAAAATATAAGTTGCTTGTCTGATGAAAGCATAAGCAGCATTATTTATATGGTAATGTTTTGATTTCCGGTAGAAAAATATTTAAATTAAAATTGTCCTTTCGGAATCCTTCTACGAAATATCTTACTAAGACGCGCGCAGTCCCTAGAAACTTTTACAAGACTCATTGAATAAAAATTGTCTTTAAAAATATTTTTATTGTTTTTATTTATTATATAGCAGTTAAGGTGTCTAAATTTTATCTTAGGTTGGATTAAGTATGAATAATAAGGTTTATATGTACAATTTATAATTAGGTCATATTAGATACGTCAGTAGGAATTGAAATAAATTGCGCACTTGGTCGATATATTTACTTGCTTTAAAAATTACCACATAATAACGTGGCTTTGGGTAATTCTTAGGTACTTTTTAACTTTCATTAATATTGGATGTTAATTTGCAATGATCCAATGCTTGGAAAAACTAAACCCGTTTCTTATAATAAATTCAGTTATAAGGGTCGAAATATATGTAACTTTCCTTATGTATTACGTGTAAAAAGGTTGATCAGAAAAGTTACCAAAAATTTTTCGGATACTTTTTATTAAATTATAAACTGTTATTTGCGTTAGTAAAATCTACTGTAAATTACCATTTTTTTAATTCTGTGGGACAGACTTTTCATTTACGTTTTGTTAAATAAATTAAAAATAATAGCTTCTTTATTCAGATCTTTCCATCTTCTTTCCAAAATCATTTTCTTTTACAATCAAAGAAATGTATACAAATAACTAAGGTATCGTGGATAGTTATCTTCAGTTTATTGATGATTTTTAATTTATCTATTGAGAGATTTAAGAAGATATTATTAATATCTTCTAATTATAGTTTTAGTTAAAAAACAACGATTAGAATAAGTGAAATTTTAACATGCGAGGGAAAAATGAAGTGAGGTGAATGCCGTTAAACAGAGTTTATTATTTCTATGCAATATATTATGTGATGAGTTATGAACTTTGAATAAAATATTTTTTTTTTAACTTACATCCAAATATAAACTAGTATATAATATTCAATATTTTCGTATGCAATATTTTATGTATAAAATCTCAATTATTTATTTAGTCATTAATTCCTTTCAAATTTCTTTATTTCCAAGTTTTTTTATTTCAAGAAATAAATATAAGATAAAATCTTAATCGTAATCGTAAATGACATCCGCCACCATTTTACTTTTCAATATGAAATAATTGCAAAATTTGCTTTTCATTATCATTGCAACTAAAAATGTTTTCTATCGAGATAGCTAGATGGCGAAACGTCGCATTTATTTAAAAATTGCATGTGAGTATGCCCATTATTAATCTGGAACGTCGAACATCAATTACGGTAATCTGCTCATTTAGTAGACGTTAACCAAGTAAGGCCAAGTTAGTAGTGATGGATCGATTGTTTGCAAATTGCTTCGAATATTTGTTTTCATATACCTTGATGCGTTTATTACACTGTTTATTTGAATTTAATTAAATCGAATAAATTAATTAAATTCAAATAAAGAATTAATGTTATCTTGTTTATAAATTACGCATCATGAATAAGTCAGTATGACGAGTATATATATATATATATATATCCACGCCATCCTTACAGACTACCAGCGTGAAATAGCTGCATAATGCTGCTGTGTTTCGTCTGGTGAGTGTAGGGATCCCGAGACCTTTATTACTGGTGACGAGGCATTCCATCTCAGGCCTCAAGGGTGACAACGCATCTGCCATCATGATTCCTTGTCAAGGGTGAATGTAGATAGAATGTCATCATCAAGTGAACTGTGTGCTTTTATGTTACTCTCAATGTAATAAATTAAAAATTAATAATAATAATAAATTATTTTTACTAATTTTTATCACGGTTTCCGTATCAGCGTAAGTATTGGTGATGACGCTATACGTTTTAACCCACAGACATGACGACGCATCTGCATTATGATTTTTATGCCATGAGTCGCAGGAGTCACGTACCATCAGCTAAACTGTCAACTGCTTCTTTATCGTCAGTATTTTTTATGATATCATAAAAATACTGACGATAAAATCAAAGACAAAGACTTGCAAAAGCAAATATGACAGACAAAATGCTACGTTTATTTAAATAAAAGGCAGCAGTCTTGCTGTAAGACGTCAATGTATTTATAGAATGATATATAAAAACTTTATTTGAAAAAAAAATGAAATAAAGTGGTTTAGGGTTCTTTTCTAATTGCCCGCTCAAAGGCCTTAAATAAGTAATTGTATATATTTATTTATAACAAATATTTGAAATCATAATTTGAATCAGTTGATAATAAACTAAAACGCAGAAATATCTTTGATAAGCAGAACTAGCTCTAAAGAAACAGAATATTCCACCTACAGCAAAAATTTTATGATACATGAAAGTATTTTTCCATCTTATAATAAAAGTTATTCGTCCAATCATTACGATGTGTTTAATTTATTGTCATTCTGAACTGAAGTAGAAAGAAAATTTAGACACAGGGTCTGTCCTGTTTCTTTACTCGAGTATAATGTAAGTAAAAGACACGGAAATTTTAGTAGTTTTTGACAGGACAACACAAGACAAGACAAGATTTTTAAACATACACTTGATGTGTGAAGTAAGACCAACAGTTTCTAAATGTCAGTGTGTCTTTTAAAACAGTATACAGGCATAGTTATTGATTTTTAAGGCTATTTAATGTTTGAAATGTATATTAATTGAATTATCTTGAATACGGTAAGTATTCAAGATAATTCTATATAAATTTCTAATAATAGATTTCTAATAATAAAGAAAGGTTTATTTAAAGGCTCGTATGGATGGATTTTATCATCAAGTGATGCGCTCGTATATTAAATTTATTCTATAATAAGCTACATTGTTAAGGCCTTACTAATAAAAAAAATATAAACGTTTGTTTAGCGGGTGTGAAGTTATTCATTGTATAGAGACTGTATAACATTTACGCAACGTTTTGACTAATAAAGATTGTATAGAGCTTGCATAACTATACACTTCTTATACAAGATTGTTTTTCTTAATGCGCAACCCCAACAAAAAACATTCCGAAACTCCGTCAGATACATTTGACTTTCGCATCACGATGACAAATATTGTCATAAAATTAATGTTATTAACGATTTTATATCAATCATATATAAAACTAATGTTTACTAATTTTCAATTAACTTTATATAGAAGTAGTACCTGAATTTTAAAAAATACGGGACTTTTTTGTTGTAATTATTATCTACATTTCGGAACGCATTTCGTCAAACTAAAATTTCATTGAATTACAGAAATTCGTTATTTTAGTTTGGGTTTTGTTTAGAGTTTTTAACAATATTTAGCTAAAATAATCGTATTCTGTTAATTTGAGTATACGCAATATTACGTAGCAATGTCAGGTAATATATTAAATGAAAAAACAAAACGTTCGAATTACGCAAAATGAAAAAAAAAAAAAAAATTGGCGTTAACTTTTGTAAGTCTGTATTCATTTCTGAAGTCATTGTCGTTTATCGCAAATAGATCTGCGCGATCTTTAAACACTATTATTTTTCTAGGCGCACGATCCTCTTCTTTGTCTAGGCGGTCCATTAAATCAAAGTAATTTTTGTAGTCCATCTTTTATAAAACTCAGAGACAGTATGCCAACGAGAATCGAAAATTCATAAGATCAGCTGATAATATTGAAATTCGCCATCTTGCTCTTATTCAATGGTTTGCTTGCATCTTGCTCTCGCGAAACAGGGTAACGGTCAGGCCGAGGCTCCGTCTCGAGAGCCCTTGCGCTGGTTACCCATATATAGAGGTCTCGACTGAGAGCCATAAGCGCTCGGTCACCTCTCAACCCGGTGAAACTGTAAAAGCCCTGGGGCTAACAGCGGCCATCAGCCCGAAAAAAAAAAAAGAAAAAAAACTAAAACAAGTGTACACAGGTTTTATCTCAAAAAAGCTTTTATTAGTAATAAAAATCTTATAACTGATGTGTACACTGTGTATGACATTTTATTAGTAAGACTGTCGGTCAATATTGTTATTCTCTTGACCCTTTTCATTATTGTCAACTGTGACATCAATGCATTGAGGGTTCATGCTACGTTCGTGGTGCATGTATACGTCTTTGCAATAAGACTACTGTATGTGTTAATTTATTTTCGCTGGGTATGACCCAATTCTCGCGTCACTAGGTCCTGCTTCCCACAACACAGCACCATCGCTACATTGACGTAATGGGTTCTAAATTGCTTTGATCGTTTTTCCAGAAGGTTAATGAATTCTCTCGCTCCAATAATCTCAATGGTTTAGCAATGAAGCGAATATTAGCGATGGTTAGTATCTCTAAGATATTCGGTATTTAACTATAAGGACTAATAATTTGCGATAACTTATTGTATATAAATCAAATTATAATAATTAGTTATATTTTCTTATTGAACGGAGTTTTGGACGATCCTCAAGTAGTACGGAACGGAAGTTCCAACTTTCAATTGTGCAAACCTACACAATCTTTATGTGTACATAAAAAATTTATATAGCATATTTTATTGAAGCTGACACAAACGAGGAAATAATTCACCAGTTGGTTAGTGATATTTGTAGTATATTAACAAAGATTCAAAATGTCAACCTTGATGACTGAAATAAGTAGTCCTACAGAGTAGGGCTCTACGGATCCCTAAACTCACCATACAACACACAGCATCTTTAAGTTGAAATTTAACGCGTTAATATTCTGGGAGGGCATGACCTACTCATTTTGCAGCATTCTTCAATCATAGTTAAAGTGCACGTACGTTTAAGTACACCTGAAGAGAATAGCTTCAAAAATCTATATCTATCCTGAAGAAGAAAATTAAACTAGTTTAAATTATAATTGAATAATAATTTACAATTAATAATTAGGAATTTATATTATTATGAATTGATAGAATTGATCGGAATAATCTGGCAATTGTATTTTATTTTTAAAACTGTACCTGTATCATCTGTTAATTGTTCCAATGAAACATGTAATATAAAAAATAAAAATATAATAAAAAAATTGCCCCAAGTCGACTAAAGTAGAAATATAGTTACAATCTTTAGCATTGTTACAGGCATTTGGCACAACCACGAGAACACGCTAGCATTGTTCGGAGCTGGCCGCGGGTGATAGTATCACGGTGCGCCGCGCTCGCGCCGACCTATACCTCCGCCCGCCCCCCACCCGCACAAGCGCCCAGCCACCATGGTCCGCGACAAGAAATCACCGCACAAGACCGACTCCCAGAAATGTAAGTACTAAATTTAGTAATGAAACTCCTAATGTTATATTACACATTGTCCCTTGGTATTTTTGGTATTACACGTCCTCTTCTGCGACATATGCAGCGGGCAGACAGGTTCTTGAGTAGAGACCACGAAACAGCAAATGTAGTCCATCTAGATTCTGTTGATGTTGATGCTGTTAGCCAATGCGGCTCTTACAGCTTCATCGGACACAGGGCTCACGGAACTGAAGGGTCCGTGAGTAAATGTAGTGTAGCGCGCCCTGTGACTAGATGGGGCGACGATATTTTTAGGGCAGCGGGCAGAGACTGGAGGAGAATAGCTGAAGAGTGAGCGCAGTGGCGCGCCATGGAATAGGCCGATGTCCAGGAGTGGACTGATATAGTCTGATGATGATGATGACATATCCTCTTAAACAGGAAATAAAAACGAACATAAGCTAAAACGGTGAAACTGTCAAGTGATATAAACGCACTAAATTTTTTATATATTATGACCATATTTTCATCACTCAAACATATAAACTATACGAATTACTTTAAGCATTTGTTATACAGGATACCCTAGAACAACAATATTTTTTTTATAGTTTGCACGTTTATTATTCATTATTACACTTGTGAGTTCTAATTTTGGTTGATTTTTTCTCCCTATTAGATTTAATTTTTGAAACGAACTAATCTCTGTGTGATTCTTAGTGCAGAGGATAGGTACTACTTTGAGGCAACTAGGATTACCTGACTATTATGAATACTCTTTGCCGAAAGATTTGGGGAATGAGCTGTCTTAGCAGCATTTGGACGGGACTGGTGCTTTGCGTTTCCGATGCTGTTCGAAAGTTACAAAATGCAGAATTCCGTTTTTTATTTATTTAATTTGGGTCATACAAGAAAACATTCTTAATCCATAAATACAAGTAAAATATGGTTCATGCATAAATTAAAGATGAACATATCATTTGTTATAATTAACGGTTATCATGTTACAAAAAATAATTAATGGAGAAAACTAAACAATAACTGATTCAAAATAAAAACAATAAACAGAATTAAATTATCCAAATGAAATAAATTAAATAATATCATAATAAAATAAAATGTATCATAATAAAATAATTAAAATCAACAACAACATTATACAATATAGGGATTAAACAATTTAATAGCGATTGAAATCTAAACGAAAGATAACAACACGTCTCAATTGATTTGATTGATTGAAATGAAATGAAGAAAAAGAAGTAAAATTTATAAACAGAAGCGCCTTGGAATGATTTCAGCACCTTACGCTTAAAATTACCGAACAAATTAAATTATTCTGTTTTACAAATTACCATTTATTTTTCGTTATTTTCAACAAGCTTCCATTAATATCACCTGTATGTTTATAAGTGTATACTTATGTAATTATATATACATGGATGTAATGGAATTATTAAATTTAATTTTCACTCACTTCCAGAAGTTTGAGTAATTTTCACATGTACTAAGAACCGATAACAAAGTAATAATTTCATGACTGCGTGTTGTTTTAATCTTTTGTAAATTCATAAAATTATTTATAAATCTTAAATTAAAATTAAAAACCGCAACACGTAAAGGTTGAAACAATGGCAGACCCACACGTTAGCTATATAGAAGCAGCAACACGAATTGGTTGGTTGGATCAAGGGATTGCCACGCCCCTACAGAAAATAGAAAATTTTAGTTAAGGGATAAATAAAGCGATACGGTGATGAAAAAAATATTTCATATTTTTCATACTTCTCGTATTTTTATTTCACAGCAAAAACGTAGCTGCCGTGTATCACGCACGCAATCTGTTTTCTTTTCTTGCGATATTTATTTACTTATCTATTTTACTGAACCTCTGCAGATTTTGGAAGATAAAATGGCCTACTAAGAAATATTTTGTTGTTCTCCAAAAATTTTTTCACTTAAAGAATAATTAGACTTGTGTAAGAAAATATTTCAAGTTTTTATATATAATTATATAATAGTATAAAATTCAAACTAATTTTAAACACAACCATTCAATAAATGCTATGGTAATTTAAAAGAAAGTAAAGTAACGACTTATGTAGTATATAAATTCCACAGAAAACCATAAGCCTCCTCTCTCTCGAGAGTATTAGAGTCTAATGTACCAAACACCTCCACTGATAAGCGAACTTCATACGTCTTAGAATTTTTTTTTAATTCCTTTTTTAGATGTGCAGAGTTCCTCACGAATTATCATTTACTATCCAATTTTATTAACTGCTATTATTAACTAAAAAACATTTAATAATACTAAAGGTGTTAAAAACAAAAAAAGCGACTTCTATAAAATATTACTTCATTGTATTTTTTTTATTATATAGAGAGTAGTAACAAACAAACACACAGTTCACCTGATGGTAAGAGATTCTATAGACATCTATATACATCCTTGACAAGGAATCATAATGCAGATGCGTTGTCACCCTTGAGGACTGAAATGGAACGCCTCGTCACGGTAATTAAGGTTTTTCGGAAGCCTGCATTCACCAGAAGAAAACATAGCAGCTTTATTATGGTATTTTAAGCTGATATTCTTTGAAGGCGTGGTCCTACCCTGCTCGAGCTGATCCATTCATTCAGCAGCTCGAAAAAAACTGCAGCATATAAATTATATATTATGCTTAATTTTGATTTTATTTAATTAGGGGCAGAAGTAATAAACGAAATACGAAATTTCCTTTTATTCGTCGACTTCGACTCCTTCACAGTATTTCTTGGTTTGCCAGATGACATTAACTTTTTTTTTGTATTGTTTGTTTCGTATCGTTGTCCCTTCCCTAGCCCAATGGAATGCCTACCAAATTTGATCAGGGAAAGGATCAGATAATGTATCGAGGATGCAGGACATGCAATACCCTCAGATCTGGTAAAACAAAATTTTGTGATACATGAATATTATTCCTCAAGTGGGTATGGAACTCAGAATTTGCAACACTCATCACTAACTAACCACTACACTATGCGACCATCCTTTTTATGATTTTAGAGAAAATTTTAGAGAAACTTTAAATTTATTATATAAAATATATAAATATAATTTGTTATAATGCATTCCAGTAATAAGATACCCACATTATTTTAGACAATAGAAGAAATATAGCAGCGGAAGCAACTAATTTAGAGTTATATTTTGCGAAAGCACTCCTCGGTATAACCTATTTCTGCTACAACTAGTTATTAGCTGATGAGTAGCTCTACTACATCACAAGTTTATTGTTGTATATTAATTTAAACATATTATTAAAAACGTAGTTTTCTCTGTGCTAATTTCGTTACACAAACAGGCATAAAATATACTCTCAAGGGTGTTACTATAAAGCGCTGTAACAGTCTATGTTGCTTGTGATGGAGATGGAGGAAATATGAATCTCTAAGTACTGCGTATTTATGTCAATTACTTTCTATATACATTCGTATCTTGCTATGTTATAAATTATTTAAGTATAAAACTCAAAGTAATAATAATAAAATTGCATCAAAATTTCGCTTAGAATGTCATAAAATGTTGTTGAATAAAATATTTTTAAGTTATTATTAATAATTTTTGTTATAATCGAGTGAAATTCTATACGTCCATTCTCCATTTATATATTTTCTTTTTATAATAATCGATGAGCTTCAATCTTTAGTTCTAAAAAACATGTGCCCTATTGAATGGTATAGAGGCACTATTCATAAATTTTTTAGGGTGTAATTAAGGTAGTGCCCTACCTTTGAAACTACTTTAGAACGTTCCTAAAATGTTACATCGGTAGGATTTAATCGAATTAAGGAAGGCCGAGATGAATTTGAGACTAGAGTAAGGATTTTATATTTTTTAATATAATCTATCTAATCTTAATCTTAAAATTTAAGGGATTGAAATGAAAATTCGGCAATGTTTTGCATACAGTTATTCTATAGGAAGGTGATTGTTGCTTCCTATGATACCTAACATTAGGCAACATACAACAACGGTACGAAATAATAGTCATGTAACCACTATGCCACGCGACCGTCAATGGTTCTTACAATTTAAGTGGAATAGACTCATTTGTAGAAGGCTCACTAGTGGGAAAGTTACAGTGGTCAGGTTTTGTGTGTGTTAATCAGGATAGGCTTTTACTTACTCTCTGCATAGTCGTAATGATAATGAAACCCTAAACCCTTATAAACAAGAATGAGTTAACTGTTACCATTCTCGGAAGAGGTATAAAAAGTTTTAATAACTTAAATATCTACAATGTATTTTATTTGTTTTATTTTTTTATTTTATTTATGTATAGATAGGCTGACAGTTCTTCTATAAGGTCCATAGACTGTCAGGTGATGTTAAACATAATGAATTAATAAATGTGTGACTGTATTTATTATTTATTATTTATATTTATAAAATAATATTTTATAAAATTCGTAAAATTTTACAAAATTTATATAATAAGTACTCTCTGGAAAAGTGGTCATGAATACAATACGTGTGCGCCAATATTTTAAAGTAAATAGAGAAAACGTGTTAAAGAAATAGTGCCTTACATTCTACGTTACAATATTTAGAAAGAACTTTAAGCAGATAGCTTATTTGTATAATGAAATCCCTGTTCATTCATTAAGAAAATGCCATTTAAATTTAACAAATATTTTTATTATAATTTCGTAAATTGTCAAGCCTACATTTTGACTGGACTGAATACATAAACCAAAAGCAGGGAAAAGCTATGGATCGATTTAAAATAAATTTTAAAGTAACAAAGCAGTAAAGTTTGGAAATAAATTCAATCTGGACGGATTTATTGGCAATTGTCAAGTTCTCCATTTAGTCTGTCTTTCACAATTGCGACAGCCATCGAAATATAGTGAACAATTGCTCTAATTAGTCAATACTTAATACATTTTTACACTTTTTATAGTTATTTTTTTTATATTTGTTGAAAATAAAGCTAAAACAGAAAACAAGATACAGATGTCCATTAAAAGCTATTAGACCAATTTTCAAAAAGCGTTCATTTAATGTCATACATCATTCATTATAGACACGTGACGGGCAGTTTCAGGAACTGATCAAGTTTCTATGCTCTACAAAGCTCAATATTAGATTGTCTCATATTTTTACTTACTACTAACAAACCAAGTATTACCACCTGTACCAGTTTTCCAATTTCATCACTTCTCTGAAAATGTTACTATAGCTTCTGGACAAAATGATTTTTTTGTGGACTCTCTACTCCTTATCTTAATCATTTGACACTTTATACCAATCACTAACGCTACATTTGTTACATCGTGGTGGCCTTGACAGGGGAAGAACCACACCCTCATTAAAAGCCAGCAGGAATTGGCAGCATAATACTGTGTTTCGTTTGGCGAGTGTGGGGAACCGAATACATTATTGGTACCGAAGCTTTCTACCTTAGTCCTCAGTGGTGTCTAGGCATCTAGAATCTAAGTTGTTGATGGATGTTGGTATCCATCAACAACTTAGATTCTAGACGGTTGGTTGGGTTGCAGTCAACATATACGACTAGGTGAACTGATGTGTCACTCATGGTTTTGATAAATTAAACCTCAAACAATTATTGATCCTAACTTGAATAAGCGGTCGGTCACCTCACAGCCTGCAAAAAAAACTAGAACTTACGCCAATGGGGCCAATTGAATGGGATTTAAGTTAACATTCATACGTATTTTTTATGTGGTAGAGCTACGCTGCTTGTTTATAGCTTTACTTTTAATACATTGTAAGTAACAAACGAGCACACAGTTCCCCGATGGTAAGTGATTCCTGCGGCCCATGACATCTACATTCATCTTTGACAAGGAATCATAACGCAGATGCGTTGTCACCCTTGAGGACTGATATAAAATGCCACGTCACCATAATAAAGGTCTCCGGATCCCTGCACACACCAGACGAAACAGCTAAAAACAAACTGCAGTGCAGCTCTACCAATGTTAAAAATAATCTGCAGAATGAATGGGTCAGCTCTACCGAGGTAGATAGAGGCCCTCATAGATTACCAGCGTAAAATAGCTGTATAATGCTGCTGTGTTTCGTCTGGTGAGTGTAGGGATTCGGAGACTTTTATTGCTGGTGACGAGACATTCCACCTCAGTCCTCAAGGGTGACAACGAATATGCATTATGATAGCAATGTATATGATATTTACGCAAGTACAATAAGATCGGAAGAAGATCGCAGATACAGTGTCCAGAACACTGATTATGGATATGCACCCACACACCCAGACCAATCACATTTTTTTATAAAAAGGTTGTTGGTCGGGTAAGAGTCGGGCTCAGGACACACGATGAAGCATATAGGCACTCTACTTTGTTACTTTACTGGTGACGAGTCATTACTCAAGAGTGACAACGCATCATACATTATGATTCCTCGTCAAGGATGAATGTAGACTTCATGGGCCGCAGGAACACTTACTATTAGGTGAACTGTGCGCTCGTTTATTACTCTGAATGTAATAAAATATTAATACTAACAATACGTCAGTTTATTTTAACGTTGGTTCGTATAAAACCTAGAAAGATTCTAAATAATACGTGTTTGGCAGTAACAAAATTATTCCAGAATAAAAATAGAAAAAATATTACAGGTGCACGATGTAATTTACATTTAATCCGAAAACTTATCTGTAATAAGTTATTATTTTTAAAACTGAGTTGATTAATTTTTTGTGTCATAACGAAACCACAAATTGCAGCAGTGAGAAACTTAGAAAGTGCAGTCTCATTAATGCAAAGGCATTTGCACGTCTCTTGTGTACGTGATAAATCTTCAAATGTTATGAAAGCAAATAAAAGTGGGACTAGCGTACGCCGTATGCTATTATTGTGAATATAGTAAACATAAGAGAGCATTCCTTGAATAAATTTTACTATCAGCTGCTTTATTATTTAAATTAATTTATTGTATTTTATTTTTCCAACGCATAAGAAGAATGGAATGACTAAAAATACGACTTAAACAATGTGGAATCTCAGCAAAATTACTGATCTATTATTACTAATGGTATTTAGACACTTTCTAAGAACTTGTTTAGAAGTATACTAACAACCTTAAGCCTTACTTATTATTGGTTACAACATCGGTGGAAACAATTAGGATAAACTTTACGTTAGATAAATTTTTGGCTTGCTAAACTCAAATATAATTCTATTGAGTCATTGTTACAAATAATTACATAAGTGACACGATATACATTTGCACTTAGACACGTTCATACACGCACACACGTAAACAAATGGTTCACAATCTAAAAAGCTTAGTTATACTATTAATGGTCTACTATTTAATTTAATAGTATAGTCTATAGTATAATTATGTTTATTTGTTAAACAACACTTGTTAGATACGGAAGAGCGGGGCATCCTGACACAAGTAAATATGTATTTATTTAAAAGGATGTCTCAAAAATGGATGTATTAATGTTTAAGGTTTTAATGCAAATAAACTTTATTTATTTTTATTTTAAACTTTAGAAACATAAAAGAGAACAATAGGTATAAAGTTGATTAAATTAAAAGGGATTAGAGAAATTTAAATTTTAATTAAAGTATAAAACAACGATTACTTTACCTATTCGTTACTATTAAGTTACTACTATTGTACTTTAATATAATTAGTTATTAGCATGAGTCAGTGGTTTATTATTGAAAACATTCTTGCAAAATGAGAGAATATTAATGTATATTAATTACTTACTGTAGAGAGCTTAGGCATGTTGTTCGTATGCATCGTAATAAAATAAATAAAAAAGATAGTATGCAAGATTTATAAGGTTATTGGAATAATTTGCCTTGAGCTTTCGTTGAAAATACATTAACGAGATATTAAAACTTACTGTATATAATTTATATTTAACAGCTGTTTAGTATAAACTATATACATATATTATAATGAATTATATACAAGTTGTATTTTATTGTTCTATTTCATTTCTTGAGAGAGAGTGTGAGAAGGAAGTCTACAAAAATAAGTTTTATATTTAAGGGGTACCTTCTTATGTATTAAGCTATATTCTAGTATGGTCATGTAATAAACTTTTTTTTTCTAACCTTTTAGCTTTGTGATGTATCTATGTTAGGATATTAATTTTGTCTAAGTGTTGCTCCGATACTACATATCGTTATTTTGCATTAATTCAATCAATTAGTTTTTTGTAAAAGATGTAGACTTTCACCTTTTTTTTTCAACCGATTTTGATGTAATTTACGGTCCGGTTCCACTTAAATTTGCCACCTAAACTTCTCGCCTTTTAAAATATGTATTGATACAAAGAGAAATATTAATTAAATTGTTTAATTGAAATCGACACCTAAAATATTATCGACATGAATGAAGAATTTTTTGTTTTATAAAATGATTTTTGAATTTTATGGATTAGAAAATGAATAAATCATCAACCCAATCAACATAAACATGCAACATAACTTTGGGTGTTTTGCAAATTGCAGTTGATGGAATACTTATTTTCATTAACTATCGTCTTTTAGAAGGCTTAATAGATTGACACATACAAAATTGTTTCCGAAGCTGCAGTACCGACTGTAATTGATTTTGAGGGGCTGAAATTGAGATGCCAATCAATGCCCCCGCAACTATTCAGTCCGAAATGCCGTTTTGTATTTATACCAGACGCTGCTAAAAAGTTTTATACTTTGTATATAAATGTAAGGGAGACAAATGAGCACACAGCTTTTAATTAAACGCAGCAGCTACTATTTTACTTTCGTATTCTGTGAGGGTGTGGGCCTCGCTTGAACTAGCAGGTCTTCATGGTATATCGACAGCATGACTCATCTATTCTGTGAAGCTTTAAAATATAATACAAACTTTATGGACAATTGAGAATCAAGTTCACCCATTATTAAAAGTTCAAAATTAATCTAGATCAGGGGAGAACAACCTTTTCTAGCAACGAGACAAATTCCATCCAAATTTTGAAAAAAAATTTTTTGGTGGGCCATAATCACATTTCTTAATAGTATCTAAAACTGTATTCATGTTCTAAACATTAGATTACAACTAAATATATTAACTAAATATATTTGTAAGATAATTAAACGCCTCGCAGGCCGCATAAAATTATTAAGTAGGCCGCATGCCCGAGGGCCACTGTTGCTCATCCCTGATCTAGATGCATCCATAGACAACGAAATATTGGGGTTCACCCCACTTATCCCATCAGAGGTCTATCACAGAATGAAGTTTTATGTGTAATTATATCGTAAATGTAATAATATATATCACTTAAAGTTTTATAAAAAGTTAAATAGAAGATCATTAAGATAAATGTCAATTATACTGGAATTACACAAAAAAAAAGAAGAAAACAGCCAATATATATTATATTGGAATGCCAAAACAACTGGATATATGTAGATGGTATTCGCCATCTATTTTCACTATAAATTTAAATCCAAACAAGGATGAGGCTATGTATGAAAGAATCCAAAAGTAAATGGATAGACTAAGATGGTTAACTGTATCTTCATTTTACTGTAAATTTGTTTGGTACGAAACAGGACAGAGTCTATCATACGTAAAAATACAAAATATAATCAAAGCCTATGCTAATCGATGGGGTTTCAATGGCTACTATATCGCTGGTCCATCGCCTTGGGCATTAAATTATTTCCTTTCATTTTATTATTTAAAAAAAAAAGAATATTAGCAATGCTATTAAAATTACAAATATTCCGGTTAACCTCTCCAACGAAGCTGAAAATGTGCTAGGATATATTTCACGACAAGAGTTGAATGGTGGATTCGAACCTGCAATCTTAAGTTTCGCTGATCTATTAAGCTATTGACACTTCATATTAATTTCTTTAATAATTAACAAATCTGGAAAGCCATATATGATTGCTGTAAGTGATGTAATATGCACGATTATAAATTCATAGCTTTCAATGGTGTTTTAAGAGTTCAACTGAGTAAAAATAGTTCTAAATTGTTTATGTGAGTATTTTAAACCGTTAGATGTATTCTGTACGCAACTTGAGGGATCAATTTTGCCACGAAATTAAGCTTTTTTTATGTATATGACCAACATTATTGTTTCTTGTTCCTTTTTACCCTACTCAGATATTTCATTTCATTATTTAAATTCAATGTTGAAGTAATTTCTTGATGAAATTCAGTGACATAAGAGAAATAACTAATATTAATCAAGATTGTGCGATGTGCAAGTTCTTTCATCTCACAGAAATATAATACTAATCAACAGAAGCCAAGTGCCCTGCTAGTAAATCATAAATATCTACAGTTATTTATTAAAATAAATGCTAATTTGAAACACACGGTTAGTCGTAATTCACTGTAAATAATGTTGAACTGGTATAACTGTATTCTACAAAGAAACATTAGTACTAATAGCTTTTTGAGACGTTGATAAATTTCTACCAGATTTACATTTGCTGTACGTTGTTCTATTATAATGTTAAAGGTACTATTATATATTGCTCGAACAACTTGCCAGCGTGGAAGAATACTCTACCCTCGATGGAGGCTGAGCTTATAGAATTTTCGGACAAGTGTAGTTGTAAATTTTATTTCTATAGTATATATTACGAAAATCATAATTCAAAGATTATTTGTAGTGCCGTCAGTTTGTCTGTACTGTAATTGTCATGTCATCGTGATTTACGTCGTCCCGAGCGATGGATCAATCCAAATGTTCTTTATTTATTTATAATTTTTGTTTTGTCCTTCGGATTTTGATTCTCTTTATCGAGTTCATGACCATTTTAAAGATAATTAACAAAAATCAATGAATTTTCTCTGTTAAATTTAATCGTTAATATATTTTCTGTCTTCGTGTATTTAATTTCTCCTTTGTATGTACCACTATTATTATTAATCACCTAAAGTTTAAGACTGCACATAAACACCATAATTATCCATCAATTGTAATAACATCCTATTGGATAAATAAGAAAAATGCACACCTGCATTTTCTATTGTTAGTATCGAATATTTAAAGATTCGTTTGTTTTCTTATAATTGGAAAATAAACATCTATTGTTTTCAAACACCGACAAACGCTGCGCTAGAGCCAGGTGGTAGAGTCGTAGTAATATTGTTATAATGTCCTCATTACTAATTACTTTGCTTTTGTTACGTATTGGTCCATAATTAGGATTATTTCGCTCCTGAAAACACGAGTTTCTGACTTATTATTACCCGAGTATACTTGGGTTTGTTCCCAAACAATCTCTATTAGTCTAAACTTGTGGTTTCTACAGTGAAGACTTCATAAAATGGGAAAGGCTCGAGAAATTAGCAGTCAAGTGCGTTCTGCCATCGTTGATTTACATAATGAAGGCAAATCCGAACGTGAGATTGCTTCACAACTCAAAATAATCGAAGAATTGTGTTCATGGCACAATAACTCGATACAGGAAGACAGGCAGTTTTCAAGATCGTCCACGCTCGGAAAGGCCGAGAGCTACTAGTCTAGTGAAGATAATTTCATTGTTGTTACCAGCAAGCGAAATAGATGCTTCAAAGCACTAGAAATCCGCGTTGAAGTAAACAAACCCCGAGTTAATACCTTTATCATTGACTACAGTAAAACGGCGACTGAGCGATGCGAAGTTGTATGGTCGCGTTGCCGTTCGAAAACCTCTGCTAAGGCCGCAAAACAAGAAAAAATGGATGCAGTGGGCTCTTGCCCATCGAGATTGGACTGAAGAAGATTTTAATAAAGTGCTTTGGACCGATGACCAATGATGAACTATTCGGTTCATCTCACGTCCGACGCAGTGCCCAAGAAATGATGATGATCAGATTGTGTAGTCCCAACAATCAAGCATGGTGGTGGCTTAATTGTGGTCTGGGGTTGCTTTTCTAGCCTAGGAACTACCGATTTGATTAAAATTGAAGGAAATATGAAAAAGGAACAGTACAAAAATATTTTAGAACAAAATACCGTTTCCGAAACCCGAAAGGTTGCGATTAATTGGAGATGGATTAATTTTCCAAGAAGATAATCATCCAAAGCATAGTTCAAAATTATGAAGAGGATATTTAGAAAGAGGCACAAGATTGTGGCACAAAAACATGGTATGGCCTCCTCAGAGCCCGAATCTCAATCTCATTGTTTTTTTGTGGGAAGAGCTTGATAGGAACGTTCGTAATCGTGGCCCATCCTCGCGAAAAGAAATGTGGAATGTTTTATGCGAAGTTTGGAACAATATATCACAAGACACCATTAACAAATTGATTGCCCGTATGCCGAAACTTGTGAAAAAAGTCATAAAATGTAAAGGCGGATTTTTTAATGAAAAATCTGTTTAACTAACTATAGCCGTTTTTTTGCATGGACTGTTAATATTTCTTTACGCTTTTAAAGTATATTGTTTGTCAATTAATGTTTTATTAGATGATTAAACAGGTTAATTAAACATTTAATATTTTATTGGAGTTTTACTTTATTTTCCTACTTTGATTAAGGTGGTCTTTAACTTCTGGCCTGCAGTGTATATATCCTAATGCTGCGGAGGACGGAGGAGAAGTAGCGTTAGCACATCTTGAATCCTCGGTATATATATCCTTGCTATATCCATTTAATGGAAATTGTTAAATAACGGATAAAGTAATTCCAGAATGAGTAAGTGTTCTATGATACTCATACGTGTACTCATATCCTACGCAAATGTTACGTTCAACTTGACTTGGCTGAATTTAATACAGCAATTTTACTTCCGTCAAAATAAGTTAACTTTTATTTACTTAAGCCCAATATTACAATTGGGAAAATAAAATTGGTGGGATAAATGAAACGGAAGCTTCCGCCATTGCATTATACTTACATACATGCATATCTATAGAACCACTAGTCAGGCTTCTGTATACAGGTTTCATTTGCTTGCGAGTAGGAAATTAAAAATAAATTGAACTCCATGTATCCGAGGTCTCGGCTCCATCTCCCAGTGCAATTCCATTTTACAAATATAAATGGAAAGTAGACGGAGGTGGATGAAAAGAAAATTCAAATAGCATCTATTGAGATAAGGAAACAATATTAAAATTTCATATTGTACTATTTACTATTGAACTATGTACTATTCATGAAGTAGATATATGCAAGGGGATCTTGGTACGTGCTCATCTGGTCTTTGTTTATCGCGGAGTAATGATATGGCGAGATGTTTATAGTTTATAGTTTTGAGAATAATGTTAGTTTGAAAAGTTATAAGCCATCTACTGTTAATTGAAAGATTACAGCGTAGATATACATAATATGCGAGAAGTTAAATAGTAGTACCGTTTCCAGTTTTTAATTCTCTGATTCTTTATACTTACCGTACATAATGTATTAATTTAATCGTTGTTACTTGTAATTACAACGTGCTCCATTTAAAACTTAACCCCCTATGTGCTTTCTAATCATACTGCCTTGCAATCGTGCATATAACTAATACGCGTTTGGACATGCAAAGACACATGCAGTTGTTGTGATATATATATATGTAAATATATATATGGTTGATATTTTAATTCAGTTATTATCTTTCTCAATAAAAAATAAAGCTTACTAAGCTTTATTTTTTAAGGGATTTCTGAACTGAAACATGAAAACTACTTTTGTACAGTTCGGGGTTTTGTTTTTTTGTTTACAATTTTTACTATTGATAATAAAGTTATAGCAAATAACAAAAGAAAGTTGCTATTTTCTCATATTTTGGGTATTAGAGTTTATAAATGAAATTAAACTAATTTCTAACTCATTTTTAAAGCCAAAAGGATATTAAGTAATTTATAAAGTTACGAATTACGCGTTGATTGCAATTCCAGATTATCTTTGACGAATCTTATGAATAATTTTCACAAACGTTAATTTATATGCAAAATTCGAGTATAAAACATATTTAATTTGGGCCCTTGTACAGTTTAATGATATTATTATAGCCTTGGGGGCTTGTTACTTAATATATATTAAAATATCTATTGAAATAGTGAGTAGAATAATGTATAACCATTAGTGAAAAGATATATATTAATTTGAATAATCAATATTTCATTCCCGTCTCATTAGATCTTGACGACTGTTCATATACTCGTATGTCTATTTATTTACTCGACAAAATGGTAATAATTTTGAACTGTCCTTTGTTAGGAAGGGAATTATAAAATCAAATTGAATTTATCACATTGAAATAATCATATAACGCGAAATCAATTATAAATGTTATTCATCCAAATTTTCATATTTTCCAATTTTTCTAGTTAATTAAATATTCCGTAAAACGGAATTTCCATCGGAAACTTATCAAAATTTGCTGGAGTGAAATTGAATTTCACACCCGGCTCAAACAAGCAGAGTAATTTGTTCCTGCCATGATAACAGGAAATAATATAAGTACAACGTCGTCAACAGACGATGGCGCAACTTTGTGCTGTACCTTTTTTGATTTATTTGTAATATATATTTAAGTGCTATGTTACCTTGCACACAGTGGTAAAGGAAAACGTCTGGACAAAACCTACTTATCTTGCGTATATGGGTGAATGAAAACAAAAATATTCCGATATCATTTGAAGTTAATTTTTTGCTATTTCTTGCTCAAAATTTCTAGTTCGTTAGTTAGAGTTCTAAGTTTATTGCTATGGAACGTACTTAATCGGTCGGGCAAAAGTCCTTTCGTATTTTATAAGTAAAAAGTCGCCGTAAAACCTCTTTGGTTGTACTGTTTATGTATGGCTGGTTTTGATAGAATTAAATAGATGACATTATAAAAACAGAAAAATAAAAAAATTGTTTTCCGCCATATTCCTATTATTTTTTTGTCCGCCAAAATGAGTGAATATAACATACAAATTGAAGTTTTATCACAATAAAGGGACAAATCCGATACATGCAGCAAAAAATGTGACGTTTGTCCAACGCAGTGGCAGTAAGAATAGCACAAAAATGGTTCGAGCGTTTTCAGTGCGGGAATTCTGATGTCAAAGTAAAGCTCTCCCTGGTCCACCAGTTACAGATAAAATCGATCCCATTTCTGAAAAATTTCAAAACAGGTTTGACTCACTTCATAAAGTCTGGATATACACTGAAAGCTCGTGTGGCACTCAAATATCTTGAGCTCACTGAACGAAACCTTATGAGTTATGTACTCATTTACGTTCTCTATTGAAACGTAGTGAAACCAAAACGTTTAAGAAAATATTGTTGACTGGTGATGAAAAGTGGATTACCTACGACAGGAAAATGTCATGACAATCAACTCTACAGACTATAGCAAAAACTGGATAAACGCTCAATAAGCTGATGCTGTGTGTATGGTGTTTTGAAGGGTATCGTACATTATGAGCTTTTACCGCCGAGCAAACCCATCGATACGGATCTCAACTGCCAACAGCTGATGAGACTTGAGCAAGAAATAATAAAGAAACGTGCTGAATTAATCAACAGAATGAGTGTGGCTTTTCATCATGATAATGCCAGACCACACACCTCTTTAGCAACTCAGCAAATATGAAAGGGCTTGTTAGGAAAGTGTTAATGCATCCAACAAACAGCCCTGACCTTACCTTTACCCTTAGATTTTCACCTGTTTCAGTCTCTTCAGAATTCTTTGGGTAGTGTTAGGTTAATATCAAAAGAGGACTGCCAAACCTACTTGTAGTTTTTTGATCAGAAGTTTCAAAATTTCTACAGCTGGGATTATATCATTACCTACAAAATGGCAACAAATTATTGAATAAAATAGCACATATTTATTATAAACAAATTTACATAAACAATGATAAAAATGTCATTACTTTTTACATTAAATACGAAAAAACTTTTTCACCGACCCATTATGTTATGAATGGGCGGGTACGCCACAGTGATAGTTTTTGGTAAATAATTTTGATAAATAAGACCAAATATTATATATATGATACATTTATTGATTTTCGAAGTATATGCCATCACTATTTACACATTTTTGCATTCATTGGAACAATTGTGTTAAGCAGTGGATCCAGTCTTCCGTCCAGGCTTCGTCGAATGCAATAATAAATAAAAATACCGCTGCAATATCTTTAATTTTCGGTAATAACAAGAAGTTGCAAGCTGCGAGGTTGCATGCGTCATGTTCGCGGATACATTTTCGTGGTGAAGTAATGTCGTCACATTGCTGCCAGGAGGTTTTTCGCCAATATTTTCTAACACTGTGCAAGCAATTGTTTAAGTACCAATCTGCCGTCGCGGTCCTTTGGCTTTCAAGCGACACTGTAATGTAATGTCTTGATTTGCCGAAAAAAGAAATAACTATCTTTTTGTCGGTGCTACAAATTGCTTTATATTCGTCCGCAAGTCTTCAAAAGGCCATTCTGTCTACTGGCTTTTTCTTTTTGGTTTGAAGCAGTACACCCTGGTCACGATATTATAGACAGCTAATTACTGTCCTTCGGCGGATAAGCATTTTTTCAGTTATAGTTTTATTTTTTTTATCACGTTGAGAGTAACAAACGAGTACGACACGAGTTGGCAAGAGATTCCTACGGCCCATGACATCTACATTCATCCTTGACAAAGGTATCATAATGCAGATGCGTTGTCAATCTTGAGGAGTAATATGGAATGCCTCGTCACCAGTATATAAAGGTCTCCGGATCCCTACACTCACCAGACGAAACACAGCAGCATTATGCTGCTATTTCAGGCTGGTATTCTGTGCGGGCGTGCTCCTGCCCCGGTCGAGCTGACCCATTCATTCTGCAGCTAGAAACAAACTGCAATGTTGCTCTGCCACTACACTACCATCAGTTGTCGTACAGCATCAATATCGGATTCTGTAACCTCAGTCACCGGCTGACCGACCTTCACGTACATCGTCATGTCCACGTGCAAATTCTTTGAACCACGAATAAACAGAGCTGCGACGTAGGGCTTTGTCACCAAATGTCAATTGAAGTCTCTAGCAACTCCCTTCTTGACTTAATCCACTGCGAAATTCGTAAATAATCATTGACGAAAAAATTTCACGATTTAATTCATGGTAATAGCGACATACAATCTTTTATTGGTAAAGTCTCGCAAATTCAAAAGTAACACGTTATCAGAGAGTGCCGTTTTCGAATTCCTCAATAACTTTTTTATATTTCTTATAAGTGGCCAGTTCCCGAACTTTCGTATTATATGCGCCATGTATAAACAATCATTAATTTTTTTACTGCGCTAATGACCAGAAGATATCGCCGTGGTCGAAACAAGCCACTACATTATCATCATAATGTAGTGTATTTAGTTAAAGTTCAAAGTTGTAAGTTTATTTAGTTAAGTAAATTTGCTACAATAGTACAACAATTTAGTACACAAAACTCAACAGGGTACAGAGTACACGAGGATATAGAGAACCTTTGCGGGTATAGATAGGTCCTGTTAATATCTTTTTTTTATATAATATTAGGGATTACAAGTATCATTAAGTTTATCTAATTATAAGTGATGTCTGCAGCTTCTGAAAATTCAAGATGAACATACGTTATCACCCCTATGGGCTAAGATGGAGTGCCTCGTTACCTGTGATTATGTCTACTATACAAAACACACAAGAGTTTTACTACTATTTCACACTATTATTATATGTAATGATTAGATCATTACATAAAATAATGAATAACTTTTCACCAGTTGTTCATTTTAAATCAAAATAGCCTTTTGCTACAATATTCCAGTTTATAGTCGTGAAGGTTATAATGTAGTTGTTTTGCTAACATATGCAATATACATTATCAGAAATATATAAATATAAATAACCCTTCATGTTTTTTATATAATATATTATATTAAAAAACAAACGAGGTCTTAGTTCACTTGCCCATGGTATCTACATACATATATCCTAAATAAAGATTCTAGATGAAAATACATTGTCACTCCTAAGGCCTAAGTTTAAATTCATTGTTATCTATTTTACTGCAGCTAACAACCAGCGGAATCATGGTTACTGTTACTTGTATGTGTGAGGTACACAACTGGAATAGCTATTTATTAGTTACAAAAAAAATGATTTGTACCCTTTCGCCAATTTCTTTACTCTCAATTGAGTTACGAATAATTCTCACAAGGGACATACTGTAGGTACATTACTCGAGGTTATCGTGACAAAGTCTAAATTAGTTTCCATCAACGGTCCGACCAAATTTAGTTTACTTCCAATAATTTCAGCCATAAGGGGATTGTATAGTTTTCAATCGAGGCTGTGGCACGAGTCTATTGATTTTAGTATAGGAGTTGATTTTTGTTAGCCTTTGTAAGTCTACTGTAGGAGAAAGCGATATCAAAACTGGCATTTCTTGGGAGAATAACTGACAATTATTCCAGGCCAGAGATCAAAATTTGTACATTAGGACAAGGCTATTTTCTTCTAGATTTACTATAAAAACCAGATAATAGAGACAGAGGTTTTGTCGTTGGATTTCTTTTTATTGCACTTAACTTTTAATACAAAAATATATTTATATTCTAGAATCTTCAGCACAAGTTATTTCTTACATACTAGAAACTTTTAATACCAATTTTAGATGGATAGACAAATGAGTCATTCTGAAAAGCACTAAACACTTAGTAAGTTAATACGAAATTTTGGTGCTGACAGCGCAAAGAAATAAATGAAAAAATATATATGTACATTTTTAAAAAAGTTAGTGACTGTATAGTAAATATGTACAGTAAAATTTAATCAAGCGCTTAGAACATTATGCAGTTAAGGGTCAAAAGTTCGAACTCACCTTGTACATTACTCAGTACCGTGTAACTTACAAGTACAAGTGTGTTTCTAACCGCATAATAAATGGGTGTGCTCGATAACGATAGGACCAAACGCTTATAATATAACAGCGTGAAATAGCATTATAACACCGCTGTTTCGTGTCGTGAGTGAAGACTTCCGGGTTTGCTCGCATCCAGTTTCTGGTCCGATTCTATCTCCGTCCAGAGAGTACGCAGATACGAGTAGTATATGCGGTAGTCATCACTTTGGGGAACTACAAGCGAACTATCTGCTCGTTACCTTTTGGTTCATAAAAAAACCAGGAGCTATTAAAGTCCTTGAATCCTCTCTCTTGGTTTAATGCTGTGTTAATGAAGTCACTGTCTTGTCCTATATAAGAAGGGACTTTTATATTTATAAATAAATATAACACTCATTTGTTCAAAAGTGATAATTATGGGACGAGCCCTAATAATGAACGGTCTCTGCTCTATTATTAAATTTGTAAAGCATTTTATTGGAATTTGAAAAAAAAGATTGATTTAGCAACGTTTTTTAGTATCATTTGATGAAAAACTTCCCTCTTTAACCTATTTCTATAGAAAAGCGATGTCCTTTTTGTATATCAAACACCGTAATCATGACTTATCGTTTTATTCCCCTGTCATAAATATATTGTCCTAAATTATTCATGTATCGATTACTGACATGGGATAAAGCGTGTATAATATCCGATTAACTTAATACCATTTTAATTAAATACGTGATTAATATAAGGTTAAAAATGTGGTCTAATAATTATGTGTTTTACTTTTACTGGGGGACAACATATGTACATTAAGCCCAGATATAATTTTAGCAATTTTAAAACAACCTTTAAAAGGACGCATTAAAACATTTTTCCCTATTTACCCGACTGCTTTAGTAATTTAAAAATAGATATGACAAATTTATTTATAAATAAATATATAAATAGTATTGAGCAAAATGTCGAGAACGTGTGCAGTTCATAAACTAACAACACATAATCTTTTGCTTCATTATGAATAGTAATTAGTGTAATGCGTAGTAGTGTAACATTTCGTTGCACGACTAGGTATTTCATTCCGGCACAGAAACTGACCAACACTCACGATGAAGCCACGAAGTTAGATTTTCACCGTTATGCTGTCTATACTGTAATTTGTCCACCACCGCGGACTTACGTGTTGTCTTGTGTATGTATATTAAGAGGTGATATATTTGGATACTTTAAATTGTTGCCAGGCTATTGCACAGAACTTAGAACTCAAATACTGGGCTTACATTTTTACAATGTTGTTAACAGTACGTGTAGATTGTTTCTTTGACACAACAAGTCATTTATCTCACAATTCGTGAGTAATATTGACAGGATTTACAATAATGTTCAAAAACTTAAAATAAAAATAAGAGAAGGCTAAATTTCATCCAATTATCAAGCAGTTCCAGGCATTTAAGCGTAGTCAAATAGGTCGGGGTTGCGTGGCAACAAGCACATTAATTTTCGCAGCAGTCGAGTGAACAATATCCCTAACTCTTAACACTTATATATATGTATCTAAATAAGTTTTAAGAGTAACAAAAATAAAACTACAAAATTTCTGTAAAATAGAACTATTTTTTTAATTCGTTTAAAATAGGTATATACGAGTAAATAAAATTTTCGTCATATAATTTCTGTCACTAATTGTTAAAAATGGATCAAAAATGAAAAAAATACTGTTTTTTTCCTTTTTAATGTAAATTGCAAGATATTTCTTTAATGAATCCAAGAGAACCGATGTATCTGTAAGACTGAAATTATTCCATCTGTCTATATGATATATACTAATATCTCATATAGGGTCTTTACAACTTACCTTTTGAGATTTTCATATGGTGTAGCTTATTTAGATTTAGTTTTAAAGCCATTCGACACAATGATATAGTGATGCATTATTTTTAAAATACAAGTCTTTTAATGAAAACCAAACTATAAGACATATTACTATATATGTTAAATATTTGTAGCTTAGTAAATAGCAGGTTGTAAGATACCAATCCAGTCGAAGTTTCTGATCACAAGCTTATATAAGTTTGTCAGTTTCAATCGCTTGATCTTTGGGAACACTGTAACTGAATTAAGTCGGATATAGTTGCTACGCTTTGTACTAGAATCTCTTAGGAACTCAAATGTAAGTTGTATCTGGCTTATCTAAGATGAATTGAACTTCTATAATTATGCATAGATTTAATTGGCAAACAGACTAAGAAGAAATTAAATTATTCCAGAAAGACGTAAGGAACAAATAACGTATATTATAATTTATGTACGTATGCATTTGTCTCAAGGCTTTGTCACTTTGTTTTGTACTACACGTTCCTTTGTGCAAGATATTCCATTAAATGTAGTCTTTTACTTTTCTTTTTCATTTTTTACAATTTATATTATATAAAGAAACACAACTGAAGTGATCATAATCAACAGTGACCAACCATATGCAATCTTGATTAGCCCTGACCCGTAAAGAATTAGAGGAAACGCCTTTTCATCGGTAATTGTTTTTCCGATTTCTGACAATCTACAGGTGAACCAGCAGCAATGTGTAGCATTTGTTAGTGTTATAGTTATATATTGGTATTAATTTTCATCTCTAGATTTAATAAGCATTCAACTTAGTCGATAAATTCAGTAATTTTCCCACAGCTTCCACCAAGCCTTATTTTATTGAGGCTATTAAAATAAAGGAAAGGTTGATGAACAGTATGCATTTTATTTTATAGGGCTATAAAACGATCCCATGTGTACTGTATTGTTTAAGTTTATAGCTTAGTGTGAGACTTATCGACATATTTTTATTTCTTTCAGAGGCAAGCTCACATATTCTAAGATTATTTCCGTTGCAAAGAGAGACTTATCAAAAAGTACGAAAGCAAAAATACTGTTAATTTCGTAACTAAAAATTGATGGTTGAGTAATAATGACTTTGTAATTATTAGTTGAGTAATAATGAAATATTGAATGACTGTGCACACCACTGGGGGAAATATAGCACAGTTCTTTCCAAATGACAAGGACGTTTGCAGATGTATCCTGTTTATTTACTGATAGCGCTTTCGCGGACGTCACACAGTGGAAACTCCACACTAATTTGCTGAACCACTTTTTGTATCAGAGATTATGTGGGACATCTTCTTACTAAAACCCCCTTGGTGATCACCCTGAGGAGCCAGCAAAAATTTTGCACTCAGCCTGATCAAGTCTCAGGTTACAACATCAACAAATATCCTTCTGTGACCATCTGTTTGTTTTTGTAGTATTTTTGCTTAATAAGACGTTATTTATTAATACAAAAAAGTTTTCTATAAAATTATATAAATTGAATTTTATTTATTCACAGTTATAATAACTTGTGTATTTTTAACAACACAAAAGCAAATCACTGAGTTTTTGCTAGTATATTTTATAAGGCGTATGTAATCAATTTTTAGTTACAGACGAAAGTATGTCGTTTACGGTAGATTTGGATTATTAAAACTCTTTGGGATAACATTAACTTTTACAATTCTAGTAATTCGTTAGCTAATGGTTGTTCATATTTTATTAGCATCTAATGCCGGTGATACTAGGGGATTTCAATGTTGATAATTTGTTTAGCAATTAAAATACTTCTCCTCAAACGGTGGATTTATTTATAAAAAATACAACTTTGTTATAAACAGGCCACAGTTTCATCAACCTATCAATAGTCCACTTCTGGACGTTGGTCTCCCCCACAAATTACCAGAGAGCATGAATGCCTACAATGGACTTCCCGCACATTTTATTTTATAGTAAATAATCGCGTGCATCTGAATGGTTCCATATATTCTCCACAAAAAGTGATCAGAAGGCGTTGTTATCCCTGAAGAAAAGCCTGCCATTTAGCTGCCAAAGAGAGAGATGCAAATAGGCTTACTCTAATACGTGGTATTAAACCTAAGCTAAAATTGTTAAATCTTTCGGGAAAGCGTGTACAGATGGACAAGTGATCTGATATGTGATGAACCGGGTTGAGGGGGTTATTTTGAATAGTGAAGTGATGATTTATAAGTAAAGAAAATATAGTAACGCTAGGTAGTAGTTCCGGTTGAGGAAGGAAATTTACCTTAACTTAATTGGTTCTTGTAAAGTCGAAGTCCTTTACCTTCATCCAATAACATCTTGCAAACTCGTTTTATGTGACATCATATTTTACTCGTATGTATCCATACAGGAGGTGCGAGACTTCAAAAGCATTTTTCATTGATGACATATTATTAATAAATGTACTTGAGAATATAAAATTTGAGTATTGACACTTTAATATAATGGAATAAAAGACTTTGTGTATACATGTATAATTATTTCTCAAATATAGTACATAAGTATAATATCTATAATAATACCCTTTTTGGGTTACCCCCAACATTCCTCGCACGGATGAATGTAAGATTTGGCATAGTTAAAATTCATATGGAGGAGTGCAGCAAGAAAAATTATGAAAAATTTAGATTAAAACAAGTTTAGATTATTTATGAAAAAATCTTCGAAGTAAAACTCAAAACGAGTTCTTAAACTCTCAGTGTAAAACACACACAAATAGTCGCACTAAGTAGAGATTATCGCTAAAGAATTTATGTATAACATTACGAGTAGATTAATACTAAAGCTGATATAATAAAAAAATCAAAATGATTATATGCAATGAATTTAGAGGCATAACATTATTTGACGTAAGATTTTAGTTTTTCAAGAGAATTTAATTTTTTAAGTTTGAACGTTTGGGAATACATAATAAAATAAAAAATTAATTATTTATATCATCTATCATTTATGGAAGGCGCGTGAGTCTGTCTTGAATAAACTGTTAGCAGATTGATAACACCATCATGTTATAAAGTATGTATTTAATATATAATAATATATTTATTTATTGTATTCATTTATATATTTTTTGACGTTATATACTAAATATTATTAGAAAATATATATTATATTATGCAGAGGAACTGTTATTTATACCACTTTTATATTATATGTGCACCTACCCTAGATTCTCAATACCACCCTCAGGTCGACTTGTAAGAAATGCTTTTAGCATTAAGTCCGCCTATGTAATTTACTTTGTGCATAAAGTTTAAAATAAATAAATAAAATAAATTATATTATTAATGTATGATGTTGCGACTTGGAACCTGAATGTCTTATAATATATAAAGACCGTCGCCAATACTGCAGCAGTCTACTGAATATTTACCAGACTTGTCCTCTCTGGTCAATTCGACCTTGCATTGTTCTATACTTTTTATTTTCGAGCTATCATCATTCTTCAACTACTCTGTACTCTCTTGTTATAGTATCCTTCAATTTATTTATTTATAAACTTTTGTACAACAAACATATGTATGCAATAAATGGGGACTTAATGCCTAAGGCATTATCTACCAGTCAACCTTGGGAGGGTTCAGAGAAATCAAGGTAGGGACAGATGAATAATAATAAAGAAAACCAGAAACATACAGTACATCTAAATACTTATACAATTATATATACATATCATTATATATTATCGTTGAAATTTATAATACTGAATAAAATATTAGATATTTATATGCATTTACATAAACTATAAAACAAAAATATATAAAAATAAATATATATATATATACATAATTATTATCGATGTAGTGAATCCGCTGTATTATGTATTACGATAACAATACCGTTTAAAAAGGTATAAACTACATGAAATTAAATAATTTTATATAGAAATTGGGTAAAAATATTATGATATCTTCCAAAACATTGTTCAAGCAAATAATAATTAATTAGCCCTAAATTTTGAATAAATATAAACAAATCATCCTAGAATTGGCTCAACTATTCTGTCATATTACAAATTTAGTAAAATTGTAATAAGACAGAATAGTTGCTATGGTAAGGCAAAGTCAGTATTTATTAAACCGCATGGGAACGAAAAATCCATTTGCATATGCACATAATTTATATCATCATATTTATATCAAGTGATTTTTAGCTACATTGATCAAGGTAAGGAATTTCTTATTATCAATTTTATTTTACTCACTAGAGGGATCACAAGTATCCATTTTCTCTTTTACACCAGTATTCGGAGTATATATAATCCATCTGATATACAAATGATTTGTGGTGCCTAATATTACAAATAGAACCTTCTAAATTCTTCTGATATTAACTTGAAAGACGTTTGTAATTATTTTGACCCCTAGCTTAATGCCATACAGAATCATTGACGTTCCAATTCGACGACAAAAGAAAATAATAAAATATCCTGTATTGTTCTATCAAATTTACAACTCGTTACATTACACGGATTCTGAATTACTATTTGGAATTGGTAATTTGCATCTGTAATGTTCAACATCAACTACATCCAGATAGCGCGTAATGATGTCGTTTGCTGCATTTCATTGATGCACGTTTTTCGTTCCAATTCGATGATTACTGGAACTGTTATTATAATGTTCTATATTATTCTTTCAAATTTACAATTCCAGTATTACACGGTTTCGTAATTTGCATCTGTAATTGTTCAAAATCAACTACATCCAGATAGCGCGATGCTGCATTACATTCGACTGCAAGAATTGCGTATTCACTATTTTCTAAGTGAATTTTCTTTGTAATCGACTAGAAATATCAGTCATAATAATGTTTTTTACGATGATCTATTTGTATTATTCAGTTCTGGAAATCTAAAATATAAAAATATATTTTTTTGTAAAAGAATCATTATCCACATCATTAGTCCACGGCTGAATATATTCATCACATGCTGTCATGAAGACTGGATACAATAGGGGTCATGAAGGGGGATACTGAACTACGGAACTATGCATCCATCGCAAAACTGTCAGTACATAGTTCAAGGTATAAGATGATCAAAGTGTTAAAAAACCTGCCACTACGATATTCAATGAGAATGAAAAGTTTTGGAGTGGCAACCTCGGACTACCAAGTGGAATTAATTGTGATAAGAAAAAACTGAAAGTCTACCTGGCACACGGGGTGACCGACATATGGGTTGTTCAAATTTGTTCCCATAGTCACGTCTGCGAACGGGATAACCCCAACGGGCCTTTCGGGTCAACTGAGACGTTTGAAATTCCATGGCGAGTCACTCCGGACTCATGAAGCACCCGACTCACCGTTTTTATTATCCGCGGGTTTCTTTCCCTTTCTCCTTTATTCTCTGACGGTGATGATGAATTATTCATAATGTGCTTATTTTATCTATAATGTTGTAAGTAAATTAAACACAATAATTCACTAACATGTAAAATTATTAATAACAAAAAAATATACAGAAAATATTCAACATAAGATTATCTTGACTTCTTGATTTTTATTGATATTGATTGATATCTTGATTTTTCATAAGTAATGTATCTATGAAAAGTGAAAAACCACAATGTAGTGAAATGGCGGCTATATATTTTTTATAATGGTGATGCTATTCGTATCATCAACGGTTATATACACTTCCACACTTACACAACAAGTTATTTCTGGGTTCTAATTGTATCATAGAAGTATATTCTATGAACGACTGGATTGAAATAGAGATTTTTGTACTTTATCTATTTTTAACTTTGCTCTGTTCCTTCGTAAAATATTTTTGCCGCCCTTAATGCGTCTATAACGAACTTATCCTCACAAGGATTGTTGTCAAAGAAAAATGCTCCGCAATTAATTGCCTCTGAGCAATACGGGTTAATAATCTTTTCATTGCAACAGGATAGAATTGCTCTAGCACAGGGAGATATAGTTTTTAGTGTGACTACGTCTTCTCCCCTACGCCTATTAAATATGTATGAAAGTTGTTCTAAAGAAAGGTGCACTTGTTCTAGTTTGCTTTTCGACACAGATTTTTGAGAGTAGCAAATTTGACTGAAGAATGTAATAATAAGAGCAAATTTGAACACCTTGGCAACCATCTGAAACAATCATTGAAAATAAGAATTAATGAAATTTACTTATATATATAATTGTGTCCTATTATTTATTTTACATATTAAGATTATTTAAAGTATTAAATTTTAAATACCACAAAGGATTAGTGATATCAATCAACGGGCTTATTACAGAAGGGAGTAATTGTGTTTTTATTTTATTGAAACTATATTTATTTAATATCTTTGCATATGCAAAAATTAAAAAGATCACATGGCATAGTGCGAGAGGTATTATTTTATATACACTACGAATTTGATATCATCCGGTGATATAAACTATAAGTATATGATATTATATATATATTTATATATATATATATATATATATATATATATATATATATATTATGTATGAATAATAACTTAATGATATTATTAAATGATTTATGATTATGTATGACAATCAAGTGCAAAGTTTACACTATTGTAAGTGGTGACGGTGGGGCATGGTATCTGCATCCATCCATGACATTGATTTAACGAGATTTTTATCCCTGAGGGCTAAGATGAAATGCCTATTTAACTATAATTGGATCCCCGGATCCCTACAATGATGAAACAACACCGTTATCCCTAATGTTAGACACTAATATTGTTTGAGAGCGCGGTTCTCCCCCGGTCGAGCTGCCCATTCATCTCGAACCTAGAAAATAGCTGCAGTGTGGCTCTACCACTTCCCAATGCGTTATATCATACTGCGGAAAGGGGCACCCATTTTAGTACCATGGGAAAATACCAGTTTAAAGTAGTCGGGAAACAGTAGGATTGTGCTTGGTGTTGTGAACATTGCTAACCGAAAACTCAATCATTGTTATTGACGTAGCCAGAAATAGCTATATTTCATGGATGGTGTTCTATAATCGAAAAAGAATCTGGTTTTCGAAGACAGATTATTTAAATTTTTATTAATGTAAGACTGTTTATCATCTCAAATATCTTAAAAAGAAGTAATTTTATTAAATAATGTCTGAGGTGTTTGATTTCAATCATCATATCAGGGACCTAAATTACATCTATCATAGTAATATATTGTTATATGTCAGCAATTACACTTTCAAAGGTACTGAAATTATTTTTTTACATTAAAAATGTAATATGGTCTTATGAATCGAACACAGACATTACGATTAAGTGACAAGGTATGCAGTCCTTGACCCATGCGTTCAACTTCTACGTATTCTCTTAAATTGTTCACGATAATATCGTTTTAAAACTACTAAATATACACTGTACAATATCCTTGTACCACCGGAATTACCGGAACGAACGCATATCGTTAAGGTAAAAAATACTAAGAAAATTAAGACGAAACAAAATAAATAAATACGTACAAAAATATCGCGAATCAAATAACAAACAACACTTGAAAAAGTTTTTTTTTCTTACTTTTAAGGTCACCAACACAATTCAATGTCACGTAGAGAGTTATTCTTAAACTTATGGAACAGAAACGTCCGTTTCTCAGCTCATCACTTGATCAACTGAATGTGACTTTATATTATTCAAATATATCTGATTCGATACGTATTCTTGTACGTCACATTACAAGTTACCATTACTAGACATTGTTTATCTTAGTGTGTTGAGGCCGATCAATTAATCAGGAAATCTTCATAACCTAGCTGTACTAAACCTTTGTTCCTCTATGTATATATTTTAATTTGCATCCAAATCTTTACTTAATATTATATAAATATTTAAAAAATGGGAAAGTGTGATTGTTCATTTTCCTTTTACGTCCGTACAAAGCAGCAGATTGCAAAGAGTAATAGGCTGATTAAAATCATGTAAGAATTGCATTTCATCGGTAATATTCTAATTTGAATAAATATAGCACCTAAAGAGAGAGGCAACGGTTCGGTGCAGCAAAAATTGATATTTGTTTTACAGTTGGCGGGCTTTACTTTAAAAGAATACATTATTATTTCTGGAATATTTTTATTGAAAGTACACAGACGTAATGATATATATAATAATATATAACCTAAGCTAGAAGGTCGACAAATAAGTACTTAAACGTTTAGAAGGAAAGTAAAGCATCTTCTGTAAGGTGTAATATGATGGGGTATAAGTTTGCTCGATGCGGTATAAGTTTACTCGATGCGGTACAGTTTAAATATTATTTTATATAATTAAATTTATATTATATTATTTATATTTTATGGCTTTATTATTTTATATTTTTTATTTTTTATTTTTCACCGCTTAGTTTTGCCTTATCACCAACACATGGCAAGGTAGCGGGGTTGCACATGAAAAATTGTGATTCTCCTATGAATAGCTCTATGTTCCATGTTCAAGGGAATTTAATGTTCAAAATAGTAACGTCCTTAAGTAGTAAAAGCTAGTTGACGCATATTCATATTGTTTTTAATGATGTTATATCTATCTAATTATGATAGCTAGACTGGGAAATTTTGCAATAATTAATGTTTGTTGTTGTTACGCTATAACTTTAACTGAGGTCGGGGCAGCAATTTTTCTGTGTTTATCTCCCATTTATCTCTTTTTTTCCTCAATTTCAATTCCTACTACTTTTATGTCATTCTTGAAACAATCCATTCTTAATTTTCTTGTTTTTTTTGGTCCCATTGTAACTACATTCGTATTCGTCACCCCTGGTGATATTACTTTTGTCCCTTCTTATTACGTGTTCAAACAAAGCTGGCCTTTGTTTTATGTATAGTCCATAACAGGAGCTACTTTATTAGGCGTTCTGGATTTAATATTTCCTGTGCGTGATTTTATAACCTCCAGATTGACACTTGCAATTTCTGTCTATCTCTTACTTATACACTTGTCATAAAATACTTACGAGCTTTTTAATTTTATAATCAACAAAGATTATAAAATTGATATTAAAATGTGTATAACATAACTCACAATTATGTGATAATCGTGATCAAGGTGTGGTTGAACACCTATTTTATTAGAAATGATAAAAAAATCCACCGTGTTCCATTACGTCACGAGATGCGAAACCTGTTAATACCTTCATAATATATGGTCATGATTGTACTGCTTCTAGTAAATACCATGTAGATTTTCTTGTATATGTTATTGAGTTCGTTAGTATTAATATAATGACTGACATATTATAAAAAAAAGGTTCAAATCCAAAACATTAAGGGACATACTATATTAATTCTCAAAATTGATACGATGCGGATCATTTACGATCAGGTAAAATATATGTTTATTGTTCTACATATATAGTATATACGTAACAAAATTGTTTTAGGTTTGGTGAGCTCTACTTATAGAAATTTTGATTAAGAGATTTAAAGTCTATATCAAAATCACGGAGTAAAAATCAGACTCTCTGATCGTGATTATCATTTCTCTATTACCTCGTCAGAAAGTACCTATACTTCCGCTGGAAAGGTGTGGGTTTGAATACTTCAAAGGATTTATGTTTTCTATCTTTATTTTTCTTTCCAATATTTTAATAAAAAATGTGTGGAATATTTTAAAAAGGGATAAGAAAAGAAAATCAAGTAGAGGCATTTTATACCAAGAGTTTTTAAGATTAAAAATATATTAGTAATATTAATTATTTAATATTGCAGAGGGTTAGTAAGAAATAATAAAGCACCTGATCATCAGTAAGCCATAAAATATAAATAATATAATATAAATTTAACTAACCTAACCTAACCTGTACCGCATCGAGTAAACTTATACCCCATCATATTACACCTTACAGAAGATGCTTTACTTTCCTTCTAAACGTCTTTAACTTCTTGTTTCCCCCCAGCGACCATGCTTTCAGGAACTCTGAACATCTGGATAAACGATTAAACTCGTATAACTTTTTAATTTTAGTTTTATTTAATAATCCTATATTTTGCCATATCAAATTATAGAATTGGACTCTCATGATTGATTATAGATGTATGAGGATTACTTATATTTTTATTATCTAACACAATTTCTACACGTTCAGTAACATTAACTCATTAGTTATTCCTTTATTGTTACATTATTCACTAATAACGTTTTAATGATCGCTATAACTGGTTATCTTATAGTTTTATGGAGAAGTAGTCGTCACTCACTCACTCGTAAAGCTAATGTTCAGATTTCCTATTATAATTTGTATGCATGAATCGATGTCACAAATGTGAGAATAACATAACAAGGAAAATTGTTGTAAAACTTTACACACATAATTTGTACACCAAGTAAAATTAAAACGTTAAGAATTGTGTAAATGTGTGTTCTGTATTAATAGGATGCCACAAATGCAATTCTTAATAATTGGCATAAAACAGAACTTTATGTTTAAACCTATATGAAAAACAAGATTTGATTTATGAAAGATAACACTAAAAAATATTGATTACGATTTAGTGAATCGTATCTGGTGTGTGAATGAAAACTAATGCCAAGACAATCTAGTTTACCTAGTAAGTGTCTACGCATCTGCTTTATGTTTAATTTTCAAAAAAATTGTGTAACCGTTTGTCAACTTTTGAATATAAGAAACGAGCTAGCGAGACTAGGCTGGAATTATTATTTTCTAACTTTTAATGTTATTCAAAGTAACTTTAAATTATTTAATTTAAATATCTCGTCATAAACAGGATATACAGAGCCATGTGGCGTAATGTTTAGTTTTTTTTTACTTCATTCAGAGTAACGAAGCCTTATGGTAAGTGATTCCTGCGGCCCATGAATTCTACATTCATCCTTGACAAGGCTACATAATGCAGATGCGTTGTCACCCTTGAGTAATGAGCTGAAATGCCTCGTCACCAGTAAAGTAGTAAAGTTGAGTGCCTACATTCTGCGTCATGTATTAGTGTTCTGGACACTGCATCTGCGATCTTCTACAGATCTTGTACTTGCGTTAGATCGGGAGGGGACGAAGAGAAAGAGATAGCCTTTGTGTTTCATGATTGATTATAGATGTGTGAGGGTTACTTATTCGAAATTTATGTCATCTGGTAATAACCAGAAAATATCGCCATGATTGAAATCATTCATGACCATATACCATCATAGACCTTAGTAATTAATTAGAAGTAACTTTTTCTATATGTATACAAGTAAATTAGAGAGACAACGATCGATTTTATACAAAGTTATTATTCATGGACAAATGTCAATACATTAATAGTGAAGTCAGAAACATTTAAAATGTTAATTACAGAAAAATATTTATGTATGATCAAATGACGAGTAACAATATAAAAAATACAGAAATAAGATTTGCACTACATAGACGAAAACAGTTGTCTGTTGATATGTATTATTTTGTAATATATTTATTAAATCAGAATGATATCACTCTTATTGTATTAAGTGGTTTGGGTTAAAGCCTATATATAAGGCTATTCGCAAAAAATAATAGAAGTCAAAATGCAATTATAATCGTTTTTAGGAACCAATTTAAATAGGAACCAAATTAGGGAAAAAATATTAATCGTAATGACCTGTCTGATTAGACTAGAACCGTATTATTCCTTAACGACGATTACGGAATGATACGGGCTTAGTCTAATAACACTCTCAATGTCGCTAGATGATATGTGCTATTTATAATAATTATTCAGCTATTAATCTAACATAGTTTTCTATGAAAACATTCTTCTTAGTTTAATTCGATTGAATGTTCTTCGATTCGATCGATTGTGTTGACATTATTATGTTTACACGGAGTGTATAAAAGTAGATCTTCTATATTTTTTATTAGAAATTATTTGAGCTCCGAGGAAACGACGCCCTTGTTGCGGGATCCAATATGAGTGTATATTTTTAACAATGTACTATAAGTACATTTGTTTGAGTTCTATTTTGCATATTTTTACGTAAATTCGTTTACAAAACACAGTGAAGTTTTGGTTTTTATTTATTTTTGTGAACTAAAATAATATTCTGCTACCAATTATTTAACTTTAAGCTTCGTCTGTAAATTTTACCTGTAATAGAATAAAAATATATTATAATATAATAATAATGGTGTAAAATCCACTTGAATGTATCTGGTTACTATTCCTATATGCTATTTTATACATATACATATATATATATATATATATGTATATATATATATACTTTTAGGTTTTAATCTTTATCATTATCATTTGAACTAAGATCACAACCTTCCTTGTATTTTTGTAATTGCATTGTATCTTAAACCGCAAATTAATTTGTCTCCAAAAAATATTTCATTTTTCAAAATTCTTTGATTTTAAAATATTAAGCTATTTAGTACATCATATATACGTATTAAAATATGTACTAAATAATGGGTCAGGGAAAAAGTTTTTTCGTATTTTAGTAACATGTTTCAGTGACATCTTATTGGTTGTACTGTTTGTGTCTGGCTGGTTTTGATAAAATTAAATAGATGACATTTTTAAAACTGAAAAATAAAAAGTAAAAACGGTTTCCCGCAAATTTTCTATAGTTTTTCCATTCGCCAAAATGAGTGAGTATGACAAAGAAATTCAATAAAGTTTGAAGTTTTTGGACTTAACTCAGTGTTTACTGACACTGCGTTAGGTACCCTTAAACGAGTGAGTGCTACTCACTCGTTTAAGGGTAAAATTGGTTGAAGCGTATCCAGTCAAAGATGAAGTTTTCTCTGGCCAACCTGTTATAGATAAAATTCATGCGCAATCTGGATTAACGCGCAATAAGGTGATGCTGTGAGTATGGTGGGATTGGAAATGCATTGTTCATTATGAGCTTTTACCGCCGAGCAAAACCATCGATTCGGATTTCTATTGCCAACAGATGATGAGACTCAAGCAAGAAAAAGATAAAAAACGGTCGGAATTGATAAACAGAAAGGGTGTGGTTTTTCAACTCCAGACCACACACATCATTAGCTACTCTGCAAATAATGAGATTGATGCTAGGTTGGAAAGTATTAATGCATCTACCATATAGCCTTATCCCCTCAGATTTTCACCTGTTTCGGTGTCTTCAAAATTCTTTAGGTATTATTAGGTTAACATCAAGAGTCACTGTCAATCAGATTCTGTCACTACATACTAAATGGCAACAATTTATGTTACAAAATGGCACATACATATTATAATCAAATGTAAATAAAATATGATAAGAAATATCTTGAAATTGTATATAAAATACAAAAAGACTTTTTCCCCGACCATATAATTGTTAATATAAGAATTATAAGTAATGTTAATTAAATGATTTATTATATATGATATATTATGAAAATTAATTTGATATTGTAAAGACAATTCTACATGCCAATGATGTCATTAGTTGGTTTAGTAGTTTTTAAGACTTTTTTTCATTTTTTAGTAATGTGCGGGGGGTCCCACCCACACACTACTAAATAATGGTAAACAAAAATTTTAGGTCCCTGAGGCGCAGGAAGCAGCAAAAAAGGTCTTTCAAATACCATGTCTTTATAAAAAGGTGATCTTATTGTACCTCATATTAACCAATAAATATTGTTATAAAAATAGTAGTAAAAGTACTATTGATACTTTACTACATAATGAAATACAAAAGTATTATAAAATATATTAAGTCTTTACCTATGAAACTCCCGTTTTTCAGTATTGGCCATTTCAAACCAAAAAAAAGTTATGATTGGCTGTGAATTCTAAATTCAAATCAATTTTGTTTTAAAAACATGACATTCTACAAAGTCAGTCTTTTGTTTATTGATAAGCTTTGTATTTTCATAACGTTAGAACATTTTTCGTCATAATGGATACTTTAAAAATTCGTGTAATTATGGAATATGAGTTACGTCGTGGCATCAACACGGGATAAACGGCACGTAACATCAACAACGCTTACGGAGAGAACTTTACAAACGAACGCACAACCCGTTATTGGTTTGCCCGGTTCCGTTTTGGAAATTTTGATTTGAAACTGATGAACTTCGTGGCCGTCCGGACACTTTGGTCAACAATGATGAATTAAAGGCGATTGTGGAAGCTGGTGATACTCAATCTACAGCCGAGCTAGCAGCAGCTTTTGATATAAACATCAAAACAATATTGTACCATTTGCGACAAATTGGCAAGGTTAAAAAGCTTGATAGATGGGTGCCCCACGAACTTAACGATCGTCAGCTCAACGTACGCGTTGAGACCCGCCTCGCGCTGCTTATTTCATACAAAACGGCAATATCATAGGTAAAGTGACCTTATATTAAAGATTGTTCTATAGTACGAAAAAGTTAACTGTTCAAGTGTAAAATTAAAACTTAACCACTATTTCGTAATATATGTCGGGAAACCTGGCATACGATACAGCAATGTTATGCCGCTATTCTACCCTGGTATTCTATGTGGGCGTGCGTCTTCCTTCCTTCAAGTCGACTCATTCATATTGCAAATAAAAAATAGCTGCGGCGTGGCTGTTATTTCTAAAAGTTTTCTCTCTATTTAATATAATGAGAGAAGAGAAATGCCTTTAAGTTCCAAATATGAATATAATTTATTCATAAAATTGTATGTATGTATTCTCAAGGGACAATGCTTAATTATCTACTAGACACCATGACGCCGAACAGCTGAGGTGGTAGAATTTGTATAGTTTGTATTATTCAATTAACAGGAACTAGTTTTTCATGGTTACTATGTAGAGTAAGTTTTCATTTGTTATATTGTTAATTGCGCAGACGAATTTCCTAAAAGTGAGTCTACCGGGCCTTTTTTCTTTTATCTATTTATTGCTAAAGCATTTAACTTTTAAGCATAAAACTTTGGATGTAAAGATGATAAAGATTGCTAGAAGCTATTATAGAGTATTTAATATTATATACCTTATACTCTCAATCTTTACTTTGTTGCGGTTATATAGTGCGTCTTACATTTGTACGCCGTACATATAAATAGGCTTAGTAAGTACGTATTTCGACTTGGCTTATTCCTGAAGTTGTAATATATTGAGTCATGAGTCAGCTCGACCAGGAAAGGATCACATCCTATAAGAATAACACGGTCAAATAGCAGCATAACGCTGCTGAGTTTCTTATCGTGAGTGTAGGGATCAATTGACCTGATTAAAGGTCAATTGATTCTTATACTCACGAAAGGTCCTTATCAAATGGCAAAGTCATAATTAGGAAAATTATAACTTTTTTTATCTTACGAAATTACATATAAGGATGTATATTCTAGTGAGTCTAACATATTATTCTATAAAAAACATTATTGTAATGGCCAGTCGACTGACTCACGTATCGTGACTACACTCTCAAAGATTATATTTAGTTATACGCTTATTTTAGCTTATTCTAGCAAATTATAGTTTGTGCTCACGGTATAATATTATATGAAAAAAATCATATTCTTTGTCTATGATTTTCCTCAATCGAATATAAATAAAATAAATATTATATATTTAAAGAAGTATCACATAAAAGTTTACACTTTACAACACTTATAGGAGAACACATCCATTTTAGAGCGTAGGGATGAGAAGACAACCGCATCATGATTGTTGCTGATTATTTATCGAAAATGAATGGCATTTGTGCTTCATGGATCACTTATCATCGAGTGAACAGTGGGCTTATTTTAAAATAGACATCCTTTTGTTATGCTTGGTTAACTAAAGGTCTTTGTTCGACAGTTTATTGCTACGTACTGATGAAGTTAATGCTGCGGTTATTATATTTTTATCAATTCCATTCAATAATATATTTTTATAAATGTTTACACGTTTATATGAAGGGTCCTTGTTCATTGAATGTGATGATTTGTGAAAGTTTTTATTATATATTTTTTTCAAAATTGGGGCAATGGTAATTGACACACAGTTCCTCCCGATAGAAATTTTGGCATGGATATACATGCGTTTCACCACGTGATAATGGAGGTGGAATGCCTCGTTACCTGTAATTCGGTTCCTGGATCGCTAGACCAGTGTGAAATGTAAGTTTGTTTTGTATGGTGACAAAACAAACTTACATTTTACACTGGTATTCTGTAAGGACAGGTTACTGTTAGAAAGTAGATGCAACGTGGTTATAGTATTCTGACATGCACGGAGCTAATGTTTATATCCGTGGCAACCGAACTTAAGGGCCCTTTGTTCAGTAATAGAATACTGATGGGCTGACATTTTTTAATATTAAATTTACTTATCATTTGATATTGAACGATATAAGCAGTATAGTAAAATAAAAAGGCGATTTAAAGCGAAATAACATTAGATGTGAATTGTACTAAATGTGATGATGTAAAAATTGCTAATATTACTTTTGATTTATAACAATTGATATTTTTTATTTTTGATAATTGCTTATTAAAGTTACTTACATTGGGTTATAAGCCAGCTTGAACACTTCCGTGTTCAACTTCCGGTAACATTCTTGATTTTTTATCTAATATTCCATTTCTAAATGTATTTAAATTGCTATCTAATAAAGTAATAGGTCGAGTCGAATCATCATCGTCTTCGATACAATTTTCTGCCGTGATAGTTTCTTGCGGTTTCTTAGTGATAGTTTCATCGAGTAATATTGGAGTAGTTTTTCTTTTAATAGTAGTTTCTAAGGGTCGTTTAGTAGAAGCTCCTTGTATTCTTCTAGTGGCACTATCTAAGAACTTTTTAGTAGTAGTTTCTAAGGGTCTTTTAGTAGTAGCTCCTTGTGTTCTTCTAGTGGCACTATCTAAGAACTTTTTAGTAGTAGTTTCTAAGGGTCGTTTAGTACTAGATCCTTGTGTTCTTCTAGCGACACTTTCTAAGAACCTTTTTGTAGTAGTTTCTAAGGGACCCTCAGTGATAGTTCCTTGGGTTTTTCTAGTGCTACTTTGTAAGAGTCTTTGAGTAGTAGTTTCTTGGTGTCTATTAGCGGTAGTGTCCGGGAGTCTGTAAGTATATATAGTTTCTTGAGGTTTTCCAGTGATAGTTTCCTGGGGTAATAGATGCCAGGAATTCATAGTACCGTATTCTGGATTACGGCTCCATGGCATGGTATTAGACGGTCTATGAAAACTATTTCTTAAGTCTGTTGGGAATCTAAGAATTGGAGTAGTAGCTACAAAAGAATAGGGAGAAAACATATTTTGAGAACTCTTTTGCATAGATAATATATTTATTTTATTTTGTTGCAACAGGTTTAACATAATTTTGTTTAACTCTTCTTGAATATCGTTGATGCCAAGGCCTTGAAAGTTTTCAAAAGGTCGATATCCTGAATAGTGTCTAAAAAACGCTGAAGTTTTATATGTTATAGATTGTTCTTTCTCATTGGGCTGTGTTTTTTCCCAATTTGTTGCTTTACAATCAAATATAACAAGCCATATCAATAAACAGAAGAACTTGACAAATCTCGCCATCTGCAAATGAAGTAAATGTCAATTATAAAAAAAGAATAAAATTCAAGTATGTTATGTTATATACAATATACTAAAGATCATCATCATCATAACCTTCATTAGCTTATTGCTGGACATAGTTTACAGAAACAGTTATTCAACACAAATAGAGATATAGTTGCTTTAAAAATCATACTAAGTAATTTTAACAGCGGTGAAACTGCTCGAACAAAAAGCCGTACGGCTTTTGGTTTGTTCATAATACATTCATCAACATCGTCAAATATGTATAAATTGTATTAATTCAAATAAATACCTTAAATATTATAAGATAAATAAATATAAAATATAATTATCGAGGATTTTATATTCCGAGGAGTGTTCGAGTATTCGTTTGATAGATTCCGTTGATGTTGATGCTGTTAGCCTATGCGGCTCTTACAGCTTCATCGGACACAGGGCTCACGGAACTGAGGGGTCCGAGAGCTGCTTAGAGAGTTTAGTTCTCTTACTTACACCAAAGCACTCACTCACTGAGCGTATCGGTCTGCTCTGATCACGTTCCTATTTGAATGCCACCTAAGTTGCTAGTTTCCTAGCTATCAGACGATTCTCCAGAGTGGAAAATGGATGGTGATGTCTACTGATCATCCGAGATTAGGTATGCGGACCTTGCCTCTGACGGACGCCACCTGTTATCTGGTTAATCGGAGCTTAAGCTGTGAGCGGTGAAAACCGCCGTGACACGCGGGTGTATCTAGTAGTTATCGTTCGATCTCCTTGCCGTATAATGCTCATTTTAGGGTGATACAGCTAGTAGAGGGTGGAAGCCGTAACCTTTTTTACGCCCGCAGCCAACCAGCACGCACGATTCGTCAGCCGTTGTTGCTGTTCCTATCTTTCCCGAGTAGCCCGTTCGCACACTTACAAGTCGTGCTGATTGACAATTGATGGATTCTATAAAGAATTGATCTGTTTATTCTTCAGATCTTTACACACTGACTCATATCTTCACTATATCAATTATGTTATTGCTGACACTAATGTTTTCTGAAGGAGCACTTTAGTGTTCACAAAATATGTCTTATTTAAAGACCTAATCATTTCAGAGAACTCTTTATTAGTCATTTTTTACAATATCACTGCCCTAATAGGTGTAAGTTCTGTTTAACATCTTTATTATTCCTGAATCTATACATGATTAAATGTATTTACTTTATAGCTTACATCTGACTAGTGCATATTAACATAATTTAATCGTTCTTTAATACTTTTATAATTCAATAGAATATGTTTACAGATTCTACCATAGTAAATTCTTACACAATTAAAGGTATAACATTACGTATTCTTTTGGTCTAAGTTTATCTTTAATTACATTACTTTTACTCCATATAATCTCTGTTAAGCCTTTACGCATAACCTAGATACGTTCTTAGCATATAGTATTTAGCCAAAGCATATAGCATATCTTACAAGGGTTTTCATTCTTAGAAACATATATAAGGCTTAAGTATATGGCACATAATATATCTTTTACATGACATATAGCGTCAGTTCGTGCATATGGTACATATCAACATTTTAAGCATATAACACCTAGCGATAATTGGCACATAGCGCATAGGTTCTGACTTATGGTTCTCATTTATATATTTAATTCTTATATTAGCTGTCGGCGTGTGGATTGCCAACAATAATAATATGTAAATGTATTTTTTTAATTTTAAAAAGATTTATTTTCTATTTCTTTATCAAAGAAACAAAATCTCAAACTATTATTTGAATTAAATAAACCATAATATAAATACATCCATTTTATTCAGCCTTGACGTTCTATTGACTTTATTATTTTACGCTGCGGCGCATCTATATCTATATCTAGTTTATAATTAAACATTTATTGTAGCAGGAATTTATTTTTTATGCAAAAGTGCTCGGCGGGAAAGCAAAACATCATATTGTATGCATGGGGAAAAAAAAAATTTGTGACTCTTCTATGCTTCAATACTGTCTCTAAAGAGGAGGCCTAAGCCCAGCAGTCGGATCTTTACTTATTTATTGCTGTATAATTAGAATAAATTTTTAAGCCTTATAATATAAACTTTTAGGTGTAATGAGGAATTAAAAATATTAACTTACCACTATTATATCTTCTTTGAAACTGTAGAACACTAATAAAAAATTTCAATTACTATATTTATAAAATATCTTAATTCTTGACACAAAAAAAATATATCAACATTGCTACTCTGTTCTAATAAATCTTGCCATTAAAACAATTATTGGTAAATAGAAAATATTATACGTTTGGTCACTCTAACGCTTCGCAAAGAACTGACATTCTTGTATACTAACAGGAGTTGTTGTTTTTTTGTTAGTAGTAGCTTCGCGTTTTTTCCTTATTACATCAAAACCAAAACCAGTTTCACCAAATCTGTGGGAACAGTATCGAAAAAAAAACACTAAAACAAGATTTTTGATTACATCGTTTTTAGACGTTATTACATCTATTGTGTTTTTAAGAATTTGATGTACCTATTGGGGCTCGCCGTAACAAATTGAAAAATAAGTAATTCTATATCTTTTTGTTTATTGATACGTAATTGTGTCGTAAACCCATGATATTTATGATAGATTTACTGATGCATGAATAAGCTGGTTCGACCGGGAAAGGATCATTATTACATATTATCACTACAATCGTCTGACCCTCGTTATCTCAAAATGACCGGAGCTGAAGTGTTTATCGTAGTAAGTAACGGGTATAAACCACTATTGCTGGAAAAGATATGTTTACAATCTTAGTTTTCAGAAGTGAAGACCTCACGACTTTTACGAAAATATGTGTTAATAGCGTCCAGTATTTATTTCTGTGTTACTGTATTTTGTATTAGTTTTCATAAAACTATTTATTCTTTTAATATATAACATACACAAAAGTGTATGTTATATATTTATTTGACAATTTCTCATAGTCATCATTCTCTGATGACCACGTAACCTTAGATATAGACTCTTCATCATGCATGCTGCATCGTAAGAAGGAAGAGAGAAGAAAGAAAGAAAGAAAACATATTTGGCAAGCTCTGTGCTTCATGAACAAAAAAAATATAGCGAAATATAAAACCAATAAACACAACGCCCGGTCAATGTTTGTGTGTCTAATTTTGATTGTATTTGTGTTTTTTCTTGTTGCCCCCACTGGCACTTTCATTAGGTTTGTTAATGCTAATGACGCGGTAGCCATAGATTTGTCTAAATACATAAGACACTATAATAAATCCTACTTGAATTCTATCGTTTTGCAAAAATAAGAATATATCCTCGTAGTCTTAATAGTAGGGCATTACGTCTGGTGGATAACCTGTAAAATTTTATATTGGTAGAGCTAATGAATGGGTCAGCTCAACCGGGGTAGGATCACGCTCTTACAGAATACAAGCGGGAAATAGCAGCATAATATTGCTGTGTTTCATCTGGTGAGTATAGGGTTCCGGAGACCTTTATTACTGGTGACGAGACATTCCATCTCAGTCCTCAAGGGGGTCAACGCATCTGCATTATGATTCCTTGTCAAGAATGAATGTAGACGTCATAGACCGCAGTAATAGGTGAAGTATTTGCTCGTTTGTTACTCTCAATGTAATAATAATTTTAAAAAAAACGTGTGGAACACAATGCTAAAGTTTAATGCAGAAAGCTATAATTATTTTATTTTTATAGTAAGCGTTTTATAATTCAATAATAATTCCTAGCTGTGCCTGCGTTTATCTTCACGCAATGTTCAAGTATGATCTACGCGCGCAGGATGCATTTAAAATTGACATATTCTTTTTATTTGTCAACTGATTTCAATGAAACATACGAGTATATCAAATATTAGCCTACACTTATCTTATTACTACACTGAAAAACAATTATTAGTTCAGCTATTAGGTAGGCCAAACGCACAGTAAAACGGACGGAAGGTCTGTTTACGACTAAGAATTATGCCTATATATAACTATATTAAACCATAAAATATATACAATCTGCTAGTTATTTTTAAGCCTCGATATGCGCATTTACACTTCTGATTTTTAAACTTAAAATTAGGTTTCTCGAGTACCTGTTCTTCTTTTAAAAGTGTCGTACCGTGACACGAACGATGATTTATATCTATCGGCACTGATATGTTTTCATTCATTGCACATTAGTTAATTATAGCATACGATGTTAAAAAAGGAATATAAAAATACCAAGGAAATTAGGAAGGTCGTTAAATTTTTTTACTTTATATCCAGTCCTATTTATGTTGTTAAGATTACAGAACTCGTTGGCAATTTTTTTTTGGAAGCGAAATCCAATGAATAACATCTGTCCTGAAAGTTCTAAATCATACAGCAGAGACCTCTAGACCATAGATAAGGACCGTCTCCTTACTATACCTAAAAGGCTTTTCATAAATTTACATAAAAATGCTTAAAACTATTTGTATTATAAAAAAATATGGAATATTATTTGCCGCTTATTTCACCGTTGTTGCCTGATCCTGCATACTCTCACTGGACCTTCAATCGTGGAAAATTCCATGTACCGGGCTACAGATACAGCGTTATCGTGCAACGTTATAACCATTACAGCAAGACTTTAAAGGACACAACATATTGTACGATGATTCTATTATTTTAGTATCTTGAACGAAAATAGTTAACTATCAGCAATGGTGAGGTATCCTTGTAAGCATTTGAGACTATTCGTTAAGCTAAATTAGAATTTCATGGAAATCCAAAAATCGATCCTTGTTTTTATAGCGATTATGTAAAAAGTAAAGTCGCCCTTCTTATCAGTGATATTTTCTTTGAAATATTGCATTTGACTTTCTTTAAACAAAAAGTCATTGTTTCATGTAACCTTTTTAAGTCATCCAAGTAGGTTTTGATTGATTATGATTCACGGAAAATCTTCTACAACGTTTCCTTAATGAAGACATACGTTTTTATTAAGGAAACTGTCAGTAATAAAGAGAAATCTTGTTGAGAATTTTCTACGCAGCATAATTTTGTCTATTGCTCTAAATCGGTATACCAATTCTCGTTATTCCTATTACTCATTTGTCTTGTCATTAATGATTCTCTCACTTAAGAAACTGTGCCCCATTATTCCAGATACTAGAATACCAGATTATACCTTGGGCATACTGAAAGATTTTGGTACTGAACACTTACAGTAAAAAATCTTCGTTCTTTTTTTATTTTATATAGAATAGGTGGCAAACAAGCAGACAGCTCACCTGATGACAATTGATTACCGCCGTCCATGAAAATCCGCAACACCAGAGTTGACGTAAATGCATTGTGTAAGAAAGGTGTAGGATCTTTTCTTGAAGATAAAAATGCAAAGATATTCAACATCTTTTCGCAACGCCAGTGAATAAAGCTTATCGGAAAGTACCTTCGTCATCAACGATTCGAGCCGCTTTCTGGTGCTAGCAAGCTAAGGTAGCAAGAGGAGTGTCTTCAAAAAAAGGAGATACGACAAAGAGATTCTTTTTACCTGTAAACGCACAAACTTGGCAAAATCTGTTAGCCGATTTTTACATATTTCTGGCCATATGTTTAGAGAGGAAGAGTCATGTTGCAGCTATTCAATTGGTCAGGTCGACGGGCAAGGGTCACTCCCTCACAGAATATCAGCATAAAATAACAGCACCACCCTGCTGTGTTACGTATGTTTAGTGTAGGGATCTGAGGAAAGGATGGATTTGGATGTCATTGGCGAATCATTGCATCAAAATCACCTATCTTCAACTATCCATCTTCATTTATCATTAGGTGAATGGTTTGTCACTCCTAATACTATAAAACAATTCTTAACTACAACCAACGTCTTTTATGACAGGAGAGTATTGTTGCTTATAGTTCCACATAAATTAAGGGAATGTAAACTGATCTAATGAATTTAGTATACTTGACTCTTGCCTTACGGAGCTTGGGTTCGATTAACAGTCGATGAATAAAATGTATACGTTACAAATTGTTAGTTTTCGGGCCTGGTTGTGTCGTATTAAAGTTCCATATCCTGGACACTTTATCTGAACGTTGATTTGATCTTACTCATTTCTTATTATCTTATCGTATATGAATTACATTGGAAACGGGAAGGGCGAGTCAGTGCTTGTATGTGACGTGAATACTTACATTATAATATATATAAGTATCAATTGATGTAATTTTTAGTAGAAAACACTGAAGATATTGCCGTAGTCCTAAATCTACCAGAAGAATATTATCATCAATCACCACAATGCTTGAATTAATGATGGTGATAACGCAAAGTAGAGTAATTTCCACACATACATGATACTACTAGTTTTCTTAGTTCCTTCTGAAGTTTAAGTTGAATCAACTGTTGATTCCTCAATGAACAAAGAAATCTCAATATCATGTGATTCAAGTTTCATTTAGGTTAATACTTAGTTAAATTAACCCGTTTTATTTGTGAACGAAATCGTAAAAAGCGTAGCTCCATATTTTTTATCATTATCTGACTGTAGAGTACAATGGAGAGTGACAATTGATGTCTTTAACAGCTAATCACTGGAATTGGTGTGAAATGTGGTGTCTATGATATGTGATATGAAAATATTGGAAAAAGTGTTAAGTAAAATTATTTTAAGTTCAACCGATAAAATACAATTTGATTTTTTGATTGATTGACTCACAAGAATTTTCGATAACAAAATGTCAATGTCCCCAACATCGACTCATATGAAATACGTTCTTTATTTTATTTAATACTTAATGATTTTTAATATTATGTTTACTTCGTTGTAAAAATACACTGACATTCTGACATTCAGCGCGTGATAATAGACGATATGATAGCGCGAGACTGAACTTGGAAATCCCTACTGCGTCACATTGTAAATTATTTATTGCGTAACAAACGTGAAACGATATGTTCTGGTAAAGGACTCCTTAAAATAACGTTCGAAAACAGGTTTGGGAATACAATTTTATACATAAATTTAGACTTTTTTATTTTTACATATCTTCGAACCGGATGACCATGCACGACGGAGTTAAGGATGTAATACCTGTAATACTATCGTGAAATAACACCATAAGGCTGCTGTGTTTACATGGTGATTTTAGAAAACCAGAGACACATAGTAAATAGGATTGAAAAAAAATCAAGATGGCCCAACATCCAGTTAAAGCTATTCAATGACAGAGATTAATGGCAGCAGATGAATCCGTACATCTTAAATAGTAAATATTAAGAATTGAGCAAGTTTGTGGGAAGTCGATGGATGCAGGTAGTCCACGAACATGCTCTACGACAATCTATGGCCTTTAATCAGCAGTGGCCTATGGATAAGCCTATGCTCGATAAAAATAACCCGATTCTTTTGTGTCATGTATTTATAACATAAATGTCTTAACTCATTTCACTATAATTACATTGATTATATTATCGATAAAGGTCAATGCTTATCGACATTGTAAAGCAAAAACTTTTAAGCCGAAACTAGTTTAGTTCTTTTAAAAACAATATATTATTGGTTACGGACATATATTACTAACCATTGCGTTTGACGCTATAAACGACGACACATTCGCTGCCTCACTCTTCTAGCATGAATGATCTCTAAGTAAAGACCTTCTATTTATATATTTGTACCATTTTCGGCCCAGATGATGGGTCCGTGGTGTCTTCGGTACCGTTAATAATATACATACCTAATGTTATTAAGAGAAAACTCCGACGGTTTGTTCTATTCTCGCTAAATCGCAACGAACTGAGCTATATAACTTTTTAAGTGTATAGGTTATTATTCTGTAAATAAATGAGTTTTCTAAATACAAAGTCACGATATATTGAAGCATTCTATCTTTGTACTCGCGGTTGAGATTTTCGTTATGATGCCTTCTCAAGGTTGGGTTCCATGGGCTGGAATCATTTACCATCAAGTACATTATTTGCATATTTGTCACCTTTAACATCATCGAAAATAATCATCGTAATGTATAAAACGATTACTCACAATTTTTGCGTACAGCCTATTTAAGGTAAAACCCTTAAACTTTACATTAAATATTAAAATTATAATTTCATAATAAAATACCCCGGTATCTCAGTATTATTACTTTAGAACCGAAGGAAATACAGTTTTGCGTAAGATTAATATTTTAAGGCTAAGTTTACTGTACATTTCAATCGTTGTGTACATAGCTAAAAAGTTTACTTGTTTATTGTTTCTGACAACAAAACTGATGTTACACATTGTATACTAATATCGAAGATTACATGCATTTTGCAAACTGAAATTAAATAAATAATGCCTATAAACATTGAATTTGTAAATATATTAGATATAAAGTTATAAATGGTGAAGTAGTATGCCTACTTTCTTCAGCGCAACAACCCTTTATGGGTCTTGGCTACTTCAACAGCATTTTGCCATTCATTCCGATCATTGGCTTTCCTTCTCCAGGTGGTAAACTTTCCCATGGCCCTGAGATCTTCCTATGATCTTCCATCCCCTCACCATATCCTGCCCACTTTAGGCGTTGTGTCTTGATGAAACTGACATTCACCTGTTTCATTAATATATTGAACTAGTGATTCATCCGGAGGCGGTATCAACCGCACCGTAAATCACCGTTGTCATCTCAAAAGGGGCCCAAACACTTTCCTTTCGAAAGCCGCCAGTTTTTCTTGTTCTTTCACTGTTAGCGTCCATGTCTCACATCCATAGGTCTTTTAGATTGCGTGCTAAGGCATTTTGAGCGTAGTAGCTTACTAACTGCAAAGTAGCATCTGCTGGCGGCCATAATTTTGGCATTCACTTCTTCTTCGGCATTGTTCCGTCCAGACTGTATGGAACCTAAATACTCGAAGCTAGTAACTCCTTTAATAGTTTCCTCTCCAACAGTGATATTCTGTAATGGCCCTGGTTTTCGAGATCTGGCTAGGTATTGCGTTTTGCGCGAATGAACCATCAGGGCATATTTAGCTGCCTCTGATTTATGAGTTATGGCGTGCCTAATCATGCTATACTGCGATGTGCTGGATATGACAATGTAGTCCGGATAAGCTGCCAGCTGAATGATGTTAAAGTCAATTAGCCCGTTCACACCAAATTTCCGGATAGCTGCTTCCAGTGTCAAACTATGGTAGATGGGGCATCTCCTTGCCTCACGCCTCATACATGAAAGGTCATACTTTAAAGGGGTCAGAGATCTAGTTTTGAATGGCGACGGTATTTTTTATAATAAATATATTTTTATAATAATAAAAAGGTAGTTTTTAATAGTCGTACCAGTTTACTCGGCACTCATAGCAGTTTCATGACCTCGAGGATCTTCGAATGCCTGCTTGAAGTCTATGAAAATATGATGTAGATTGATATCCTTTTCATAGTCTTCAAACATAACATAAGGTGGATTTGGTCAGTAGTGTATCGATTTGGTAAAAAGCCATATTGATATTCGCTTAGTATTTCTTCTGTGTATTTCGTTAATTTAATTTATATCACACCCGAAAATACCTTGTATGTAGTAGACAGGACAGAGATTTCTCGATAGTTGTTGCATACACTCTTGTTTTCCTTCTTGTGAATTGGTATTATTTTTTATTTTTTTTTATACCTAGAAGCCATGAAAGAAGCATGCAAAACAATTAAATTTTCTCTCCTTTCATCCTTTCCTTCAGAAAACATTAAATATGGTAAATAACGTTACGACATATAACGAATATAATGTTGAATGCGTTATATTGGATCTAATTAGTTACATGTTACCGCTTGTTATTCGTTGCAATATGGATCGACCATACCAAACACAAAGTGCAAAATTGAGAAAATGCGAGGTAGCTGCACATTACGAGTTCAACATACAATGTATTAGAAGATCCTATATAGGGAGTATATAACAAAAACTCAACAATGTTACGGTAACGATGTCCGTTTATTATTAACAATTTTATTATTTATTATCTACCACAATATATTGTCTATAAAAGTTCATTGTAAACAATTATAATGATGCGGTTTCTAATCACGTTCATGAGAATGTGGCCAATCCACATCACCGTTTTTATTTTATAATATTTATATAATCGTTTAATAATAAACTACAATCGAGGTATTTTTATAACCTAATACTTCCGTGTGACGGCTTGCTAATATTTTTATATCGATGATATATTTAAATGTAGAATTAGCTGATTAGTATATTTTGTTTTTGTTTTATCTAAACATATCCAGTGCGATTTCGCCACACAAATTATTATATTATATTTCCTCTACAATATTTGCAGGACAATAAGCTTTGCTGCATTATTGCTGGATGGTATTATAATTGTTAATTTATGAGTGGTTATACGTCGTTTGAGTTTTAGTTTGCCGTGACCACTATGTTCATTTAAAATTCACAATCCGTTCTTAAATTAAGTTAATTTAACGTTTCAAGCAATAAAAAATTCATAAACGAATATTTACTGTCATGGATACACAGATCTTTTAGTTTTGTAAAACAAATAAATTATTATTAGTGATTGTCAAAAGCTATAGTGTTGATTTTTAAGAACCGAAAAAGTTTAAATAATCATAATTATAGCCAACTGAATTACACTATGGTAGAAACACACTGTTATAATCTAGCTGCTGCACGAATAAGTTGAAATGACTAGGAAAGGCCATGCTTTCAATAATAATGAATGAATGAATACATAAACAGACCATAAAGTACAATGCTTGATGCTGATTTTCCTCGGATTGGTGCATGGAACCGGAGACTTATGGTGACGAAGCGTCGGTTAGTATTGAGGGTACTTCAGTACGAATGCGAACCACTCGTTACTATCAGATAAAATAAACGCTCGTATATCATACCCCTAATTTCGTAAAAAAACGTGAAAATAAAATAAAAACTTTCATAATTTTTATGTAAGTTCCTTTAAATATATTTTGTCGTTTCCTCACTGTTCTCGTTCATTAGGAAAAAATATAATGCAAAAGTTTAATATTATATTGGACCATCCTTGTTTACTCGACGGCTTTATCATTGTTTACGACAAGGAAATAAATAGATTTTTCATGCTTTGTCCTTACTGCTATTATAACTTTGTGTAGTTAACTTTAAATGTAATGTAAATTAATATTTTGAGAAAAGCTGTTTTTAATGATATCCCATTACACACTTCACATGTTATAACTTGTTGTGTGTGCAAAGGATCATATGATTTCAAATGTATCTTAACTAATGAAATTAGAATTAGAAGAAAATTTCAATTATTTAGTCAATAGATAAAGTTATTATTAGACTTGTTATAATTTTTAGCCGCATCGCGGGAAAAGAAAACGCCCCATAGGAGACAGAGAGAGAAAATGTTCTGTAAACAGCAACATAACACATGACGGGATCCAGGGTCATTATTGATGATGATGAGGCATTCCATCTTAGTTCTCAACAACACACAATCCGCAGTGGACAACGCATCTGCATTATGATTCTTTATTCAGAGTGAATATGGGACGTCATGGCAGGAATCATTTACAATCAGGGGATGTGTATGGTTTGTCATTCTCAATACAACAAAAAGCCTTAGATTTAAATTTTAAACTATCTATTACCAATAACGGTTTTGCATTTAATGAAAATTAAATCGAAAACATTTTGTACTTAAGATATTCAAGATATCAAAAACATGATTTCTGAATTATAAAAGCATCAACTAGGATGTCCATACGTTATTAAAGTTTCCTTATTGATGAGAAATTTGGTTAGTTCAAAATAAATATTAAATCAAAAAGAAGAAATCCAAGTAGTTATAATGAGTAAGAAATTTTTACAATAAGTCTTTGGTTGGGTGAGATATTTTACTTATATGTATATATTCAAATATTATTCAATAAATATGTCTTTTATGAACCAGTCGGGATTATCATTATGATTGACTATAAGGAATCATCAATCGTTCTTATTTATACATTTTGATTCTTGATTAAATGGCACTAATTTGTTTTGACGGAGACCTGCAACAGGAGAACATAGTTTAATGTAACTAAACGTTTCATATAAGCTTGCTATTTATAAAAGATTTACAGCTATTTGAATTTATATAAGAATAGATGAATTTAATACTTAAAAAATTGTATAGAAATAGTAATTAGAATTTAAAAATAATACTTACATCAAGTTATGATTGGACACTACCATGTTCTACTGCCGGCATATTTCTAAATATAGTCGTTTTACCATTTATTTTTTCAAAGTCAACTGTTTCTGATTTTGTATTTAATAAGGTAATTGGCCTGGTTGAATCGTCTTCGTCGTCATAATATTGTTCCATAGCTTGTGTCGTGGCAGGTTCTGTGCTAGTAACTAATTCGGGACGTCCTTCTGTTGTCTTGTTTAATTCAGTTTGGGAGTAATTTTTAGGATATAATAAAAATCTTATGTATGAATAGTAATTGTTGGATTGTTTTGATGAAAATGTTAATCCAGTATTATGTAATAAGTTAAATATCGCTACTAACAAGTTGTTGTTGCTTGTATTGTTTCTACTTGAGTCTGGAATTTCATTTAAACTATTTTTTTCATATTGACTTTCAGATATTATGTTACATTCAGCCTTTTCCTGTAATGGACGTACTTTCACTTCGATGTGCGATATATTCTTTGTGTCAATTTTTCTTGGTTTGCAAACAACGACCACGAAACACATTATAAGGTAGAAAAAGTTGATAAACTTCGCCATCTGTAATTTAAGTAAAATAATTTTAATTTATTCGTTTCACTCAATATAGTTCATCCCTAGAGACTACATATTGCTAACAGATATAAGATCATAAAACCTTGATACTCAGAATGCCTCACCAGGAAAAACAGTGTGTCAAATGTAGGCTAAATTATGTTTAGTCTTATGTTATCTTACAGACTAAAAAAATTGTTATATATTGAATGAATATTAATAACAGAAATAATGAGTTAATAATGGCGTTATACATTAAATCTAACACATTGATAATGAATAAAAATTTTATATGGTATCTCTGTATTTTTCCTGCATTGAATTACTATGAGATAATGGTTCTTCTTTTATTCTTTTAGTTTAGTTAATTTATTAGTTTTTATTTTAATTTCTTCTTGTACTTATTTTTCGTGTTTGGATAGTTATTTTTTATACATTTGCTTTTGATTATTACCAAATTACAAAAGCGCATGATATACATATTATAGTGCCGCAGCTTTTGCACACTTACAGAAGCACTCACTTGTAGTCCCCTCACTGATGCGATGTAATGCATGTTATATCGGAGGAATCATCAGATGCAGTGACAAAGAAACGGGACAATACAACACACTCAGACACGAAAACCAATAATTTGTATTACACAAATATTGTTCCTCGGCTGGAAACCAAATTGAAGAATCTTTTTTTTTGAATTAAATCCAGAATATCGAACGAGCACACAGTTCACCTGATGGTAAGTGATTCCCATGACATCTACATTCATCCTTGACAATTAATCATAATGCAGATGCATTATCACCATCGAGCTCTGTGATGGAATGCCTCGTCACCAGTAATAAAGGTCTTCAGATTCCTACACTCACAAGACGAAACACAGCAGCATTATGCTGCTATTTCATGCTGGTATTCTGTGATGTGTGTGATCCTACCCCGGGCGATAGACCCATGAATTCTGCAGCTAGAAACAAACTGCAGTGTAGCTCTACCACGTAAAGTAAGAAGTTTAGCGTTATATTGCAAATCGTATACTGCACTTGAGTAAATCAAATATTTATACAATATATTTTATTTAAAAGAAAGGCTTTCGCTGTTAACATTGTCTTAATAACTCCAACAATAGCGGAACTTACCAATTTAAATTTCGCAAATTATACCCGAAACCATTAAGCTAAGTTATGCTTGATTATGATTTATGCATTCATATATACATAGTTTTGATAAAGCCATAAATGTATATGTTACATATATTTAACAAATGAACGTACAATATGATAAGAATATTGATGAGAAGATAAAAAAATTGTTAATTGGCTTAAATAATTATTTGGGTCCATGGTCGACTATATAAATCAATTTATGCGCACAATAAAATGGCTTTGTATATATTACCGCGTATACGTACCTTGATGAATAATTTTCCACAATTTATTTATTATTGTAGGTAATAGTTAGAAAAGAATATAAAATGCATAGATCAATATAAAAAAATCCGACAACTAAATAACATCACAGTAAGCGGAAAATCTATTGTAACAAGTATGTGTTTCCTCTCAAGCGGTCGACACGCTACTAAAATGTCTGCATACTAATTACAAGACACTGGTCGCTTCTCTTTTTTTAGCTTTGTCAAACCAGTTTTATGAAATCGATGTTTAAGTTAGAAGTATACCTACTCACTGCATTATTGATAACTGTTAATGTGTAATAAAATTGAACTGAAGGAAGTGGTACTCTACGAAATGATGACACTGATTTTTCTTATAATTGATTTTACGCCTGTCTTCATATTATGAAAAGTTAATTATATATGTTTGGTTTAATATGTATTATACTATGTTATACTTATGATTAAATGAAGTGTTTGGATTTACATGGCAATAGTTTATTGAGTTCACTGTTACTGTTATCGTAAAGTTTTCGTACAAAAAAGTAGACACTAATTTTGAAGTGAGTATAATTACTTGCTTTATAAAAATTTCGTTTTGGGCGTTATTTTATTAAGACTACCATTTCTGTTAACCTCTACAACTAAGCGTAAATACTTGAGTTAGTAGTATTGTGGAAAGTTGGTGGGACAACTTATGTTTCAACATTAAAGTCACCTACTCTTTATTTATTATAACAGATAAAAACGCAATAAATCGACATTTAATATAAAAAAATATCATACATCGTTAGTTGCTTTCATGAAAAATACTCTTAGACTATCTTAACGTTTATTGGGCGCTATTCGAAGACAATGACTAATTGCGGCCAAGTCTCCTGGGAGTAACGCCCTAAAGTTGAATGCGATATTACTGCTACAAAAAATATTGGGTCCTTACATATGAATTACATTAAATAATCTGGCGTTTGGTGAATGAATTGATGAATTCCGAATTCAAATGTAATTCAAATTTAGGCTTGTGCATTTGTGTTTCGAATTTGTAATTCATTTGCTTTCTCTCCATTTGTTTTTTCTTTGACATCCTACTGTTAACAAAATGGAAAACTTGACAATAACGAGGAAATTTTGAATTGTATCGAAAGAAAACCTGCCAAATCTTGTCCCAAGCGAAAGTTGATTCAGGTAAAAGTACTAGTGCGTGTTTAGTTAACCAGTGCTGATGTCATACACTACACCTTTCTAAAACCTGGCCAGACGATTACGGCAGATCCATATTGTCAGCCATTGCAAACCATGATGAAAAAGCTAGCAGTTAAACAACCGGGATTGCTCCATGACAACGGGGGTTTAGCCCCATACTTCATGACATACTGTTACATAATTAGAAGAGCTGCGATTAAAATGACTCCGACATCAACCATAATCCCCGGATCTTAATTCAATTGATAACCATTTTATTCGGAATTTGGGTAATTTCTTGGAAGGAAAAAAATTCAATTCCGATGAGTCAGTCCAAACCACTTCCAAAAATTTCATTGTTTCTCGCTCCTAACATATTCCCAGCAATTAAATCAATGAACATACAACAGCATAGAATATATAACAATAGCATAGATTATAATGGTACATAATTCGATTGATTTAATCAAATATATAATTTGATCGTTTGTTTATTTGTTCATGTTTCATTTTTTTGATGTTTGTTCAAAAATCGTTTCTACTATTCCATATAATACCCTAATATTATATGTAAGGAGCTAATATTTTCGTGTTAATTTTATTTAATATAATTTAGCAATATCAATGATCCGCATGAAAATTTATAATTAATATATTAATATATTTATGCGAATACTGCATATTGAATATTGCATATTAAAAACTAATCTTTACGAATTATGTAGCGTTTATATTGAACTTTTTTAAATTCCAAACCGGTATACATCACCTCAAGATATAGTAATTTTTGTAAAAGCTTTTTCTGCGTACATTGCACCAAAAATAAATAATTATAGGCAGACGGTAGTTAAGATTAACAATGACATCAGGACAACAACAAGCACCTCAACACCATCCAACTATCTTGGTTACATACACAAGAGTATACCATAACTTCTCTATCAGCATTTGACTTTACCTGTAGTATACGAAGAGGCGCTCCTCTCCTCAATGCGTATGACATGGTCAGCTCTATGCAGTGGCGTCAGCAAGTAGTTTCACCAGCTCAGGGTTGTAGCGCGTCTGTCATCGTCTTCCAGCACACCACCAATGATACACAAATACAAATTTAGTATAACATAAAAAATCAATAATTCATAGAAAATTAACAACAGAGGTTAAAATAAGTGTGTATGTTCCAAAGTAATTCTTTAAAATGTTTTCTGTGGGTGCGTATTACCTTGAATATATTATTGTTTTTGTAGTCAGTCCGGTTTTTATAAATTGGTATATGGTAATGTATCAATTTCATTTATTGTGCACTTGAGAAAGATTCAAATATACATTACATAAAACACTAACCCGTACTACGTACCCATTAATATCGTACTAAGTTCAATATTTCGAAAGTTATTGATTGTCTGCTAAGTCTAAAATTTATCATTAGAATTTTTTTCATGTTAACTATAATTTTGTTATATTTGAGTAATTTTGCGATAATTGAGTAATATATTCTTGACTTCAAGATAAATTTTTTTAACGTTCGCGTAAATATTCAGAAATAAAAAACTGTTTGTGTCCTAATTATTAAATAATAAGAACGTTTCAGATTGTTGATCAAGTTACGTTTTCTATCTTTTTTATATTAATTAAAACAAAGGTCAAATTTATTTCTGCCTCTTAGTAATCGTGTCGGTATCCCCTAATTCTTTAGTCATTGTCTGATAAGTGTTGGCATATATTATAATCACGGCAAATTTACAGAAGCTATTTAAAAAAGATATTGGCTTATTGTGATGTATATTATCTATTATCATGAGCAATTTTTGTGAATAGGCACAATGTCCATTTATTATCACTCTGAGGGAAATACGCTTTCTCACAATGATCTAGTTGACAAAATTAAAAACATAAATAATGGGTATGTGTTGCTACGAAATGTGGATAAATTTTCACACAATTAGTAACTTCTGATTTATCTATTCTTTAAAATAATACTATAATCTTCGTCAACAATAAAAATATTATTTAAATATGAGCCTATATATTGAAGTACGTTTACTATTTTATGGATTATGTTTGGAAATAGTCATTAACATAGTTAGGGAAATTAAATGTTAGTTTTTGTAGGAAAGTAGAAGTGTTAGGATTTTTATGTATTTTTCAAAATTGTGCTTCAGCTTTTCCTTTCGGTTGGGTATTAGGGATTTGATATTACATGTATTTATGTATATAAATAATATAATAATAATAATACATAATATATTTAGTAATGGGATAAAAATATAATAGCATCATAAATCATAATACAAGATGTATTTGCTTTATAACATATGCAATAGAGTTATAACTATTGGCTATTCAGTTATTTTCAAACAATATTATATAATTTACGTTAATCACACAAACTAAGCTCAAATATTTGTGCAATTAAAAAATACATAGACGTCAAACCAAAAAAAAAAAATACAAATCCTAACTTATTTATTTATATATTTTATTAAATAATAAATATTATTCTTTAAATAAAACAAAGTTTTTCAATTTATAAGCCTGTATGTGTTCGTGTGTCGGCTTCAATGGAGTGGACTTATTTTTAACTTGTCGAACTACTGTAAAAACTACAAAATACAGTTAAAAATTCAATGTTTTATAGTTGAGAGGATGTATTGAGAAGTGCCTGATAAAAAAGGAAACCGTACACACGTAAAAAATACATATTCATAGAATCTTTAAAAAGTACAAAAATATATAAATATTTAAATGAATGAGTATCAACACATGAAAGGCAGATGTGCCAAAATCGTGGGATGTCTGTCGGAGCTTATGGTCAACTAGCGATGTCTACGTATGTTTATTGCATACATACGAGTACATACAGTAAACATTGAGCTCTGCTTATTGTTATATTTCCTGTTAAGATTTATAGAGCATGGGTATTTCCGTTAGCGTTATATACAAATGTTGGTATTTACTTCAGTAGGTTATTTCCAACTTCCTTTTGAGAAATATTCTTCAAGAATTACTTTCAAAAATTATTTTAAGGAAATCTGTTATAATGATAATACATATATTATGCTCATTATCTTGTTCAATTATTTTGGAAATAAACTGGACATAACAATAAACAAAAAAAAACAATTTCTGAAGCGTCTTCCATATCTAATTGTATTAATATACGTGTACAAATATGTTTCCGCCGTTTGACAATAGATGGCCCCACCCATAAGTTTTGGTTGAAATGTTCAAATGTAAATCATCTTATCGTTAGATTGGATATCCAACAAAATACTTTTCTTCATTTGAAAATGTTCAGTTTTGAACCGAATAAGCGTCATTTGCGGGAACTTTTGATTTAATTCTTTAGTTTGAAGAAATCTGCAGCTGAGGCGCATGGATTGCTTGTAAGAACATATGGTGACGCTGCTTTAAATGAGAGAAGTTGTCATGAGTGGTTCCAAAAGTTTAAGAACGGTGAGTTTGATGTCGTCGACAAAGAACACATGTTGCAGAGCCTGTGGAAACCTACTAAACGTAGGGAAACCCTTTAAATGGGAAATCCTGCCCCATCCGCCGTATTCACCAAACATTGCCCGTTTCGATTGTTGGCTGGCTCGATTGTTGACAGGATATGTGTTATTGCAGCGCTTCACATCATATGTAAATACCAAAAATTGCATCGATTCATGGATAGCCTCGGAAGAAGCGTACTTCCGACGCGATACCCGTATGCAACAATTCTTTAAATAAAACATAAGGTACCGTTCTTTCATAATAAAATAATTTTGATAAAATTTCCCAAATTTGATAAAAATCGGCGGAAACTTATTTGTACACCTAATTGTTAAAACATTATTGACAAAGTTTACTTCTTCCAATTAATAATTTAATCAAACTTTACGCATGCCTCCAAGACGGGTTATAAAAGTAAAAGGATGGAAGAGTTATTGCGATTGAAGGAAAATCCCACGGACCCTCATCAGCACTAACGGCGATCACAGAAGAGTTTTAAACAGTAAAAGGCCACCTTAGGACTAATGAATGTGCTTTGTTAATCGTTGTTAAGTTGACTATTCTTGCTTTTTATAAAATAATCGCTATAGATTCATTTACCTTTTAATAGATCTTTTTAGTACATTTACATACAGAGAAACATGTTCCTTGTTCTTTAGATTGTAGAATTCTGCAGCATAGTGTTATAAAAGTTTCATATTTCGAAGGATACAGTCTTCTTTTTAGTGAGATCATCTCGAGATTAAATTGGGAATATCTGAAATATGAAAAATACGTGTTGTGCTTAATGGTTATACAAAATGGAACCTTTTTAAATTGTAAACGGCAGATTTCAGTTATCTTAAAATTATTATTCGTTTTGGGTTTTCGTAACTATTAATTGATGTAATTTATAAGACATTTTTATAATCACCATTATTACAACACATCACATCCTACGAATACATAAAGTACGATCCTGACACACTAGGATCCATCCACTTCTCGCAGACTGGCGTAGATTCATCTGGCGTCGTTTCATCTATTAGAAGTAAAACGAATTTGAAAATTGAATGCCTTTATTGGTTTTTTGAACTATATTATAAACTGGGTCTGGGTCTGGTCGACCCATTGCCAATTCAGATTATTGAGCATTTAAGCTTTGCAAATTTTTTAAATTTATTTTAAAGAAAAAACAACAGTTGAAAATTAAAAAGTCAGTGATCACTGCCACTAGTGTATAGTCGCAACACTAAAGGAGCCACTTTGTTATGGTTAGGAATTCTTTAAGGGATAGATTCTTTATTGAATCCGCCAATGTCGGAATTGGTTTCACAATTTCATCGTATATGACACGAAATAGCGTGAAAAAAAGGGTGGTAGAACGTCCACCATAGAGGTGGTGCTGATAAAATATGGATTTATGGCGAGTGGTATATACGATATGTGCGAAACCGAAATCAAACAACGAAACAGTTAAAGAAATATTATTAATTAATTCTTAATTTCATGCAAATCATCACAATCTCAGCCAATCGTTATCATTTCAATGATGAATATCTATTTTATTATATATATATATATATATATATATATATATATATATATATATATATATATATATATATATATATATATATATATCTATATATTTATTTTATAATTGTGGATATCGTAAATTACCAAATGTCTTAGTTTTTGACTGCGAGTCCATATCACACAGCTTGTTTTCCGCTTTCTAATAAATTTTATAATAATAAAAAAAATACTTACGTCATTATACTCTGTTCGTTTGTATGAAGTTGGAATTTTCATTACAGGCTTTAAGATATATTTTGAGTAGTTATTTTCTTAGCTAATACGATTGGACACAGTTGTTCATGTTTTTGGGTACAGAATTTTTTTCTTTCTGAGTACCATTTGTGAACGAATGAACATATTGGGGTATCATTATGATATGATATGAATATATTATTGGCACGGGATATGGATATAGAACGTTAGGTAAAAAAGGCTAGAAGGGGTGTTCTTTTTTCTGTAAAGATTTTGTTATGCAGTAAATTGATTATCTCTGCGAGGGGTTCTTCTTGCTTCCGATTTCCGTAATAGTATCCCACAGGTTGGTGGTGTCTTGGTTGTATTTTGTAATTTTCGAACGGTACTTGACATCGGGGTAAGTAATTTCCCTTATCATCATATTCTATGAATGATTGAATATATATCTATGTCCGACGCTATACGCCATGTCTGATATACCCCAGATAGTAATATGCTTGACACAGGTATCACTGACATATTCACAAGCAATCCCAGAATCACCAATGTTTACTGTAATTAAAGTTTGTTGATTATATGTTTGACATTTTTACATTACATGTTTTTTTTAATTTTAAAATTATAATGTAAATAATATAAATACAGTTTTACAGTGGTAGAGCTACACTGCAGTTTGTTTCTAGCTGCTGAATGAATGGGTCAGCTCGACCGGGGCCTACCCAGTTGAGCTGATCGGCCTGACCCATCCTCGTTAAGAATCGTGGTCCTAACCACGCCCTCACAGGATACCAGCGTAAAATAGCAGCATAATGCTGCTGTGTTTCATGTGGTGAGTGCAGGAATCTGGAAACCCTTATTACTGGTGACGATGCATTCTATTACAGTCCTCAAGGGTAACAATACATCTGCATCATGATTCCTTGTCAAGGATGAATGTAGATGTTTGTTACCCTAATTGTAATAAAAAAAAAGGTTAAGAAACAGCTTGAATATAATGAATAAACATCTTACAATAAAGAAGCCCTTCCTCTATTTTGTATTGCTACATAATCAGCCACACTGCTCTACAGCCGATTTTTAGTCTTCAAAATATTTAATCGACTTTTTTGACATGTAGATTACTTCACGATGTTTCCTTTTACCGCCAGGCACGATATATGTCAGCACTCAGAATTAATTATTTTATCATAATGCAAAGATCCATCTAAAATTACGTTATCAAACCAGTGAAACTTTACAATGTCTTATTTTAGGATTGAAAATATTTGAAGGAAAAGGCACACGAAGTCGAACACTTTCTACTCATTGTGATGTTCATTTATTGTGTCGCGTTATATTTAAATTCAAAATTATTTTATGTTCTTTTATTTTTAACTTTATTGCAATACCAAGTAATCTTAATAAAAGAAAAAAAATAAATGAGGAAAGAGAAGCTAAACTCCAGTCTATTTTTCACTCATTCATCTTTGTGATCTACAGTGGATTTTTTGTTTTGGGAAGATATTTTTACCTTTTCTCTTATATCTAGTATAGATTACTGACTAGAAAATAAAATATATATTTAAATTACAGAAAGAAAAGAAAGAAGATAGTAAATAACAGAAGAGGCATTTTTACACTGAGAAGATAGATTTTATATTTTTTTACGGTATCACATCATGTGATAACATGATCCTTGTTTGTGTACGTATAAACATAATAGTTAATTATAAATATTCTATTATATTCTTTTATATTATAAAACTTAAGAAATTAATAAATATTGAGTACGTAATCGAAAATTGTACATACCTTTATGTATACATATAAAAAAAATATATAAAGAACAATCGCAAAATCTTGGTTTCTCCACCAATTAAACAGTTATGATTTATGCCAATTATGACCCTGAGAAAAACATACGAGCGTCCACAGAAGTATTTCGCTTGATACTAAACATAACATCGACTAGCGTGCAAGCGATACGTTGAAACCTGATTGCAAATGAACTGGACAAAAATGGCTGCTTTTTATATGTAATTTATTTACAAAAGTTGTGTTTCAAGTAAATAATTCGAGACTTCCGTGTTTTCGGTACGACCATGTTGGCTGTTACATGTTTTATCAAAATCGCAATATATGTTATAGCATCATGTTTGAACTACCGACCAAATACAGATCCACTTGCTGCTCTTGACCTTTTTTATCCGATGTAAAGTTCTTGCGATAATATCAAAGGATCGGTCATATGTAGTGTCAGCGACGACTAATAATACATCCAGACACTTCTATAACCTATAATTATGAGCACTGCAGAATAGGGCTTTCAAACAAAACGAAAAATTGCACTTATATGAATATTTGCGTATATTCATCACGCTGGACAGGTGTTGATGGCACAGAGTCGCTATTGGAGCTCCTGATGTAGTAAGTATTGTAGTTTAGTTAATACATTGCTGTATCTCGATTTTGTAGCTCCAGGGGATAATTTATGTGCATCGAACTATCAGAATCAAGTTCAGGTCTTCTGCCTCATTTATTACTCGGTTGATTGGCGTAATGTTTAGAGTAGTAAAGTCCCAGCCGAGTAACAATATTTATGTATCACAAATGATTGATATTCAGTTCTGGGTGTGTTGTATTTAAATTCCGTGTCCGTGACACTGGATCTGACCTACCTCTGATGTTATTGCACTAGCATTATATTGGAAAAGGAAAGGGAACAATGACTAAGGGCGCCTGTGTTTGCGTTGTAATTTATAATCCTTAACAAATGAGATAATGAAACAAATAGATTTTTCGTTGAGTTCTTTTCCAAATTTGAAATATATTTTATTACATATAATCATATACTCGTGGTTACATGCATAACACACACGCGATAAAATCTTTTAAGTCAAGTAAATATGTTATGAATATTAATTAGTGGAGCAGCAATAGATATTGAGTAGTCATTTAAATGCTCACTGAAAGGGTTCCCAAATATAATATTTTATCTTTTTAGGTTCAGATTACAATAATTAATATAACCTTCGGTATGCAGTAGCCATTACAATTTTGTAATGAAAGTCGTGCGGCAAATAAATTTTACATTTTATATGTAAGGGATTCAGAACAGATGAAAACAGATTCGCAGAGACTCTTTTCAATTTTGTAGTAATAAATACATCTATAATATATGTCAAATAAATATGCTCCTCAGTATGTTTTGTTTACAGTTTACCGTATAATTCATGGAACACCTGTCGAATAACAATGGGCAAACATGCTAACCCTGTCTCATAGCTCCTTATGCATCCTTGGGACATAAAACAATTAATTCGTTGTTGTTCAGTAATTCCAGGTATACAGCAAGAAAGCAACACGGCTTTACATGTAATAGCGGTTTCAACAATATCTGTTTGACGGAATGGTGCTGATGGAGTTGCGTTTTTCTTCTAAAATATAAAAAAATACCAATATTACTTCTCATAAAGCTATTTATTAGCTACAACGTGAATGGGTCGCCTCGACCAGATAAAGATCATATCCTTGCATAGTAACAGCGTGAAATAGCAACATACCGTTGTTGTGGTTAAATGAATTGAGTGGAACGTGGATGTGGATGTCACAGTCAACACAATGTACATATTACTTAAAAACAGGTGAACTGTGAGTTTGTTGGTTACCCACAGTGTTATTATATAAAAATATACTAACCGATATTTTTTTAATAAGTTCATTTGACAAATAAGTCTACATTTACCTATTACCGTCAATTCTAGATATAAAATTTAGATTATTATCGATTGAATCATTGTTGTGCGTGGATGTGGATGTTTACCGGCCACAGTCGTTACTTAAAAACAGGTGAACTGTGAGCTTGTTGGTTACCCACAGTATTATTATATAAAACTATACTAACGGATATTTTTGTAGTAAATTCATTTGACAAATAAGTCCACATTTACCTATTACCGTCAATTCTACATATAAAATTTAGATTATTATCGATTGAATCATTGTAGAGCGAGGATGTGGATGTTTACCGGCCACAGTCATTACTTAAAAACAGGTGAACTGTGAGCTTGTTGGTTACCCAGTGTTATTATATAACAAACCGATTATACTAACCGATATTATACTAACCGATATTTTTGTAGTAAATTCATTTGAAAAATAAGTCCACATTTACCTATTACCGTCAATTCTACATATAAAATTTAGATAATTATCGATTGAATCATTGTTGAGCGAGGATGTGGATGTTTACCGGCCACAGTCAGTACTTAAAACCAGGTGAACTGTGAGCTTGTTGGTTACCCACAGTGTTATTATATAAAACTATACTAACCGATATTTTTGTAGTAAATTCATTTGACAAGTAATTCAACATTTACTTATTAGCGTCAATTCTAGATATAAAATTTAGATTATTATCGATGGGAATAATATCCACATTCTAGCCTTTCTAGCCCAATCTAACTAGAGTCGGAGTAGTTCTGCTTGTCCTTTCATTCATCTCTTTTTTCATTGCACTCTACATATTCTTCTACTTTCATATTTTTTTTTACACTACCCATCCTTTTGTTCCTTAGTTTTCGTCTCGCTTTGCATTATTTCACTTAACTCTCTTAAACGCATGACTTGCATTTCCAAACCATGTCCGTCTGTGATATCTCAATGTATCCGTCACAGGTGGAACTTTATAACTACCTCTTAAGTATTAATTCTTCATCTTGTTCTTTCTATTATCAATCCACGTCTATCTCAATATTTTCATTTTAGTGGAGTGGCAGTGTTTTTCATCTAACGCCTGTTCTGGATTCAGCACCGTACAGCATTACCGGTTGAATAACGGTTTAATAAATGTCACCGTCGAGATTCAATGTTATGAGAGCCACAAGTAGTTCAAGTGGTCCGAGAATTTAGCTAGTCTCCAAAGATTCTTTACTTTACTTTATGATCAATTTTATCATCAATATTGTGTTTTCCAGACCTTTTTGGCGCAGTACATGAGACTCCGCAACATTTATTTAGTCTTTTATCTTTATCCACCAGTAGGTTATCATCGGCAGACAGCATGCCTCAAGTGCTACTTATTCAGGGGGTTCATCAACTGAAGGAATACATATGGACTCATGATTATTTGTACATCGTATGGACCTATTGGATGTATGTATTTCCTGGTTTTTTACTTTCAAAGCCCACCATAATAACTCCCAAGAAACTCTGTCGTATACCATCTCGAAGTCAACAAAGTCGGCTAGTTGGAAAATACTCTCATTATTTTTAAAATAACTATTTCAGTTAAGTCTTAAAGTACATGAAAGATAAGTTATACGTTGTTTCGTCTTAAGCTTCATTATGTTTTAGATAACGTAAAACATATATGTTTTAAGTGGTACTTACTTATAATAAGTTAAACAAAAATATAAAAATGTATATGTATATTGATAATAAAAATAGAATTAACGAAGTCATATCAATTGCTTTTCAGACTTAATATAACTTGAGATCATGACTTAATTATGCTCAGACTTTTAATTTTGTAACAATCGATTTTAAAATAAGACTGGTTTATCACTAGTTGTATATTTGCGCAGTTATTCACAAATGTGGTATATTGCACGTACCGCACAAGGATTTTGTCATTCGTTTGATTTTCAATGGGCAAAATGGGCAAATTTCCTTATCTTCCTTAGTATCTATTTATCTTCTCCTTATTCTTAGTCTTACATTTTTCTCCTCATGCCTCATCGATATCCAAAAAGCTAGACTATGCGAGTATTGCTCAGTCCCTTCACAAAATTATGCCAGCCTAGTGTATTTGTGTTTTGATGCTAGTAAATGAGATAAGAATCTCGTAAAAAATTACCAGCTGCTATCTATTCTTCTTGCGGTTGCACGAAATTCTTCAGCACTTATAATCGATCGTGTCAATTCTGCAATTACTTTCATTTTAACAACGAATCATGTTTGGCCATGAAGTAATTGGATGTATTTTACCTTATTCATCATAAGACGAAAAGACATGTATTTATTAATTATCTTTTTATTTGACTTGGGTTTATATAACGCTATATAAAACCGCTAAAGGGCTCATCATATCAAAGCGTGAATGAATAGAATTCGAATAGTTCTCACCAATGGAGAATTATGGAAATCATGATAAGCCTAAGGAATTGAAATAAATGTGCTGTAAGTTTATATGTGAAAACATGTTACTTTTATATGTGAAAACATGTTACTTTTATATGTGAAAACATGTTACTTTTATATGTGAAAACATGTTACTTTTATATGTGAAAACATGTTACTTTTATATGTGAAAACATGTTACTTTTATATGTGAAAACATGTTACTTTTATATGTGAAAACATGTTACTTTTATATGTGAAAACATGTTACTTTTATATGTGAAAACATGTTACTTTTATATGTGAAAACATGTTACTTTTATATGTGAAAACATGTTACTTTTATATGTGAAAACATGTTACTTTTATATGTGAAAACATGTTACTTTTATATGTGAAAACATGTTACTTTTATATGTGAAAACATGTTACTAGCTTATTTATAGTATGTATTTATCTTCTCCTTATTCTTAGTCTTACATTTTCCTCCTCATGCCTCATCGATATCCAAAAAGCTAGACTATGCGAGTATTGCTCAGTCCCTTCACAAAATTATGCCAGCCTAGTGTATTTGTGTTTTGATGCTAGTAAATGAGATAAGAATCTCGTAAAAAATTACCAGCTGCTATCTATTCTTCTTGCGGTTGCACGAAATTCTTCAGCACTTATAATCGATCGTGTCAATTCTGCAATTTCTTTCATTTTAACAACGAATCATGTTTGGCCATGAAGTAATTGGATGTATTTTACCTTATTCATCATAAGACGAAAAGACATGTATTTATTAATTATCTTTTTATTTGACTTGGGTTTATATAACGCTATATAAAACCGCTAAAGGGCTCATCATATCAAAGCGTGAATGAATAGAATTCGAATAGTTCTCACCAATGGAGAATTATGGAAATCATGATAAGCCTAAGGAATTGAAATAAATGTGCTGTAAGTTTATATGTGAAAACATGTTACTTTTATATGTGAAAACATGTTACTTTTATATGTGAAAACATGTTACTAGCTTATTTATAGTATGTATATAAACCTAAGTTATTTTGTATTTTGCTGTATGTTTTCCAAATAAAATAAAATAAAAAAAAAAAAAGTCACGTCTGACACGAATTGTTTTTGAAAACTCCTTTACGTAAAGTTTATCAAAAGGCAGTCCGTTAGTATAGTGCTATAACCAGAAATATGGGCCTATTTCTAGATGTGGCATTGTATCGACAAAATAATGAATAACACTTCCAACCACATATTTAAATTTTCACATCCTTGAATATGTACTATCATATAATTCATCCGCCATCAAATGCCTGTCTTTCATAGTTGCCGCTAATACGAGTGTGCATATAGAATATCGGATTTCATCCAAATTGTCTGTTTGTAGGTTGTCTTACACTCAGTTGCTTCAAACTACAATTAGATTTCTAAATCCAACGTCCATTTTGTTATCTCTTGCATCCTATGATGATTGTTTATGCTACTCAGTGTGGGACTGGGGTAAGAGAATGTGAATAACGCAACTATATGAACGTATACCACAATATTTCTTCCTTGCTCGGTTCTAACAGTAATTAAGATTTCATCGTGAAATACACTTATACGCTCAAATTAGATTTTTATAGAAATTGATATTAGGGGTGATTAACAACAACCTAGTTCACCTGATGGTGATTTCTGTGAATATACGGTTCTCTACACCCACTCTATGAAACACTACGTTGGTGGTATTCTATGGGGGTGAGGTTCTTCCCGTGTTCTGCCTACAGCGTAGTTCAATTACTGATATCACTATAGTTTCACGTATATAATAAAAATGAGATAAGATTTTGAATGACATCAGGTATCTTTGGAGGTAGAAAATGGTTACTGAGATTCAAACGATTTCAAAAAAAAAAAAAGAAATATATATATTTTATCCTATGTTAATCACACTACATACCGTGAATTTTATATTCTACATATTGAAGATGGGCATTGCGTTTACTCAAAACCTTATGGCACTATAGCATATCCTATACCATTTTATTTTCTTCATATTTATGGATATGATTGTTCAAATCGACAATGAGTAAATAAGAACATAAAACAAGGGAGGATGTAAAACTTACGTTAATTTGTTCGCAGTTGCAGTCAGATTCTGTGGTATTTACATTTTTCAATATAATTGGTCTTGTATTTTCATCTTCACTATCTTTATCTATTTCTTTAACAAGCCCCCAATTTTGATCTTCTTCGAAATCTAAAGGATACCTATGTGCAATACTTGGTAATTTTGAGGGCACGGGATCACTGTAAGTTTTTGTATTAGACGGCTTGTATCGTCCAACATTTATAGGTAAAGGATTGGCAAGGGGCAATTGGTTTGATGGCGTATATTGTCTGTATCCACTTCCAATATCATGATGTTGATGACTTGAAGGCACAGAGCTTTTGCTGTCACTTCCTACATCAGAGAATTGGGGAAAAGAAGGTACGATATTTCCATTACCATTTCTATTATTTGAAAGCATGGATTGTCGCCAAGCGCTTATAATCGAATTATAATAGTGGGGTTGAGTATAAAAATGCATAAAGTGGTTATTTATATTTACAATATCATTTCCATTTGATATATTGAGCACTGGGATTGGAATGTACATCGGTTGGATCCGTGAATTTGAATTTGCTTCTTTTGCAATTTTAACTTCTTCTGATATATCCTTCAAAGAATTGAGTATAGGCAGTATATAACGTTCTCTCATACGAGTATAACGGTCATTTTCTGTTTCTGTGTAAACATTATAAGGCCAAGAAGCTCGATGACCAAATCCATAATCATATAAAGATGGACGAGTAACTATTTGTTTTAAATTGTCGATATAATTCCGTAAATCGTTAAGATAGTCTTGACTACTACTTTCACTTATTGAACCATCCCATCCGTTAACAGGTAATAAGGATAAGACACATAATACACATAATTTTGTAACAGAATTTGTAAACATCTGAAAAAAAAGAATAACAATTTAAACAACATGACCATAAGGTCTACGAAAAAGAGGTCATAATTAAGTATTGTGGTGAACAATTTTTTTTGTTATAGGAAAATCCACCTGTAGACGAGCCAGCCCCGTCTTCGACTCTTAGCTCTCGGTTTTGTTCGTATTGGTTGGGGGTTATAGCTTTGTTATAGATTTATAAATAGATTTAGAGCATTTTAGTTCCGAAAAGCGAAGTTATTGAAAGTAATAATTTTGAAAATAAGATGTAAAATCATTATTGTAACATATACATATACTGAAATGATGCATATATTACATATTGATTAGTAATTTTAGGAATTTTATCACTTTTAATTTAATTTTTGAATCAAACTACCGTATAAAAGATACTATTTAAAGGAGCCTATTCTTTCATAACGGCAGCCCAGCCAACGTTTGTCCTTCTATAAAATAATAATAAATGTGATACTAACATTTATTATATTGTGGTATATATTATCAATCACTATTTTAGTGAATATGATTGATTGACAAGAATGATTATAATTTCCTTGCAGATTACTTGGGTGGTATTACTTTAGGTGTATGTATTCAAGAGTGAATAAGAATTATATTATATTGATCATCTTGATCTAACAGCAGAATTACAAGGAAATAAGTGCTCAACTGTAATAAAATTTAAATCCTAAGAAACCAGACGAACACATACTTCGCGTTATTATATATTACATTATATATATATATATATATATATATATATATATATATATATAATAGTAATTTGTTAGTTTTGAGTGTACGAGTCATAAATGCGCAGTACTATAGTCTCATGGATTTTTAACAGGCGATTATAAAACAGAAAAAATTTAAAGCCTATTTTAGGCTATTGGATATCAAATACAATGTCCATCTTTCTGAGGTACAGTTTATGGGAGGTTATAGAATCATAAAAGATATGGTTACACTTAAAGGTAATTGTTATACTTGCGGTTTTAAGACCTTTGGTAGTGCTATAATTAAAATGTACTTTTGCCCGTGCGCTTCTGTATACGATAAAGTTAAGTTAGTCCAAAGTATTGTTTTTTAAATGTTTACGTGCTGATTTGTTGTTATACATCATTTATCAACATATCTAAACACAGGTTTTACAAATCTAAGCACGACTAGAACTGCTTTTCTAATTTCGTTGTCCTGTGGTGGTTTATTAAGTAAGACCTAAATTAGATTTTCTTATACACTGGTTACATTTAATCACTGAATCACAATTGTCATACCTTGAGTTTGAAATCAAAATAGATATCACGGATGTTATTAAAAAAAATAATCACTTTTACTCTATCAAATTAACGAGACATAATTCTACTAAAGTACTTTACACGATAACAAAACTTTACGTTATGAACAAAATCGACGATCGTGTTTATTTAATATACGTTAATCTGTATGCAACGAATCTTGTCGTGGGCTTTTCCGAGATTTCGATTTGAAGGTGAGCAAGAATACTACTCAGTGAATCGACTTAAGACGGGGACATGAAAATAACTATCTTGTCATACCACTAACTTAATTTAAGTGAGCTTCTTCAAAATTTAAAAATAATCTGTTATCGTATAATCAAACTATTTAATACAGATTCAAGCTTCGTAAGCCGTAAAAGGAGCGACTTACCTCATTTGGTTGTAAAAAAACCGGTAGTTGTAAAAAACGCATTCGCCATTTTAACTTTTCAACTGTGCGGTGAAAAATTCTAAAAAATTGAATTCGTTTTGAATTTGAATTGAAACGATTTTTTAAATGGTTCGAAGTATAACTATATTTAAATTAGCTGACTCAGCACGCTTTGTGTTTTCCAAATTACAATGAATTTGTTTGTGATCTTTTTGTGAATATATGAAAATAATCCATCGTTTCATAGTTTCAGTAGTCATAGTTATGGTTTTGAGTGCAAACAAAAATCTAATAGAAAAAAAATTTTTCGATTTGTCCCGAGTTTTTCAATTCTCCGGGCAACTACCACAACTTTTGTATCCATAAAAATCTAATAGTCCAACCATTACGAATATTTAAAAATAACCAAATCGGTCCAGCCGTTCTCAAGAAATGCGCTTACCATCGAACAGCATTTAATTTTTATTAATATAGATTGAATATTCGTGATAACATATGTTAGCGCCATCTGTCGAGACAAGAATAGAGGAGGATAAGCTATCAAGAAATAGATTTAATACGGATATAATAGTAAATAACATTTAACCCTGTAGATGTCGCTATAAGATTGGAATAAATCAATAAAACCCAACGACCATTCAACGCCTTACGTCTAAAAAAAAGTATCAGCATAAAAAGGGTAAATGTGATTATAAACAATATTTTTTAAAAGTTTTATATGTTGCTTTACCTACAACAATAAAATAAATATTAACATATCAGCTTAAAAATTGAAAAAATATTAATATAGCCACACTTAAGGCTGTTATTAGAAAGAAAAAATATAATAAAGGTGTACATTACAAACGCAAGATATATCGATGTAGGCCTTTTGAGTTAAAGTTTATTAATCATAATTATTAATTCGTGGCGTTCAAAGAAAATATGATTCCTTGCATGTAATCAAAATTAGAAAAGGGAATTTCCGATCTTGATTTTGGTATTGAATGAAAGTGCGCAAATTAAAAATTGATCATGCTCGTAAGCAATCTTAATCAGCAGACAACTATAGTTAAACATTTAGAATTCAACTAAGAACAACCATGATTCCTTAATATCGTATCCGAAGAGAGATTTGTTTTAATTTGTGAAAGGCATTTAAATTTTTTATTATGAAATTGATTTGTAAAATGACTGATGATGTATGAATGACGAAATTTTCGAGGAAACGCATAGAAAAGGAAGTTCTTTTTTAATTTATATTTTTTTTGTTATACTTATATTTAAATAAAGTAGTGTACAGGTAATTGAATGCAATTAGCTTTATTCGCAATGAAAATTTAGTGGCTGTGAGAGTATATAACTCATAAATATATACTCATAGCTTATATACATCATTTTAATATCACTTATTTAATACTGTAGGTAATTTTAAAAGATTTTACAAAGTTACTTGACCACCTTCTGGATGCTGCACCACATTCTGAACTATTTGCGAAGGAGTGTAAGGTAATTTTGTCAAAATGCGTCATTGCGATTTGAACGCATGTATGTTTCGAAATTTTAAATTATTTGACATTTTAGTTGTCAACTTTAGATTTTTCTAAATTTACAATTTTGATTTCTATAATTTTTTAATAAACTGTTTGTATTTATTTTGGCATTTTACTTAATTTAATTTATTATGTACACATACATTACATTAGCGTAATTGGATCTTATTGGAATGAATTGGAATGCTAATGAAAGAAATAAATAGTTAATAGTATGGAAGTGCTAAGATATGAACAAGTATATGCCTAAAACACCTAAGTGCTAATAAAGACACTCCGCCTATAAATAAGGATAACCGACGTGTCAGAGTATTAGCGATGCCTGCAGGAAAATAGTATTATAACTACAAACCAGCTCCATATTATTATTATATATATATATGTTCAAGAAATATACATTACCCAGTCTATATTGACTATTGCATGTCGCATATCGATATGGAAGTTTCATATGATCATGCATCACAATTTTATATAATTCAAGTCTTAACTCTTTTATGAAAAGGTTTTAAGAAGATAGGGTCCGTTATATAGTATATTCACTTTTATTTAACTTGGTCGTCGACGACCACGCCAGTGAAAATTCAGTATGCAACCACCCGAAATCAACACGTGAGTACTCGCAGTATCTTTCATCTATTAATACTTGTATGTTATACTTACAATTAATACATATAAAAAAATTGATTAACAATTCTTGATTTGTGTTACATATATTTTTAAGTACATACCTACAATAGTATGAAACCTTTTGTATGTAAACAAGATTTTACTACGTTATTTCTATAATTGTACTTAATTATTTTCGTAAAATATTTGTTTGATATATTTATACAATTTTATGTATATTTCCACATTTTAATAATAAATAATAATGAGTCATCTATAGATAATAATGAACTCAATGGGTTGGCTCAATTTAACTCATTTCCAGTTTTTCATACCTAAATTTTCTATTCGCAAGCAGATGTTAAATTACTTTCCATTATTATATGGTTTCATCCGATTTAAATAATAATAAGTGTAAATAGGATTAGTGATGGTCCTATTTGCGCAAATACAACAATAATCTGATAGCCATCTGGTTCCTTGTCGGTCAAAACCGACCTAGCAGACAATTGTTTTTAATTTTAATACCCGTATTATTAAACCACTTTCAAAATCGAAGTGCGAAATTGAAATGTTAATTCAAAACATATTAATAAATAAACAAATAAAACAATATTCATTAAACGGTATTTATTTACGATTGACTTCGAGTATAAAATAACACTAATTTTACAATAACTATACAATGTTTGTACTTAGTAGATAATAATTGCTAAAGAAGCTACCAAATTATTATTTCGTGTTATTAAACTCTTCATTAGATCTATGTCAAATATAAATAATATGATAGTATTGCAGGTTTTTAAATTATTTGAGTATATTATAAATAATTTATAAAATACATTAAATAACTACAGTAGCGGAATTGGTATAATTATACAATTTTTGTTCATTGAATGCATCGTGCCCTTAAGCTTTATAAAGTTTACGCTTTTGATACAATATGACATCCACAAGAAAAATATAAGTACTAAAATATTTATATTAAACATATAAAGGACTAAGAACCAAATTCTTTGATCGATACAAATATCAATTTGCACGGTTGTGATAAAGTAAATACATAAGTGGAATAAATTTTACTGATTTAGGTTTTGGTCGGTGAAGTGAATGAAGATTTAAAAAATTAACAATCTTCTTATTTAAAGCCATAGATGAGTTTACAACAAATTACAATATATCTTACAGCTGTATAAATTACAGGAATTGACTTTAATCGATTAAAGAAGTTTTTTATTTAAACGTAGTAGCTTTGAAGTCTCTCAATGATGCCTAGCAAATGTTTCGGATTGCAAGGAGTTTTAGTTAAAGATGGATCTTGACACCCAAGTGATTGGATGCACTGGTGCTTTATTGTGGCAGCACCAAGACAACAGCTCATAATAGCTTTATCACAAATACTTTGCATGGAACTTTGTAAGGTTTGGTCTACTTTTGGAGAATTAACAGTTGAAGGTTGTTGTGATTCCAAATTATTTATATCATCCTGGTTACTTCCATGTTCCACAGGAGGGGCCAGTATCCCATTATCGTTACCCGTAATAATAGGTGTAAGTGATATTGGCCTGCTGCCATCGTCATCCTCGTCATAATTAATCAAAGTATTATTCTCCACTATTCCCCAATTCTGACGTTCATCTTCTATTTCAGGAAGTCTCCCGTTTAAATCGGGTATAGTTTCGTTTTGTTGATTTGGATTAATCATCGTTTGTTCAGGAGTTTTTGTCGTTGCTTGATCATTGTTTGTGGGATTACAACCGCAAGTTATTTGAGGAATGTAAACTGGTACAAACACAGGATAAATACTGGGAGGAGGAGGTGGAGGAGGTGATTTTGCCATATTTAGTATTTCTTGTAAGCGCAGTTGAATATAGGACAGATTATTTTCTATCTCAGAACCTGTATCATATGGTCTCAAAAATGGAGGGGGATAATTATAGGGAGCGTTATCATACCATCTCTTCTGCCTTTGATTTTCTGCTTTTTTACCGTCGATAAACTCGTCGTTATCAAATACTGAGTAAGACTTATCGTCTAGTTTTGGTTCATTTTGTTCAAATTTCGTCGTTTTTATAACCTCTTCAGTTTCTGTTGGTGCACTACTTACAATTGGGATAGCGAATACTGCAACCAACATGACAACTAGTAGCACCATCTGAAATAGAAAATATTTGAAATAAATATAACATATTGCTACGGAGCTAAAGTAATTCAGTAAGAGCACAAAGTTATTAAAAACCAATCTAGATAATGATTTGAGTCTAAACTATATCTTTGTCAAATTTGGTTATTTTATTACAAATAAAATCATCATCGTCTTAAGAATTTATACTAAGAAAGACAACTTAAATGAACAAATCAAGTAAATTTGTAAAATGAAAATTTCTGATAAATTGAAATTTCCATTGAATCATTGAAACTTTCCCTCAATTACAATTAAAAGCCAAATGAAGGTGCATATAAAACTAGATGGGTAGATCGTAATTATGTATCACGTTTCTTGTTTATTTAAATTGGCAGCTAAATCGCATAATGCAGAAAATATTAAAAGTGAATGTAGTTTATTTGCGCATTACCATGATTTCACACGTATAATAAATCATTTTTTATTTCAAATGCTTAATTTTAAAATGTTTTAATTTAAATTTAATAATCAACTATTTATAAAGGAATAATATCGTATACTGTACACAAAAAACTATTGAGACTTAAAAACCTCTTTTCCAATGTTAAGGTTTTTAGAGCCTATCAACTAATATGTTTATGTATTAAATGTCTAAATAGATATTTCTAGAATTATTAGTGCTTAGCACAACTTGTCAAAAATCATGGATAATTTCATCCATAAAATAATAGATCATAATATAAAAAAAATATAATACATACTTTAAATAAAAAATCAATGGTTCAACAAGACATCCTTCTATTTCTGTTACTCTTTTATTAAAATATTTTTTTAAGTAACTTTAGTAACTAACTTAATCTTGATATATCTCATTCGTTCAATTTCGATTCGTTTACTCCTTACAAATGCGTTGATAGCGTTAACAGTAAGTTTCTCGTAAATATAAGTGTACAAAAGAGAAGGATCAAACAACAGGCTAAAGATAAAATTACAATAAACGCTACAATAACAAAACTATAGATTGTGAAATATATGATGTTCATGAATACAATAGGTTAAAGTTAATAGGTTAAACAACCACATTCAACTGATGCATGCAAGGCTTTGCGCGCGGTAACCTCACGATTGATTGCAATTGAAAATATGTGTGGAGAAAAAAAATCTCCATTTTTATTGATTTCTTATTGATTTCATTAATTTGTCAATAGCTGTATCATTTTTTTTGTGCTTATGCCGCTAACATCCACCATCTTTACAAATTGAAGATCATCAATCTCCATTCTAGCTCACGTAATCGTTATATCTCGATAGTTAATTTCTAATTATATTCTATTTCGGTTTGTGTACTTTTGTTGCATTTGTATTCTCTTATTCTGTAGTATGATAATAGAATGTTTTGAAACAGAAAATAAATAATTGTGTGCAAAGATGTAGCAACCCACAATTTTTGCCAAAGCGACGTTCTTGTCACATATTGGTAAAAATATTGAATATTAAAAATATTATTGCATACATTTCCATAGGCTGCACACTTTTTAGCATATATATTATGTTTAAAATATACAAATTGCGTTATCAACCATAAACAGAATATAGTTATGATGAAAGCAAGTAGATGATTATATTGATGATTTTGAAAGTTATTATATTGCATATTAGTTATTTAATTATTGAATAATATATATGCATATATTATTGGAAAATATATATGCATAGATTTATTTTGATAAATGTCAAGTTTTGAATACGATTAAAATTCATGAAGTTTATTCAGAAGTTGGCAGACTTGATATGGTTGTGACGTACAGACCTTATCAAAAGGAAGAAAGAAGAAACAGATTTATTGTCATTACAATTTATTACACTAATATCTTAGTGTCTATTAAAAAAAGTATTTACCAAATAGTTAAAAAAGTTAAGTAATAATTTAATAATAATACTTTATTGAAAAATCATATAACAAATCCATGAAGTCTCTAACTCCTGATCTCGGAATAAAACCTGTATTTCAGGAATCAGTGCCCTCTCCTATTATTCAACTACAACAGTTTAACAATAAATCTTGACAGAAACTTTGAGTAACATTAAATATTAAGAAAAGTATTTAAAAATATTTGTATATTTGTGTGTGTGTGTGTATGCATGTATGTTAGTGTTGGCGTACGTGTGAATGTGGGAAGATATGCCTATGTTTTAATATCTATAATACTTATTTATGTATAAATTATTTGTTATAACTGCTCCGTTTGTATGTAGTCTAAGGTTAGAAGCCAACTTTTAATTTTGACCTTACACTTGTAGTAAGATAGTGAATAGAAATTTAATATTTTGTTCACCTTATTATATAGATATGTAGCGAGATAAAAATGCTGTAGCATGTGCAATGTGCAATGGCAAAGGAGGTGCGAAGTGTTGTGTTAAAACATTAACGTTTGTACGTTTCCATTTTTGTAAATGTTTATTGTACGTAGTAGTAAGATGATGTCGACTTATGACTTGTAGAATGAACAACTGTTTAACAGTAAGTACTTGGCACTTCTGGTACAGTGTTTGAGTAGGGAACCTATATAGTTTGAATGTTATTTTTTTAAGTAGAGATTTTTGATTCTATGAAGTTGGATGATGATAGTTTTACAAGTACCTCCCCAGACACCAATGCAGTAGCTGATCGCTGACTGTGCGAGCACGAAATAAACATTGCATACTGTGTTAAAATCAGCAACATGTCTTAGTTGCTTAAAGACCCAAATGAGTTTCCTAATTTTAGATGTTAATTCTACATGAGCACGCCAGTTAATTCTCTCATCTAAGATCACGCCTAGGTATTTGTGGTTAACAACTTTTCTCAGCAGGTCGCACGAGCACCGCTGTTCCTTTGTCAAGTCGCAAGAGTGTACCTTAAGTGGCAGATTTTGAAGATGACTTTCTTTGATGGTGAATTGAACGAATTATGTTTTTGACGTGTTTAAAGTTATCAAATTTAGTCTTAGCCAACAGTTTACCTTATGAAGCCCAGACTCAGCACTTATATATACGTACTATATATACTACAGTACTATATATACGTACCTTGTCCCAAGTCTTTCCATGAAATATAATGGCAGTGTCATCGGCATAAGTAAAAATTTTTCCGTTTAATAAATGCATCTAAGATCATTAATATAGATCAGAAAGAGACTCGGACCAAGAATGCTGCCCTATTGAACACCATAAGTGACTGGTGTATCAGAGCTAACAAAACTCCCGATCTCTACTCTTTGAACCCGATCACAAAGGAAATTTTTAAAGATGGAATGCGCAATACCACGAATGCTCACCTCCACTATCTTGTCAAGAGGAATAGGATTCGACACCGTGTCAAATGCCTTTTGAAGGTCGAGAAAAACATCAATGCATTTTTGTTTTTCATCTAATTTATTGTTTACGTAATTAACTAACTTACATTTACAGCATTTTAAGTGCTTTACTCCGATCTAAAACCGTATTGACTATCAGATAGAATATTAGTATATTCCAAGAACTTGGTTAAACGTATATATAATATACGTACGTAAACGTATATATAAAGATAATTATCTAAACAATCCCGTGCGCCATCTTTGTGAATTGCGGTTATAAGCGGTCTTTTAAAAACCTTTGGGAATGTACCCTGCTCAAAGCACATACTAAAAAGTTTTGTTAAACGTGGAACTATAATATTTTTTGAACTTGGTAGAAATATTCTCCCAACCTAGACGCTGTCATTTTTGAGATTCATAATAACATATTCTATTTCTATCTCGTCGTGGAATTTATACACAAGAATTTACAACACTGTGTACATTAAAATTGAATGTAGTAGTTTCAATATTTTCCATAATAATTTTGTTTGCTAAATTACTGGGTTAATGAAAGGTTTAAGAGCACGGAGTTTTGGTCGGTAATGGTTGAATTTATAACATAAACTTTTGCAGGAATAGAAGTTTTAATCATAACGTGGTCCAAACTATTATTGATTATACTCGGATATAAATAATCAGGTAAAAAACTCAGTTCAGCCATAAGATTAAGATATGATGCATTATTATTATTAGATTTAATGTCTATGTTGATGTCATAAAATAAATATGTCCTTAGCTTTCATAATTCGAAAAATACATTCAATGGTGTTCAAAAAGTTGTCTATACCGTAGTAAGATGGTGATCTATAGGTAGCCATAATGACTATATCGGGATGTATTTTTAATAATAAAAAAAGTTTCCTCCGATAGGCTCCGGCTCCTCTACAATGCAGTTTATACCTTGTTTTATGTAAATAATTATGCCACAGTTTTGTTTCAATGTCTTTATAGAATAATAACACGCGTAGTTTTCAACTCGTGGGGATGTTTTATTATAACAAACCCATGCTTCAGTTAAAATCAACATGTCACATTCAAACGTAAACCTCCCCAAATGTGCCATTATGCCATCCATATTTTATAAACGCTACGTATATTTTGTGAAAAGATTATTACATGCGAAGAAGACCCATTATTTTCAACATCAATATTGCAGTCCTCTTACTGCAGTTATAACATGTTGCCACAGTGATCTTATCAATATTAACTGATAGCTTTTCTACATTTATTGCCATTTTTTTAACTTTTACTTCTTTACTAATTTATGCAGTATTAAAATAATCGTATTATATTTTAATATAACGTATATAATAGCAACGCTTAGCAACAGACAACTGAAAGAGCCCAAGTATATTCATAAGCAAAATATGTAAGATCAGATATATAATATTGAAATGATTATTTTTAGTGTTCAAGTTTGGTCCATTGATATTTAATTACCTTAATTTCAACACATAAGTGAAATCAGCCTTTTTATATAATACCTAGTCCGGCCATAAGTTCTGTTACAAATGAAAATGCATTTTTTTAATGAAGTTATGTAATATTATTAAAATTTATACCTACATATTTATTAGTCAGTCAGCAAAAAATAAAATATTCTATTCGAAATGGCCACCTTTGGCTTTTATACAGGCCTTTAATCTGTTTAGCCACGAATCTATGGATTTACGCACTGTTTCCAAGGGAAACTTTGCCACTGCTTGCTCCAGAGATTTTTTAAAAGACTCAATGTCGCCGTGTTCTTTAGAGCAGGCCATGTCCTCTAAAACTGACCATAATTTGAAGTCTAAAGGTTTGAGGTCTGGGCTAGATGAGAGTCTTCAGCTCTTATAAAGTCCGGAACTTTGGTTTTAAGCCAGGCTTGGGTAGTTCGAGCCTTGAGACCAGGTGCAGAGTCCACGGTATATTTTTAAATAATATATTGCTGAGAGGTTCACAACAAGGTCCAAGATACACTTTGGCTGAAGTTTTCACTCCTTTTTCACAAAAATGTAGTTTTGTGACTCCTTGACAAGGCACGCCCCACCAAACCATCACTGACCTCATGATCATGTTGTACCTTTCCGACTACTTGAGCAGCTTCTTTAGAACTGTGAGCGTACACTTTATCATTTCGCTTATGGTAGTGTTCTTAAATCGTGAAATTTTTTTCATCGGTTAAAAGGATATTTCTGTGCCTTTCACCTGCGTATCGCGACAGAAGGCGTTTTGATCGATCCACTCTCTTTAATTGTAAAAATTAATTTGATGGCGTGTCCTGTATATCGACGATAAGCACCGAGCTTCAGGTCTTGTTTTATAATACGCGACAGAGTCCTAGCTGGAATCTTCATTTCTCGCGATAAGATTTTTTGCTTCCTAATGGGGTTTCAACGAATTCTGGCTTTAACAGTATCCTATATAGTAGCCTTTGTAGTTCTACCAAACCACGGCCACCCCGATCTTTTCTGGTCTTCGACAGAGGAAGTGTTGCTGTATCTGTTGATAGTACGATATGCAAAAATACGCCGGATACCAAGCTTTTGCAAGTGTCTGGAATATGACTGACGGCTCCATACCCACTTTGTGCAAGACGATCAATCCTAATTTCTTTAATACCCCATTCCATATTGTAATTTGATAATGAACACGAAAAAATATGTGAAATGGCGCAAAATCCAAAGAAGTTTTTAAAATAATATACGTATTCCAAATTCAAAGTAATTAAAAAGTTGAAAAAAAGAATTTTTTTTATGTAACAGTATTTATGGCCGGACTAGTTATATATGGATAATTTATAGATTTAGGTGATATTTTTTTAGGCATTGTAATAAGCATTTAAAATTGAAATTGTGTAAACTTTGTATCCATGTTTCATGTGTGGTTAAGTGTATTTTGTAACGTTCAAAGATGTGTGCTGTGTTTGTGTGAATGTGTGAGATTTGGCCATATTTAAATCTAGAATGTAATAAAAATATGTAAAAGACGTAAGGATTAAAAATATAATAAACTAATTCTATTAATTCTTTCTTTCGTAAATTTTCTAGGTCGTTTTCACTGCTTTTTTTATCTGACTAGATTTTTCATCTTTGCGCTGGTAAACAGTGCCGTGCGGAGTCCAACAATACATGTAGTTGCAGGCTTGTTTAAATGTTCTTGCTAGATGAAATAATTTTTGAGTTTTCTCCGTTAGAGTTTCAGATATATCCACTGGTCTTTTTAGATTTTTTTTACTTTAGACCCCATATAATGAGGTCAAAAGTAAAATGTTTGACTGCCTTTAAGTTTTTTTCTTTGTAGGAGGCAGAATTAACTTCTACTGTTAACGGACCTAAAGCGTTCTTGGAGTAAGTCTAGTCTAGTCTAGTTTAGTCTATATTTTTGAGGTCTGAGCTTTCTATTTGGACATTAATTGCTTTTCCCATGCTTTTTACCTCGCTAGACAAAGATTCCTTTGTCTGACCAGTAGATTTAGGAATGTTTCTCATTTCAAACCCTGTTGCATGCATCTTGCGCTCGATATTTTCTAGTTTGTCTTCCTACAACGCAATTCCTGTTTTGTCCTCTTTACCCTCTTTTTCTAAGTTGGAATTTTTTTAAGAAATTTATCGTATTTATTAGACATAAGCTCAACACTTTGTTTTACTTCAGTATTATTATGTTCAATCAGACCCACGATTGTACTTTGTAAATTAATAAAACCTATTTCTGCCTTGTCATCCTTTGCTAAAATACTAGAAAGGATCATAAACAGTAGACTTATTAACTTCTTAGAAATCAACTACTTTCTTCTATACAATATGGATTTAGGGTTAATAGGTGTACTGCAGATGCCGATCACCGACACGATCTTACAGATTACATTGTTTCGAACTTGGATAAGGGTCATAAATTTTTAGGCATTTTTCTTGACATTGCCAAAGCCTTCGACACGGTCTCTATACCCATACTGATCAGTAAATTAGAGGATATTGGGATCAGAGTTACTCAATGAAAATTATTTAAAAGTTACTTGAGTGATCATAGACAGCTTGTTAAAGTAAAGAACTTTACGAGTAATGAAATGACAGTCAGCTACGGCGTCCTCCAAGGAACTGTATTGGGACCAACTGTCTTCCTCATCTTTATTAACAATCTTGGGTTTTTGTCCCTACCAAAAGGCAAGATTATAACTTTTGCAGATGATACAGTACTTCTCTTTAGTGATCATACATGGTGCGATGTGTTTAGTGTGGCTCAAACTGGTTTAAATACTGTTTCTGCTATTTTAAGATCAAACACGTTAACCATAAATTTTGACAAAACAAAATACTTGATCTTCATGATCAAGAATTTTGGATACGATTTTAGTGAACACAACATTATTGCACACACATGTACTGAACCGTATATTAATTCTTGTTCTTGTACATATCTTAAAAAAGCGAATGAAATCAAATATTTACGTGTACTGATGGACAATTACTTAAGATTTCAAGGACATGTCAATTCAATAAATACCTGACTGCGAGAACTAATGTATATTTTCAAATCTCTCAGACACGTAGCCAATGGAAAAAATTGAAAATCAGTCTATTATTCCCTAGTTCAATCTCTTATTACCTATACCATAACCTCCTGAGGCAGTAAGAACATAATTCTTGAACTAGAAAGGACTCAGCGAGCAATTTTAAGAGTTATCTACTAATTGCCATTCCGTGTTTTGTATCGTTGTTTCCGTTCGATTCGTTGAAATAATGTTAAGTAAAAGATTTTTTACCCACTCATGGACGGTACTAGGGTACTAATGGAAGATGCTTCCTTGGCGCTCCTATTATTTTATTTTATTTCTTTTTAGCAAAATTAATAATATTAGAAAGTATAACACCTTAAAACACATCGCATAACTTCGGACGCCTGGTGGGAAGGGGAAATAACATAAATCATCATATTTTTTAAAACTAAAGCTATTTTGTGGTGGCATTCTGTTTTAGTCCTCAAGGATTACAACGGATTTACATTTTTGTTAAAAAAAATTGCCCAAATGTGTTATTTTTGCACTTTTTTTTGACATATACAGGGATATTTATAGACATACGGCTAAATTTTATAGACATATGAATAAATTATTTCACTACTTTTTTTAATAATAAAACTAATGAAGAGCTTTCATATGTCACGTCATTATTTTTCACTGAAATATTTTTATATTCTCATTTAATATACGAAAATTGTCGTTTAAAAAGTTAGTTATTAGTCGACAATTCAACTTTTGTACCTCACGTCTGAGTTTGGACATCCGTTTGTTATATCTATGGGCAATTTGAATCATCTATGTGAAATGGTCTCCGAGAAAACATCCAAGACAGATAAACATATAGACTATAAGTTTTCTGGACAGAGCAGGAAAAAAAACTGAGAGCATTCGCTTGTTTTATAACTTTATATCTCATATTAATAAATAAAAAATATAAACTTTAAAAACAATAAATGTCAAGGACTTATAAAAGAACTCAATGTCTCTGTTAACATTAGTTACAGACTCTAGAAAGGTATTCTATTTACAAGCTTTATAGACATTCAGTTACAGTGTAGTAGAGTATGAAACGTTATATAGCCTTTTCACGTCACAGTGAATAATGGTAGGAGGTCATGGATTATATTGCTCAACTCTTTTCTGCTCCCCCCTTGCAAATGAGTTGAGAGATTTGGTATATCGCAGGTAGATACATAGGATAATAACTTGTCAAGGGGTATGGGGGTATCTACCTGCAATACACCGAATCTCTCAATTCATTTGACTGATTTACTGTATACTCGGGAGATAAGTAGCCAGCACATTCTATGTTTTTTTTCTTCCATGCTTCTATGGAAAGAAGTCAATGTTTGACAAGTTATGTTATAACCAACCTTTATTCCAGATTATTCATGGTTAGGTATGAGAAGTAGAAGAAAACTAAAGAATAATTATGCTGCAATATACCGGAACGCGGTTTTACTATTATGATATTGTCTATTAAGACAAAAAAGAATAATTAATTCTTAATAGCGGAATTATCGCTTTTGTTTATTGAACCAAAATAAAATTTTTCTAGTTTAGATAAACGTACATAACACAATACCGTTTTTAGACATATATGGTAACACGTAAGCAAAGATAAGGCTGTAATTAGATGAAAAAGAAAATATAAACATACAGTTTCAGAGAGTGGTAAAACAAAACAATGAAATTGATAAAATAATTGGTTTCCGAGTAACATTTTAACTATTTAAAACCCTTAGTGAAAAATGTATACCTTAGTTGTAAATTGCTACAAATTGCTGCTGTAAGTGCAATAGTGCAGATTCTATCTAAAAAATACGATTTCGTTTTAGAACCATTATTATTTCACCTCCTTAGCGGAAGAATTACGTTTGTCTATTTTCGTCGGGTCAAAGTACTTTCTCACGACTTCAATTTACGTTCTGCACTTCATATACATACAATTGGTTGATTGTGTAAGCGTGTAACTAAAAGAGAAATAGTTTACAAGAACAGGCTAGCCCGACTTTTTTTTACTCATCTCACTTATGTATTTTGTCTCCTTCATACGTTATACTTTTGCGTATGTGATTTTAGTAGAAGTGCGTGTTTGAAGAAAGAGTTCATCATAAAGTCTCTCCTTCTCCGTAAAGTCAGCCAGCTGTTGTCCCTTCGGTTTCGGTGCCCTATCCCAAAATTACTTACTCTCGGCTTATATATTATATAGCCTTTCTGTTAGCCTAGCTTTGCATTAAATTGTAATTTTTTTATATATTGTATATGTCTTATGCAAATTTCCTCATGTTGTTTTTCTTCACGCTGGATCACGTAGTAATCATCACTTAAAATGGCAATGACAAATTTCATTGTTGCTGGCACCGAACTCGGTTTGCTAATATTTTTTTAATATTCATGTTTTTTTTAAAAAGACTCGCCTTTCTTTTAGAACCAGTTCTTTTAGTATTAAATTAGAAAGTTACGACTGAAGATACAGAATTTTTTCTTTATAAAGTGACTTTAGTTACATTGTGCTATAAGAATTATCAAGAAATTATAAGGTCGTAAAGAACCTTAAGGTAAAATACAGAAAGCCGCATGACCGGTTTTTTCCAACTACACGATTTATCCCCGGTGAGATTATATGGATGAGATTTTAAACATGTAAAACAGATTCGATATCTATAAAATAAGTTTTGTTTCAAATCCGTGATGAGCTGTTTTTATCCTAATAATTCACTTTAAAAGATCATGCATGGTAATGTATATCTTTTATGATTTGGACTAAAATACTGTGGTAATTTAAGAAACGAAATATTATAAATAAGTCCTATAATATTAAATTCGAATTTCAGATATGGTAGAGCACTAAAAAGGTTTATATGTAATCTTATGATGTTTTTAAATTGTTTTTTATTATAATTAACTTTTTCATATTCAATTTCCGGACGTAAAACCATTCCTCTTTTCAAGCAATCAAATACGTTAATAAACGTATCTAAAGTGTAAATATTGTAAGTATTACTATTATCTCATGACTATATTTACATCTTTGTGGACATTTTAGTTAACCTGAAATTCAAAGGTTGGTAACAGATGTAATAGGATAACTATCCTATCAAAGAGCGCTTTTACGATATAAAGCGTAGTAAATCAAAAGTTTCAGTTTATACTTTTATTAATATGTGCTATATGCATCAATATAAATATATAGAACCTAGTTAAAATTAATACATAGACATAGACAAACTTTGTTATATGTATATAAATATATTAAATAATTGTCAAGAAATTGCCTTTGGGATCACGCTTTCTATCCTCTCATAATATACTTTTAGGTTAATATTAATTTATCAAGACGGACTGTAGAGATATTGAAACAAAATATATCTTTTATTCTCATTTGTAACTGTCTTGTAAATGTGATTGTAAACCCAAAAGTGCGTGCTCTTATGTAAATTTTAAATATCTTTGGTGAGGTTTGTATCGTGTAAACATTCCATATATTTATAATTTCCTATTATTAATGTTATCACATCTTAAATACCAAATTGACTGAATAGAATCATTTTAGTATTTGAAATGTGATTCTCAATGAATATCAATATTTTCTCGACCTTTATTGACTTAGTCACGACTAAATTGAGCAGACGATTTCATTGGTGAAAACCTTGGAATGGTTATGAGATGCTTCCCGGTTTGATTGCCATGAGTGATCGTTTTATTGGGCGTACTAAATTATAAAGCTATTACCAATTATAAATATTACGGTTACAGCCTGTCAATACATGACAATTTTAGTGTGTATATACTATATTATTTTATATAATTTAGAAAGTTTTCACTTTATATTTCCCGTCATAATACAGAACTTTAAAGCGTATAACATTAAATTTTTTGAAACTTATACGAAATATGTAATAAATAATATATTATTATATTATTTGACAAACTTGGCAAATATTCATCTACATCATGTAATGCCCTGTTACAACACGCGTCAATTTACATTTTTAGTTTGAGTTCAAGTTTTTTAGTATATAGTTTCTTTTCAACACAAGTTAGTAATTTAAAGCAAACAATTCCTTGACTTAAATAAATGTTCATTCAATTGTGTATATCCGATAAAAGAAAGTTTCAGTTCACATAGCGGCTTTGTAAATTTTAAAATAATATACCTGTAAGTCAACGTGTACTTAGTTGCAACGAAATTTTCAATTGCCAGAACCGGACTGTGAGTGATTACCGATAAAAATTTAACGTTGACCAGGCGAAATAACAGAGTCTTCTAATTGGAATGGTGTCGAGTGAACGCACTCATATAGAACGCCACGAACTCGCATGGTTCTATTTTGAATTTAACCAGCAGGATTAAATTCGCCGCAGTTTGTACTTTCGTTGTGAACAGGACTGCAATGAGTCTACGCTCAGCAATATAAAAAAGTTTTCGAAATATATTGTACATATGTAACCTGTCATGTTGTTAATAGCGAAAGATACAAATTACTAAAACAAATTAAATTTTGTTAGTAATATAAAAAATGGATTAAAATATAATGGCGCCGTGGAAAACAAAATAGTGCGCCATTCTAATTACTAAAACAAATTAAATTTTGTTAGTAATATAAAAACTGGATTGAAATATAATGGCGCCGTGGAAATAAAATTGTGCGCCATTCTAATTATTATGTATAGATCAATTTTTAGTGTTAGTTATGCGATGATTTTAACCAATTAAAAGATCTATTTCTTAATTGGTAGTAAGGGTCCTAAGTGAATTTTAGTATTTTCATTTAAATTAATTTTTATATGCCACTAAGTGCGTTAGTAATGCATGCTGTAACTGTTAAACAAAGTTATTTTAAATACGTTGAGTTCAGTTCACTGAGGCCAATAGATATAGTAGCTGTAAATCTAAAATAATAGTAAAAATACATGCTATTATGTTCATTCAAAATATCTTTAATGAGTTATCGACCCCGCCTACATCAAAAACATGTGATATCTATACAAATCTTCTCAAAATGCTTCATAATGTAAGTAAAAAAGTTAAAGCAAAAATATTCGTTCCAAATAAAGTTGGAACTAATGTTTTTGCTGGTAAATCACGCCCGAATGGTGTAGTGATTTGAGTACATGTCTGCTGCACACATGAATTCCAGTCGAGGTCGAATTTATGTATTACAAATTATTGGTTTTCTGGTCTGGGTGTGTTGCGTGTGTGTCCCGTGTCCCTGACATTCCATCTGAACCTTCCTCCGACTTTATTGTACAAACATAGGAATAGGTAATAGGACAATAGTGTGTGCCTTTGTGCTTGCGCAAATTCTTACGACACTATAAAAATATCCTGCGCAGTTAAAGTCATCTGGCAATAACCAGAAGATATAGCCGTCGTACGTCCAAGAGGGCACCATATCATTAGTTGTTGATCGACATAAATTAAAGCAGTAAACATATGAATCATATGACCAAACAATACAATTGTAACTCAAAGTATCAGAAACTATAAAGATATAAAAGGTTCAAAAAAGTTTGCCAAAAATAAAAAAAATAAATTCTAATAATACGATTAAATCAGCATGTCTTTGATAACTGATTTGATGTTGAGCATGCTTTCGAGTTTTTATTGTATAACTTTCTCGATTATATGTATTATTAAAAGTTTTGTTTTTTCCTGCATTTACGAAATCAATATTAACGGTCTAATTAAATATGCAGTAATGTTAAAATTTCAACATGTGATACCTAGAATAAATACGTAAAACGCAATTGACTTGCGATGTCGTATGTAAGTCTTATTGATAAATAAAATAATTGAAAATATCTTGGTTTATATTTACGAGTAATGTGTGACGTATTTCCTAACCTTAAATATGATAAAGTTATTCTTTTATTCAAAATACATAATAGATATCCATACCTACCTTGCGCAACGTTTATGAAAATATCATTTACATATGAGATCAGATACTTCGTCAATTTGTTGAAAACATATTTTTGAAAAATTGTCTTCTTTTGAGATCTTTTTGCAGCTTTTAATTGTGTTGGTGGTTAGACTGTATAACGTAAACTTAATAATCTCGACGTTCAAAGTATAGCGTACACGACTTCTTTCTAAATATTTAAAAGTTGAGATTATTATAATTTAAGACATAAATTATCCTTATAACAAATAGGTGTTCTGCATTGTTCTTTCTTAGTTCTATTTCTTATAATCAATATACGTAAATAACTTACTTTGTTAATATGTGCGAGATCGTGCTATTTGCAGATTCTACTTCGTCAATGTGTGTTGTAAATATGGGGGATAGTAACATTGATAATGTGAGAGAACATTTCTTTGCATAAATTATTGATTTACTGCCAATAATTAACTTTTAAATAACTAGAGTGAAATGTATAGAATTATTATAGTTTTTCTTAGTTATTGTTAATATTGAAGGTCTTGTAGAATCAACTGTATTTCACGGTATAACATTGAATGTAAAAAAATCAAGGAGGTGCTTATATTACAACTATGATGGCAAAAAATATTCAGATGTTGTGAGTATTTTCAATATTTTGTACCAATTTTGTTCAATATGGCTCTGTCTAGTGAGCTTCTCTCTTTCATAAATGCTTTAATAGTTAAGCTATTTCTTTTGATTTTCTTCCTTCTTCGTTCTTAAAGCTTATTTCGATAAAAGCTTTGATCTTTTTCATGTAGGTACTATATAAACGCTTATGATCCTTGAATTATTCCTTTTTTTTAATTTGAATGTCAAGGTGAGAAAAACAATATTTTTTTCAACAGTGTTGACATTATTATACCCAATAGATTAGTATAATGTTATGTGTAATAATAATATTATATCCTTTAATATATTTATTGCTTCCGGGATGTGTAAACTTTTTGGTAATTATTAAAAACAACACCTTTTTTATATTTACTTCTTACATTTAAATGTAAATGTTACACTTAATATTATTTATTACCTTAACAAAACCCGACAGTTTTAAAGCAATGAAAAGTGAATGTATTATAAGGTCTATACGTTTATAGCTGCAATTCTTATTTGTGGTGTATCACACTTTTCTACCACGATAAATTTAAGTATTTTATAATTTAAAATAAGGAAATACTCGCTGGAGTACACAGTTCACCTGAAGTTAAGTGACAACTGCAGCCACATCTAGATCCATGCTTAAACATCGGTGATGTAATATACAATTTGTTTCATACAATCTATTGTTTAATCATTTGCAAAATCATAATAATAGAACAAAACTTAATGACTCTTGTAATTGCACATTCAGAATACAATTAAAGAATCCTTGAGTATTTTAGAAAGGGACAATAATAATATTCAAAGCAACTGTAGTCGAACAATGTTGCATTGTTACTAAAAGGATTTTAAAAGTGTCGTTATATCGTCGCTATTGGAATGCCATCTAATTCTCTACCCACACATCTACAACATTGGCATTTTAAGGAGGCCATGACAGACTAAAACCGGCTGCTAGTGGTTTTAGAGTACCGTCGCACCATGAATGAGTCAGCTCGACCTACCAGCAAGAACGTCCTTACAGCTTATCTGCTTTAGTTCGTAGCATAATCCTGCTGTGAGACTTTGAAAATATATTAAAAGTCAATGTATATATACAATATAGAATACAAGCTTTACATAGCTGCTATGTTTCGTATAAGTATAGGGATTGCTGTACCCAATTACAGGTAACGTCGCCTTTCATCACATTTCTCAGGGTTAGCATTTGTATCTCGAATCTTTAATCTTTGTAAAGGAAGTAGTTGATATGGGCCACAGTTATCCCTTACCCTCTGGTGAACTGTGTCCTTGAACGTTACCCCTTATATTTTTAGTGGATCGCGTTACCCATCCGAAACCAATACTTTTATCAATCAGCGAATCGAGCGTCTATTTTTTTTCTCGAGGCTCCTTATCAGTGTTATCGGATCAAACAAGGGGAATGACGACTGTTGGTTGTGTTTTTTCCAATACATGCTGCATTATATCCTTAAGTAGTTGTCGTTAACTATTAGTGTCAATAACCTCTCTTTATCCTCAACTCGTTAGTAGTTTTTTTTCTGTGTCCCTGTTGTTAATTGAGATAAAGTAGACAATTTTGGGATAAAGTTGGTTGCTCTTAGGTTAATGCGAATGGTGTAATGTTCATTCATAATTTGAAAGAAAACTTGAAATTTCTTGATCATGACAGAAAGGATAGAGTTTAAGGGCAGCTGGAGATCTCATTCCCGCACCACATACGTATCTAAATATGTTCTATAAGAATTCCTTTACGCTTAAGGCTATCTGTTTGTGGAATAATCAAATTCAACGTGCAAAAGCTCTAGACAAATTACGATAAAAGACAGACGCCAAAAATTATTAATTATCACTTTGTAATCCCTGTCCATCTTTTATGTAATTTATATGTATTTAGTTTGTGTGTCCATTATATTTATTTATTTTGTACATATTTGTGTACTATTTTTTTATTATATTACAATATATTGTGTTAGTTTACTTAGGTATTAGTTTGTTAGTTTATTATATACACATCCTTTAATTCAATTATTACTATTGCAAATGTTGTCTGGAAGAGATAACTCATTAGCGTTACGACCGCTTACCTACCTTAGCAAGAATTTTTTTCTTTTTGTGATTTGATTTTATTTTGTTTTTGTGGTATACATTAAACTATATAATATTAATAGTTTAAACTTTCGTTTGGCGACACTCGTACTGTTAGTATGTAGTACCGTTAATGCCAGAATGAACATAACTGTTGCCGCTATGTCAAATTATGATGTTTAAATATTTAATTCTGACCTACTTGCCATACAAGCTTCGTTTTGTATTATTGTATTATTGAATTTTAAATGCAAAAAATATAGCCACGTCAATTTTTATCAGATAAATCGTTTTATTTCATCTACATACCATGATTGCTTTGTAAAAGTTATCACTAATAGTTTCTAGTAGTTTAAGATTTAAAGTCACTAACAAAGTAAGAAAAATAAGGACTGGTTAATTTTTCTTTATGTCATTGTTGTTTCAATTAATACTTACAAAACAAATAAGCTTGACAAATGCGTTCACTGCATCAACAAAAATTATATTGAGCTAAAACTGCATGCATAAATAATATTTTTTTGGAAGCCATGGGAAGTTCAACGACCGCCAGTAAAACAGAGTGTGGTACTTTAAAATTCTACTAATATTTTACAGTCAATTTGGTTTAGATTGTTGCTTTTAAAAATATCTGCTTAATTAATTGAATTACACGTAAACGTACAAATAATATCATATTCCAAAGTATATACAGGATATACCTAGTGTAACATTTGTAAAGAATATCAAAATATTATGACAAGAACTTACTTAAATAGTATAACACGTGTATACTTTTTAGACTTTTCATAATATATTCGTTAAAATATTTATATTTAAGCAAGTTAAACATAAAATTTATATAACTTCATTATTTAGCTAATCTTTCCACAAAATATACGGCAAACAGACCTTGCGTGTCGGTCTGAATCTATTTGTTTACTTTTTTTGGAAATCGCAAGCCGATGTTAACTCCACATTAACATTTATAAGTCACATATTATTAGCCTATATTTTTTTCCACAAATGAATCGAATAATTATAAATTGCATTTATTTATTAAAAGTAGATTTTGAATTATGCATTATATTATATATACAAAAAATATAAAACATTATATTTTAATAAAAAATATGTGGGTATTCTATATATTCTTGTAAATTCTATCCTCGTTTTTAATTTGATTTGTTGCGATGTATTGAACTTATTTAAGTTCAATATATCGCAACGACTTTGAAATGATTAATACAAGTTGTACAACAACGAAACGCAGACGTTGCCTATATGAATATCCAATCAAAAACTTTGTTCTTACCTTCTCCTTTATAGAATTCACGTTCAAAATTCAAAAATCACACATCCATTAAAATGACAACCACCTTCTTGATCGTAAGATTTCTAGTTTAGATCTTTGTTCGTAAAACTTGCCATGCATCGCCGAGGCAATCGTTCCGAGTGAGATTAGAATTCGAACTGACGACGCCGTAGCAAACCAGTCGCTTATACGGTGCGATGGCGGATTCCATTAATGTATATTCTGTGCTGACTCTTCAAACGCATGTATAGATAAGTTAATCTATGTGGCACGGTTGTAGTATCGCCATTTGTAGGTTTTAGGTACTTTAAGTTTCTTTTGAAGTTCATGGCATTGAGGTCGGTGCGTCATACGTTTATCAATGTATATATAGTGAAGGTATTCGTATACACGAAGTGATTAAAGTAAACGATTGTTGTATAAATAGCGTGACCTAATGTTTTACAGAATTAGATGGAGATGCAGAAGAATCAAGCAAACCGGAAACTTTTGATATATATATGTATATAGTATAGTAAATATCGGTATTTCGGTTTATTCGTTTATTAGCATTAACGAGGCACTTTTGTATTAAAGGAAATCGTTCATAGCCCATTGATTATTAATGCCTTCCTTGGAATCACATAAAGAGTATGGAAATTAAAAGTAGTATCGAGGAATTATCTATCATATATTATTACATATTTTCCATAATTTCGTAAACCTACCACAGCAAATTCAAATGAGTTAATCATGTGGGCACCAAATACAAAAATTTCAGTCTCTATTGTTTCTGTTATTTTTGTTTTGTAATCTGTTAAATACACAATAACTTCGTCAACTTCCATATTATAATTTTTTTATTCTGTATGATTTTTTTTATTATTAATTGTTTTTGTTATTTTTATTACTTTGTTTTATTAATTAATATGTTTTTTTTATTATAGTTTATAAACTGAGTACCACCACTGCTTTTGTGTAGGCTTCACGGAAGATCAGAATTGTAACCCTAAGTCACAACTGTACCAGAGTGGACCTCATATGAAATTTAATGTATTCAATGACGCCATTGAATACATTAAATGTCATATTAATATGTTGTAAATTTAGGCCTTGTGTACCTTTGTGGTTAGATTTTGAGTAATTCCTAGATGTGTAAGCGAAATTCATTCGAATAAATGTTTGTGGTAAGCTCAACAATGAAAACCCAGCGCAGAAGAGACAACACATTCGAAATTTTGAGGAAATAAATAGAGGTACATTGTACAGGTGTTATATTTTTATTAACACATGTATATATATATATTTATATATATATATATATATATATATACGTATATATATTTATACTAGGATGTAAAATATTTAATATTTTGGGATCTTTAAATATTGGTATTACATTACGGTTTATTCGTAAACTCGTAAAGTTAATTTTAACACGATTTACTTGCATGTAAAAAGGGTTGTCCGGATTTCATTAATTCAATTTTATATAAATTACTCTTTATTTATTTTTTCAAAAAAATACACATTTTTGGACCGTTTATTGGTTAAGATTAGTAATAGCACAAATGAGTCGCACGGACACAATAGGCCAAAATTTCAAAAATAACATAATCATAAAATGCTACAGTAATTGGCTTAATCTTTTAAACTTTGTCATTTAAAATTTATAAAAATATTAATTTACATTCAGGTTACTTTTTTCTTTGAAACAAAATTTCAAATAATTGATTCGGAGAAAATAAGCTCTGACAGATGGACATACAGACATACAGTCATAAAGACATGAAAGTGATACCTATAAATGTTCCATATTTATATTGGTTCCCTAAAACGTGATAACAACGAGAAATTAGAATCCTCCGATCGTAATTAATAGTCATAGTGATGAATGATGGTTAAGGTGAAACAGCAAGTGTATTCCAGTATTTATTCTAAAATAATGTTTTTTATAAGTTCCTGTTAACCAAAGTATTTATTTTAATACGTGTTAAAATTTTCTCAAGTTTGTTCCTGATATCACGTTTACAACACAAATAACAATACTTCACCAACTGACCTTTTTGATATAACCTTTTAATAAATTAGATGAGGTTGAACATTGTAACATTAAGCTTCCTAATCTTGTAAATCATAATCATTAGGTCTTGACGAAAACATCACGCTTTCAAAGCTAAAGCGAAAACTAAATAAATTATTTATCCTGTCAATACATTAATGTACACTCTCATCTAAAGAAGTTTATTAAGGATTTGTTAATTATATCAAGGGAACGTGAATGGAAGTGGCAACCTTGAATAGCAAATCTATTGCATTCGACTAAGCAGATGTAGATAACCAAATGTTAATGCACTTTATATCATCAAAGAAGATTCGTTACTAGTAAAACGAAATCACTGTAATTCAAACAAATTTGTGATGTTTGGATATTTTAAAAGTTTTTACATACTATTTTTGGTCAGTTGTCTCATTTAAAACTTCATTGATCAGGTCTGTTTTAAACCTTACACATAAATAGCAAAGGATTAATATACTGTACTGTATAAAGCACAAATCTTGTCATTGTGAAATAATGATGCCAAATTTGAGATGAAGATGCAAAGTACCAACTAACAGCCTTGACAGTTTAGAGGCGAAATAAACGGCTAAATGGTGACGCAACGTTGAAATCAATTTCGCTAAATCTTGAACACAACTGCGAGGTAGTCAACCTCATGTTTTACTGGATTCATTTCTTAGACAGTGTGCAGCAATTAAATAATTTACCTCAAGCATCCCCATTATCAAACATAAATTTTCATCGTTTCCAATATAGTTTTTTTTTGTTATGAGAATAATTAACTTGATAAATTGCAGATCCAGAATAATATTTCATGAATAGTTAATGATAGAATAATACCAGAATACATTCATAAGCTCAATTACTGCGACGTTTTGTATTTTACGTGATAGAAATTTTATACTAAATAATAATGGTTGAAGCTGAATATTTAATAGATCTGTGATATTTAACCCTACCCTATCTAATTTCTAACTCAAGTCGGGACAGTAAGTCATGTCCTTCCATATGTATCTTTTTTCCATCAATTGCTCGTACCTAATTACTCTCATATCATTCTTCATAAAATCTATCTATTTAATATTTATTATCAAATATTCATATTCATAACTCCCCTGATAATATAATTTTCATGAGGAGATCATTACAACTGAGTGGCTTCGCATCTAGTTCGATACTGGTGTAATTTACAACTTCCGTCTTATGTATAAATTTGGACATTCTACGAAGTCCACGCACGTCTTTTCCTAAAGATACAATCGACGGCTAAAGTGGCGGCGGCGAAATCGTCAATATAAAATAAATAACTCGAAACCGAATCGCCGGAATTGTTTTTATTTATTGAAATATTAGCATAGCTCAGAAATTCCTTAAAACTCCGTAGGAAGTATGCCGGTAAGGCAACACAAAATTATGGAATTGTGTTATTTATATATATAAGAATAAATATTATATTATTATATAATATTATATAGGTATGAATAGCAAAACAAGGAAAAACTAAGATACCTTCGGTTCTATAACATTTATTAATTCTTATATTCTAGGCCAATCTTGATAGCTATCAAGATGTTATTCATTATTAATAAATATAAGAAATCTAATACTCTCTCTATCTCAAACAAAACTTTCATCCTAAAAATAAATTTTAATGTCTCGCACAACTTTGCATACACTACAAGTGTATACTCATACATCAGGTTCTGCGGTTTCAAATGTAAAGTGAATGCTATCTAGATCCCAATAATGTTTGTGTACTTTCTTCCATAATTTAAATCAGGTTACACAGTTATTATTTTAAGCCCTGTTGTTAACGTCAAAAGAACCGATATTTAAATATAAGATCAGAGCTCATTTATGAAAACCTTTTAATAAAATAATCAAATTATATGTCAAATAATAATTATTATATAAAGTAAATGTGGTTCATTACTTTTGCAGCTACATTCATCGTGTAGCGTTAACACGAAGCTATATGAAGATAGCAAATTGTATCAAAAGTTCATCAAACATTACTGTATGTTTTTACAATAAAGTCATCTCTTTGCTGGTTGCTGTTTATCACTTAGGTGAACAATTATTTGCAACATTTATAATATTGCTTCATACAATTGTACCACTCTTGTAATACTCAATTACGATATAACAACAACGTAATTCACAACACCATATTATATATTACTATAATATAACATTAATTCTAAGTTTATTATAAATTATGCTTCATTCGGCGGAGGAGCTTAGCAGCTGTGACATAGATCTAGGCACGGCTGCTAAAGAAATAAATAAATAATTGTAAGGTTAATTTAAAGGTCTTTGAATATCGAGAATGTAATGATGGTTAGTTTTAAATGTCTTAATATGTATGTTGCTTCTTGGTGAACAATGTTTAGGTTAAGAAATAAATTATGATTATTACAATTACGTACGACTACATAATCACTAAACACCAACTTATCATAATGTAATGGAGATATTTAAAATCAAACTCAAATTCATTAATTTAAAATTGGCAAAACGCTTTTGTCATGTCAAATCGATTCAAGCTACTGCATAGTTCGGAATGCAGATATCTGTTGCTCTTTCCAATACTTAAAGTTTTATATGTTTATATTAATTTATCATGATTTTGGGCTACGGGTACAGGTAAAATTCGCGCGTTCATTCTCTTCACCCACATCCGATTTGCTGACAAAATTATTTCAATTGGCGCGGTCGCACAGTCATTCGTTCACACCTTTATTTATAATATATAAATAAATAGTACTTATGTTAGGTGACTGATAAAAAAAATACTATTTCTGTTCACAACCTAAAATAAAAGTCATGTGTTGTGTTGAAATTTTTAAAATACTAAATTAATGAATTTCAACTGGTGGTTTTTTTTTCACAATAGGTTAGTCATATTTAAGGATCGATGTGTTATAATGTTTAGCATTTATGTCGCTCATATAGTCTTGAACAGAGTAGCATTAACTAAGTTTTTTTAAGTTCTGTTTTAAAATGATGACGTGGACAATCTGAAAGAGGACATGGATATTTATAAAGATAAACTTATAGTGCTAAGTTTTGCACTATAAGTTTATCTTTATTTCTAGTATTTATATCATGTATTTTGTCAAAAGTAAAAAATATTACTACAAACATGATGGTACGTATTAATATATATTTTATAATAATATCTCTGAGTGAATCATGAGCTCTTAGGTTGTTAATAGTCCAGATGGCCCTGTGAAGAATAAATATTGATTTTTGATCCACGGCCTTTCACCATTGATATGATACCAGTCTAATAATATCAACGTAAGTCTATTGTCTAACCTTGCAATTTGCCTATTTACTGTCTAAGCGGCAGAACTGAGCATTCCCGGTAGAGATCACAAATGCTAGAGTTTTGACTCCACAAAACTACAAACACTTTTGCGTATGACGTATTTTTAAAATTTTGTACTGTATATAAAAACTGAATTTTTGTATTTTGGTATAAGGTAATTTGGAAAAAAATATACACCGTCTATATATTTTTTTCCAAATTGAGTACTTTTTGTCATTAATTACCAATTTAAATTTTGAACACTATTGCCAAATCCGAGATAATGCGTGATTACTTCATCCAAATTTTCCTTATCAACAATAATTATTATAGAGGTATCATCAACATAGAGTAAAACATCACGTCAGTCCTTCACATAGCGTAATACAGTGGTAATATGAAGCAGAAATAATAAAAGACCATGTATCGATCCTTGTGGTACACCCATTTTTATAGTATATTCAGAAAACCTTACATCTAAATGATGTTAGGGTAACCCTTTGGATCATTCGATTAAGTTTTAAGATCGAGATTAAATTAAATTATTCGAAGCAAACAGATCAAGTGGTGTGCCCTTAATTCCATAATAACTAAGTTTATAAAAAAGTGTTGGTTGTTTTGTATGATGAAATGCCTTAGACAAATTATTGCGATTAGAGGGTGCCTATGCAATTATTTCCACCAAAATTACATTGGACTAAGGCAGGGGACACAGAATGTACCTTTGTGCGCAAAGGCTTAAAACAACATATTTCGGATAATAATAATGTGATAATGTCATCTCCAGTAATTACCAGAAGATGTCACCGTAGCTGAAACCGAACAGGAAGATCAGTTTGCCTTTATTAAATTATGCAAGAATGTTTTGTAAATAAACAAAATTGTCCTTCTTCTAGAGGTTATAGTACCGGATACGAGATGGTAAAATTGATTCGTCGCTGTGAATGTGCCACAACAAATTGTGATTGACGCATTTTAAGCAACTAATTTTGATTCAAGGTTGAACGTATCGCAGCTATCGTGGATCACTAATGAGTAGTGTTGTACAAAATTCATTCGTGACAAATAATTTAGTATAGTACGATGGAATTTAATTTTTTAAATTAATTCTAATCTTACTAGACTTATTTTATTCTCTTCTAATTATTAAAAAATAAATATAAGCAGGATTATTTTTGTTACTGAGGCCGTCACAGATTACCAGCGTAAAATAGCAACATAATGCTGCTATCTTTCCGATGCAGAGACCCTTTTTATTGATGATGAGGCATTCCACCTTAGTTCTCAGGTGTGACAACCAATATGTATTATGATTCCCTAGAATGAATGTACCACAAAAATCACATACCATAAGTGCACTGAGTGAGAGATGGTTAGGTGAGGCGGGGTACGAGCATAGTTAGCGACACACCTCTAGTACGGATCAGCAGACTTCACAATACTAGTTAGTACTTTTTAAATTTCAAATAAGAATTTTTATATTTCATTGATTTTTCCGAAATTTGTAAAAATCATTAGTAGTATATATTAAATCTAGTCTTATTTATTCTAACATAAATTATACATCTACGCACATCACTGAATATGACATTGAGCAGGTACTGCCATATCCAGCTTTGTTTGCAAAAAGCGATTGCTCAATAAAGATAGCAAATATATGGTGTCATCAAATACATGGTACTTCACGGTTATCAACCTAATTCAAAACTATCCAATACACGTTGTACTCCATAAAATATTGACGTCAATTGAAAACTGTTTCTATAACGTTAAAATTTTGTTTTTTCACTCACTGCATAACAGATAGTTCATAGCCTTCATCGCGCTTTATTACAAAGACCAAAACGACGAAATGTCATGACTAGATTGCTTTACGGCTTAAAACATGCAGGAACTTGTGAGGTGAGTGGCCTTTTTGGGTTTGATATTAGGAAGGCATTTTTTTTAAAAACAAGCTTTTAAAAAAAGAGTATTTATCCTTAGAAAGATTTATATATTAAATAAATCAGCCCATAAATGATTAACAACTCAAAATAAAAACAATAATATTAAAAAAAAATCTGTATAATAAAGTTATAATGATTATTGTCAAGAAATAAACTCACTGAGAAAGTATTAGTAACATGTGGTTGGATACTTGATTGTCTACGAATGTTGAAACATTCACCTTCATGCGTGTTGAGTTTGTTTAGTACATGTTCTACAATTACTGTTACTGTTCAACAGACTTACTAATCTTGTATAGCTTATACCTCTCTTGCTTGAGTAAGTGTATGGAAGAGCATCTCAAAACTCCATTAAGAAAGAACCATGGTTATTACTGTTGTTGATGATCATTATCACTTCAAAGATTTGTATACGAGTGAAATAATTCACTTTAAATTAGTGTGAGGGAATCCGAGCTCGCCAAATTAGATGACAACGATCGTTAATATTCTGATATCATATATATCGCAATATTTCAGTGTCTGCATTAGGTGGACCTGCCGGAAATGGCTTTTAGCAGTTCAACGGGTATAACTCTGAGCACTATCCAGTCCTACTAGCTTGGGTCTGCATGCTTTGTACGCAAAATCCACGAGCTGGGATAACGCTTCATCAGACCAGTTAACGGAGGCTCATAAGCTTTGGGTCCTCAAGCTTCGCGTAAGGAGAGAACCACCCACCACCCGCATCAGTTCACGTATAAAAGATAGGGATACTCTGCATAATTTGCTTCCTAATCTCGAGGCAACCTGGGAAGGAGTCTGCGTACTCTCCTACTGAACGGGTTTGGCTGTAATCCCGATCTAATAAACCGTCACCTTGCGGCCACCGCTCTTAGTGGGCGCGGTTTAGTGGTGGGGGTAATAAACAAAAAGAAATTGTTTTTGTTCTGTGAAGTTTTTTAAAGGCAGAAGTATTTTACTTATGTTAGTATGTTATTACAGTTATTATTTATTATTATTTATGTTATTACACTTACCATCAGGTGACCCGTCTTGCTCGTTTGCCTCTTAGTTGTTATAAAAAAAAAAAATTCTCAATTAGCGCTATAATTTCAATACTTTTTTTTCAGGTAAGTAACTTCAGCGTGTGTCCGCGTATCCAGTCACTTTCAACGGTAGGTACTAATTATTTGGTTCAAAAGCATACGCAATAAAATTGAACCAAAAAATTACGGAGATTATAAGCATATTGGTTTTGGACGATATATTAAATATGTATTTATTTTCGTGTTATTTTATTTTATAGCATTGAACTCTTTAATGAATACTAAGAATTGACAACTTGTCATGCCGAAAAGGTTCTATTAAATTTTATAATGACTTTATTTTCAACCTGACCTAATTAAAATATATATTTTTTATTGTGTATTATATTTTTTTTCGCATCTATGAATTTCAAAATGTTCTTTTTAATTGTGCGATATTTACTATATTATTACAAAACTAAAAAATATACATATGAAGCTATTCCAAAATGGTTGCTCCTAGTGACTTAAGCGTTACAATTTTAAATAATATATTATAATAATCAAGTACCTATAGGACCTTTAGCTCCAATAGCAGACCAACTATGCATTAACCAGACTAATCCAAATACTAGTTGAATCAAGGTCAATAAATCCAGTAGTAGATTTTCATTAGTAATTTCTCACCTTCCTGCTACATAAGGCCAGCAAAATGTTAATATAATAAAATATCTAACGTCTATAAGTAAGCAAAATCTTTATATTGCTCAAATTTGAAGATTATTAAATCGATTGTGCTAATAACGACTTCGAGTGTTGTTTACGTTTAGTTTCACACCACTCAAAACTTATATAAACTCGTTAGATATAAGCACATCAATAAAAGAATGTGATGTTATAAACGATATGTTTTAGGTAAGTGTATGGAAGAGCATCTCAAAACTCCATTAAGAAAGAACCATGGTTATTACTGTTGTTGATGATCATTATCACTTCAAAGATTTGTATACGAGTGAAATAATTCACTCTAAATTAGTGTGAGGGAATCCGAGCTCGCCAAATTAGATGACAACGATCGTTAATATTCTGATATCATATATATCGCAATATTTCGGTGTCTGCATTAAGTGGACCTGCCGGAAATGGCTTTTAGCAGTTCAACGGGTATAACTCTGAGCACTATCCAGTCCTACTAGCTTGGGTCTGCATGCTTTGTACGCAAAATCCACGAGCTGGGATAACGCTTCATCAGACCAGTTAACGGAGGCTCATAAGCTTTGGGTCCTCAAGCTTCGCGTAGGGAGAGAACCACCCACCACCCGCATCAGTTCACGTATAAAAGGTAGGGATACTCTGCATAAATTGCTTCCTAATCTCGAGGCAACCTGGGAAGGAGTCTGCGTACTCTCCTACTGAACGGGTTAGGCTGTAATCCCGATCTAATAAACCGTGACCTTGCGGCCACCGCTCTTAGTGGGCGCGGTTTAGAGATGGGGGTAATAAACAAAAAGAAATTGTTTTTGTTCTGTGAAAATTTTTAAAGGCAGAAGTATTTTACTTATGTTACTATGTTATTACAGTTATTATTTATTATTATTTATGTTATTACACATACCATCAGGTGACCCGTCTTGCTCGTTTGCCTCTTAGTTGTTATAAAAAAAAATGTTCTCAATTAGTGCTATAATTTCAATACTTTTTTTTCAGGTAAGTAACTTCAGCGTGTGTCTGCGTATCCAGTCACTTTCAACGGTAGGTACTAATTATTTGGTTCAAAAGCATACGCAATAAAATTGAACCAAAAAATTACGGAGATTATAAGCATTTTGGTTTTGGACGATATATTAAATATGTATTTATTTTCGTGTTATTTTATTTTATAGCATTGAACTCTTTAATGCATAATAAGAATTGACAACTTTTCCTTATGTCATGCCGAAAAGGTTCTATTAAATTTTATAATGACTTTATTTTCAACCTGACCTAATTAAAATATATATTTTTTATTGTGTATTATATTTTTTTTCGCATCTATGAATTTCGAAATGTTCTTTTTAATTGTGCGATATTTACTATATTATTACAAAACTAAAAAATATACATATGAAGCTATTCCAAAATGGTTGCTCCTAGTGACTTAAGCGTTACAATTTTAAATAATATATTATAATAATCAAGTACCTATAGGACCTTTAGCTCCAATAGCAGACCAACTATGCATTAACCAGACTAATCCAAATACTAGTTGAATCAAGGTCAATAAATCCAGTAGTAGATTTTCATTAGTAATTTCTCACCTTCCTGCTACATAAGGCCAGCAAAATGTTAATATAATAAAATATCTAACGTCTATAAGTAAGCAAAATCTTTATATTGCTCAAATTTGAAGATTATTAAATCGATTGTGCTAATAACGACTTCGAGTGTTGTTTACGTTTAGTTTCACACCACTCAAAACTTATATAAACTCGTTAGATATAAGCACATCAATAAAAGAATGTGATGTTATAAACGGTATGTTTTTTAGGTAAGTGTATCGGAAGTTGCAGTTTGTCATCTTAAGATTTTATTAAAACAGAAGTTACCATACGAGATAATAGTCATTTAGAAAATAGTACTTATTATATCTAGGAAGTCTATTACAGTAATCTGTGAGGTAAGCTTTGTTCAAAAGTGGACTAACAATGGGCTAAGATGATGATAATTATATATTGTAATAGATCATATTTAGTAGAATATAATATTCAATTTAAATAAATTGTTAATAAAACATATAATTCAGAAATATAATCCAAAGTTACAGTTAGATCATTGTTTTATTCCAGCTTACAGAAATTAAAATATATTTATTTTTATACCAAACTGTTACATCACACAGTGAAAGTGTTAACTACTTAATACGCTTGGTTACGTAAGTATTCCTCATACATGAATACAAAAATACAAAAAACATTAATGATACATTGAGATACAGATTTTGTCTATATATATATATATATATATATATATATATATATATATATGTGTGTGCACATGCCCCAGGCCCGTGCCTCGAGAAAGTCTCTGAGGGAGGCTTGTGTTTAGCAGCAGAGCAGAGCTAACCTACTATTTTACGCTGATATTCTGTAAAAGCATGTTTCTCTTCAACTGATCTCAATCTCATTTCAGGCTACCGTGTTGCTCTATCACGTAAATCATTTATTGCATATGTAGTATTTAATCGGAACGATAACTCGTCAAACAATGTGTATATAATAAATTTGAAGATAATTTCATTCAGTATTCTTTCATACGTTAATAGTATAAGAGTCGTGCTACAGAAAGATTCCAGCTGTGATATGAAAGGCCCGGGGAGGGCCATGCCTTACCAAAATACCATCATGAAATACAAGCATAACGCTGCTGTGTTTCGTATGTTGAGGGTATTGATCTGGGGACCCAATTACGATGGAATCATCTCAGTCCTAAAGGGTGGCAACGCATGTGCATGTCTTTTTTTAGGATAGATATATATGATTGCTGCTGTCATCACTATTAGGTGAATTGTGTGCTCGTGTATCTCCGGACTCACACTCTGCAAGATAAAAAATAATGTCAAGGATCTGTAAAGCTAAGTCGTACCTTGGATCATAACGTGGCATGTCCATTTATTGGATACAACAAACGTAAGATGAAGACGTAATATTACCCCGAATCCACATAACGTGGGAAAAGGTATGGAGGTCTTTTTCTGGTGCTAGAGATACGCTCACTTTTAAAGCTATTGTTATACACCGTGATTCGAGGTTGTGAAAGACCGTATTGTTTCTCACGGTCGAAGTCTGTTTTTCTTCACATTTTAAAAATAATCAAAGCGTCAATGGCCCAATGGTTAGGGTCTCCTAAACTTAGGATCGTAGATTCGGATCCGCCATAACACTATTGTCGTGAACCAGCACAAGCATTTAAGCTTAGTTGGAGTGATTAACGGGAATGTTAGTATTTATAAGCACTGCTAGGATTTTTTTTTTAAATCAATTGTTTTTTTTTTTAAAATAAGGCTGACATTCTAGCACACTTTTCAACGAACTGCGGCCTACACGCCTACATCCATCTTCAACAAATGCAAACTAAAGATACTGAATGTGTTTTACCCTATTATAATGTTTTGATATCATTGTATTTATTTTTCTAAGGTATTGTTTAACAGCAACAGTGTGATAATCACTAGCATAGTACATGAAGTGCGTTTGGTCTTCCTACTGTAATAGTAATTATCTAATTTTACATTAACAAATAGGTATTAATATAATTTATGCTATTCTGTGAACGACTTGTGCGGTATTCTGTGAAAAAATAATGTTCGTTTTTTTACTGAACATTAATTAATACCAAAATTTGAAGTAACGGTAAATCACTACAGTGGGACAGTAATAATAAAAGCACGTCATCGGTTTTCCTTTTTTATATGAGACGGTTCTTTATAAGGAAACATATATTGAAGCTACCGCTACTATATACTTGTAAGGAGAGAAAATCAAACATATACTAGCTACACTGCAGTTATTTTCTAGATGCAGAATGTATGGGTTAGCTCGACCATGCCCTCACATAATAACAGCGTAAAAAAGCAGCATAATGCTGCTGTGTTTCGTCTGGTGAGTGTAGGGGTCCGGAGACCATTAGTACTGGTGACGAGGCATTTCATCTAAGTCCTCAAGGGTGACAATGCACCTGTCATTATGATTCCTAGTCAAGGATGAATATAGATGTCATGGGCCGCAGGAATCACTTGCCGTCAGATGAAATGTGTGCTCGTTTGTTACTCTCAATTTAATAATATACGTGTAAATATATTTTAATATATTAATATACATCGTAGACATTCGCAGTTGGACCGATAGATGTTAGCTCAATAGATTAGCAAAATGAAGTGGCAACCAGAACTGGTTATGGATGGAGCGGCGACCTTAGGATGTCTGCTTAAAGTTGATAGTTGCTGCTCAGGACCGTGCTGCGTGGCAATCTATGGGGGAGGACTATGTTCTGCAGTGGACTTTCAGCTGTCATGATGATTATGAAGCGTGCTATGATTTTTAAATTATAAGGAGACATCTAAGTGCCTGGTCAGTGTTGGTACTCGAGTACGAGATCGAGCCCCGGTGCCGAAACTTGTCAAATTGTAATTTCAAATTTATGTGGTAATTTACCATGTTCATGGAACTTCTCTTAATTTTATTAGGAGTGACACGACACATTTCATCTGATGCTAAGTGAGCAGTTTGTGATATCTATATCAGCACTTAATAAAGTTTCAAGATGCACATGCGTGAGAACTGAGATGGAATACCTCATCTCTTGTTTTTTTTTTTAAATCAATTTTTTTTTTTTAAAATAAGGCTGACATTCTAGCACACTTTTCGACGAACTGCGGCCTACACGCCTACATCCATCTTCAACAAATGCAAACTAAAGATACTGAATGTGTTTTTACCCCTATTATAACGTTTTTACCGGTGATTAAATCTCCATACAAAATACGTAACTGCTACTCCACGCAGGTATGCTTTTTTGAGCAGACCCCTTCATACTACAGATGCTAGAAGCGACGTAGTTCTACAACTGTTAGATTTAAAAAAAATGTTCCAACAAAGCTGCCACGCGTTTAAATTGGACATTTTGTTACATTATAATGTTTTGATATCATTGTATTTATTTTTCTAAGGTATTGTTTAACAGCAACAGTGTGATAATCACTAGCATAGTACATGAAGTGCGTTTGGTCTTCCTACTGTAATAGTAATTATCTAATTTTACATTAACAAATAGGTATTAATATAATTTATGCTATTCTGTGAACGACTTGTGCGGTATTCTGTGAAAAAATAATGTTCGTTTTTTTACTGAACATTAATTAATACCAAAACTTGAAGTAACGGTAAATCACTACAGTGGGACAGTAATAATAAAAGCACGTCATCGGTTTTCCTTTTTTTATATGAGACAGTTCTTTATAAGGAAACATATTGAAGCTACCGCTACTATATACTTGTAAGCAGAGAAAATCAAACATATACTAGCTACACTGCAGTTATTTTCTAGATGCAGAATGTATGGGTTAGCTCGGCCACGCCCTCACATAATAACAGCGTAAAATAGCAGCATAATGCTGCTGTGTTTCGTCTGGTGAGTGTAGGGGTCCGGAGACCATTAGTACTGGTGACGAGGCATTTTATCTAAGTCCTCAAGGGTGACGATGCACCTGTCATTATGATTCCTTGTCAAGGATGAATATAGATGTCATGGGCCGCAGGAATCACTTGCCGTCAGATGATATGTGTGCTCGTTTGTTACTCTCAATTTAATAATATACTATTAAATATATTTGAATATATTAATATATATCGTATACATTCGCAGTTGAACGAGAGAGACCGATATAGCTCAATAGATTAGCAAAATGAAGTGGCAACAACCAGAACTGGTTATGGATGGAGCGGCGACCTTTGCATGTCTGCTTAAAGTCGATAGATGCTGCTCCGGACCGTGCTGCGTGGCAATCTATGGGGGAGGACTATGTTCTGCAGTGGACTTTCAGCTGTCATAATGATGATGAAGCGTGCTATGATTTTTAAATTATAAGGAGACATCTAAGTGCCTGGTCAGTGTTGGTTCGCGAGTACGAGATCGAGCCCCGGTGCCGAAACTTGTCAAATTGTAATTTCAAATTTATGTGGTAATTTACCATGTTCATGGAACTTTTCTTAATTTTATTAGGAGTGACACGACACATTTCACCTGAATCTAAGTGAGCAGTTTGTGATATCTATATCAGCACTTAATAAAGTTTCAAGATGCACATGCGTGAGAACTGAGATGGAATACCTCATCTCTTGTTTTTTTTTGTGTATGGGTGATGCTGTTGGTCCAGAGCTTTTACAGCTTTATCTAATTAGACTCAGGAGCGGGAGGACCGCCGAGTGGTGAGACAACGTCGGTGCTGGCAATGCTGTCACGAAGATTTCTACTGCACCACCGTTGCGCTCCGACCCGTGTGGTCGAAGAACATTGACGACAACAAAAGGGGGCGATATACGATTCGAGGGCCCCTCTTAAGGAGGTTCGAAACTTAGGCTCGTACCCCTAACCAGTAGAGACCTCTTTTCTTGTTAATTCTTGAATTCCTATTGTCACTCTCACACGTTCAGTTATTTTATTTTGTGAAGGTGCTGTCTTTATCCCGACCGAGCAGACCATTCCATGTTGCTGTTAGAAACTACCTACAGAGTTGCTCTATCATAACTATGAGATAGGGTTGAAGGTAAAGGACCTGTTTCTCCAAGTTATAAATAAAATGAAAAGATTTCGAAGTTATTTGTCCGCCGTGTACATGCAACATTTCAATGTATTGCTAACAACAATCGACCTTAATTTTTTTTTTCATTAGGGATCATCAAATTACTCGTATATATTTATTGTAGGTATTATAAATTGCATCAACTACAAATTGTTCAAGAACGTTATAGATAAGATAACACAGATGCTCCAATAATATAAATATTTAAAATTGCGCGTCTGGTTTGTGTTATTTAAATCATCTGGCTGCTGAGAAGATTTCGTGGAAAGCGTATAGTTTATCAATGCTAAAATTACTTTAACATTATTTCAGAGCCGCTGAAAAAGACTGTTAATTTTTCTTTGCATCAGAACTTTTTACATTTACTCTATTCTGAGTTATTACATACAATGCATTTTTCTAACACAATGTTACTGGCGTTTTGATGTTATTAAATCAAACTGTTTTAAATATAACGATGTCGTATGCAGAAGATATGTATAAATATATATACTATATTAAAGAGTGCTCAATTAAATATGTTGACCACTGCCACTACAATATCCAACGAAATAGAAGAATAAAATTGAACATTTTTTAGAAGATTTTTTGCTCAGCTTACATTCTGTTGTAGCCATGGTATAGCTCTGTGTATAAGCGCTCACCTTTAAATCATGGTGCGTCGATTCGATACCTGAAAAATTGTTAATTACAATTTTAAGAGCTGATTTACTACGTGCTAAGTGGTAAAGTAAAATATCCTGAGGATATCTATATATCTTAGACATAAAAAAAAGAGTGGTAAGACTGTTCTAACACCCGCTCTAGACAGGCCTATGCCCATTATTGGGATGTATATATAGAGACTTACTTTTTTAATACCTTGTATTTCGATACAAACACACAATTAAGCTACCTTATGTTACTAAATAAAAGATTGGACATTAAGTTGACGATGAAATAAGATTTAATTTTATTGTTATAAGATACAATTTTAATTATCGTTATTTAATAAATGGAGCTAATATATAATATTTTAATGAATATAGTTGAACGAAGTAATTAGTATACATTTTCTAAACTACTCATACTTATTAAATAAAAGAATAAAATTGAATTAACTTCATTTTACTACTATCTTACAATGACGCAAAGGCATGGTACATATCATGGGAACACACGACTAAACTTACCAATGTAATTACCAATGACGTACTAAAAATCCTAAACGATGACGTAAATTTAATATGAATAAAATCATTCATATTGCAAGAAGTTCTGGAAGTCAATATTAAAACCTTTAATACTGGTGACGAGTAAATGTATATATTTTTCATTTTTATGCATTATGATTCCTTGTCAAGGATGAATGAAGATGTCATGGGCCGCAGAAATCAATTGCCATCAGGTGAACTGTGTTTGTTACTCTCAATGTAATATACATAAAAAAAAATAAAGTCAATCTTAACCAAAGCTCAAGATACTGATATATAATTTTGCTGTATTTTTTATAACAATACACATCGGTAATAGTGAAGAAAATTGGGGATACACTGTAACATACCTAACAAAACATTCCTCCCTAATGAGTGATATGCCATTTGGATTCTATAAGAGGTACTGTAAAATTATGAATCAGTACTTAAGCTTCAAATAAAGTTTGACTTTATCAATAAATAAAACTAAATCTTTTTAACTTAAAGCTCTTTATTTGCAAACGGAAATACAGTTTTAAAAAAATGTTTAATTAAATAATCCAAAAATGCAACTTCTGTTCCTGAAAATTAGATGATAAATAAGATTAGTTATATACATATGTAATTAGTTTTAACAGAATGAAAACTGAACTAGAGGCATCTTACGTAGGGTTTTGAAGAGTGTGTAAAGACACTTAACTAATTTCTGAAAATAATGACACATAGGAGGATAATCTATGAAAAAGCGGCCATTATAGAACATTAGATCCATCATCATCCTTTTTGAGAAAAATTGTTTCCACGGTTGCCCAAGAAATGCAGCCAGAATAAAATCATCCACTTTAAGAATGTGGTATCCGGTATATATTACAATAACTTAATAAATCGTATTTAAAAACCCTCCAGTTGTGCTGGACTTTCGTTTCGTCGTTCGTTTATCTTTTTAGGCCTCTAAAGTTTTGATGGAATACTCTAAGTATATAATACAATATAGATATTGTATTATATACATGGAGGTTATATTTTCTTGTGAAAAAAAGAATAAAAGACAGTTGTCAATTGAATAAAGTTGAAAAATTTACTGTTCCTTCATGGTGGCAGCGACGCAGAAAAATGTTGTTTTATTAAATAATTAAGTTTCTAACTATTACGCTACTGAAATATAAGGAAAAGAAGATATATTAAAAATATAATTATGGAGCTTGCACTGCCACCAACCGAATTAATATTACAATTGGGCTTACCGGGCTGATGTGTGGCGGTGAAAGGAAGGAAGTGACGTGCACCCTAGTATATTGATTAATTTGATCGGATCTGAGGGTTATGACATTTTTTCGACATTTAAATTCATTCATGATAAGGTAGGTAAGATACTAAAGATGTTTACATGTTGATTAAGAAATTAACGACCAATTTGGAACACATTCTAACATCTAAATGAGGTTTAACTTCTTTGCCGGCAATCAAGAAGTCGGTGAAATTATTATCACTGCTTTAAAACTACTAGGCAAGCAATGCAAGTTTGAGCTCCTGGAGGACAGCTTATTACGCCCTCGATAAGGCTGTAAAAATCTGCCAGGCGAAAGAAGTTTCTATTGACGAAATAAAGCAGTTTGAGAGTTGTATAAATGTATCTGCATCGGTAGATACAATGATGGCTGAACAAAGCGAACACCGCCGTACGCTTGGTAGTGTATCCTTTCGTCGTGGTCGAGGCGATCGTACCAGTCAAAGCCGAGGGCGAGGCGGAAACGACAACGGCACTCAATCAAGCGACTATAACAGAGGATCTTGTCGTTTCTCGCAGGCCCCGTACTGTGCGGGTATGTACTGCGCCGGTGGTGAGCGCTTTTCAACGCGGAGTGCACAATGTTTTAAGTGTGGCAATAATGATAATTTTCAAGTAATATGTTGTCAGATACATTACTTAAAATGACGTAGAATTAGAAAAGTATATGAAGTAAACGAGAATATTTCTAGAAACGCTAACGACGATTTGTATTTCAAAGCGTATAATATGGATGATACAATCAAGAGGATTTTAAAATGATATGAGAATATTTCGTTAGTAAAAAGAGTTTATAGTATTCAATTACAGAATAACAATGAATTATTTGCAGGTTTTATGTTTATTTAAAATTTATGATTCCATATTGTTATAATTGTTAAGGGGTAAGATGTAGTATATAGAGGATCTATATACTTGTGGAAATAAAAGACAGTTGTCCATTGAAAATGGACTTTTACATTAGATAGGAAGTTAGCAATTTGAAATGATAGTAAGTGATTTATGTATATAGAGGATAATAACATGCCGGAGAAAAAAAAATTCGAATTTTATATACAAATTCAAGATATTTTTATCCTAGTTTATTTACATTTCTTTATAATATACATACATATATGAGCCATTCTGTTCGATAACTTGTTGCCATTTTGTAGGAAGTGACATATATGTAATCTCATTTCTGTAGAAATTTTGGGACTTCTGATCAAAAACTGCGACAAGTAGTTTTAACAATCCTCTCTTAATATCAATTAACCTAATACTACCTAAAGAAATCTGAAGAGACTGAAACTGGTGAAAGTATGAGGGTGCAAGGTCAGGTCTATGTGGTGGATGCACCACCCAATCTAACTCTCTCAAAATTTGCTGAGTGGCATCTATAATGTGTGTGGTCTGGCGTTATCATGATGCAAAATCACAACCTTTCTGTTGATCAATTCCAGCTGTTTTTTATCTATCTCGTGCTTTCAGTCTCATCAGCTGTTGGTAGTAGTAAGTAGAGATCCGAATCGATGATATTGCCCGGCGATAAATGCTCATATCGAACGATGCCCTTCCAATCCAACCATACACTCAGCATTACCTTATTTCTAGTTAATCTATTATCGTTTCCCTATAGTCTGTGGAGCTTGACTGCCCATTGACCATGACCTTTTTCGTACGATCTCATCGTAGGTTTAGTTAGTGATCAATCTTTTCAAAAACGGTTCATTTTCATTACGTTTCAATAGAGAATCACAAATGAGTACACGACTCATTAGGTTTCTTTCAGTGAGCAATTATCTTTTTTGTATATCCCGACTTTTTCAAATGGGTCAAAACTATTTTGTGGTCTAGCTCTTTAGCTATCTTGAAACTACTTATATGTCGATCTTGCTCAACTTTTTGACCAGAGCTATATATATATATATTCATTACGTTTCAATAGAGAATCACAAATGAGTACACGATTCATTAGGTTTCTTTCAGTAAGCCATTATCTTTTTTGTATATCCAGACTTTTTCAAATGGGTCAAAACTATTTTGTGGTCTAGCCCCTTAGCTATCTTGAAACTACTTATATATCGATCTTGCTCAACTTTTTGACCAGAGGTATATATATATTTTCATTACGTTTCAATAGAGAATCACAAATGAGTACACGACTCATTAGGTTTCTTTCAGTGAGCAATTATCTTTTTTGTATATCCAGACTTTTTCAATTGGGTCAAAACTATTAGTGATCTAGCTCTTTAGCCATGTTGAAACTACTTATATGCTGATCTTGCTCAACTTCTTTTATTTTTTTTTCATTTTTGACCTCAAAATTCCCGAACTGAAAACGTTTGAACCAATTTTGTGCTTCTCTTATTGACACTGCGTTAAGTCCATCGCATGTCGCTTTTTTGTACTAAAATTTCAAAATGTATCGAATTACTCCATTAGATGCACTCATTTGGCGGACAGAAAAATAATAGAAAAATGTCGGGAAACTGTTTTTACTTTTACTTTTTATAATGTCTATTTAATTGTAATTAGTGTATAATTGTAAACTAGTCAAATACAAACAGTACAACAACCAAAGATATTTTACTGTTACTTTTTACTTATAAAATACGAAAAAACTTTTCCCCGAGTATGGTATACTACAAATTATATACATTCATATATACGTTTTACGTATACATCATTTGAACGAGTATGCCATGAGTATATATTATCTAAAAATTAAGAATAAAGTTATATTGACATGAAAGGTACATGTCAAGATTCTGTTGATGTTGATGCTGTTAGCCTATGCGGCTCTTACAGTGTCATCGGACATAGGGCTCACGGAACTTAGGAGTCCGTGAGCTGGTTAGATAGATACAATAGCGATTGCCTCGTAAAGAATGTTATATACTTGGTTTTATCTATATTAAATAAATAGAAGATAATGTCTCTCTTGATGATTTTTAACATGGAAATTTAAATGGTAAATTTGTAAGGAATAATAATAATGAATCTGTATATTATAAAACTAAATATTTTAGAAAGACTAGTTAGTCCAATTAGCATATTACTTATGTTTGACTAGTGTTAGTGCATATGACGTATAGAAATTCTTGAGACTAAAAATAAAGTATAATATTTCATATATGTATTAACTTATACAAAATGTGTTATTTCCATTATATATTCTATATTTTTTTATCACATTGTTGATTTTATGTTATTTGTGCGTGTTGTCATACGTGCTGCTATAATTGTGGTGATTTTAATATACAATACTAATACAATAATAATATTTAACCATTTCTCAGATGATTTTTGATATATCTAATGATGATGAAGATGAGGTTATGAGGATTGAGTTTGGTTTATTATCAAACAGACAAAGAATCGACAGTTTTTTTGTCAGAAGAAACCAACACTGGTTGCCGCCGAGGTGACAGACCCATTATTATTCAAAATAAATGAAACATGCATTTATAGAAATATAGATTATAACATATAAATATAATTTGTACAAATTCGTACAAAAACGGTAAAAACAATGCGTTATTGTTAACGAGGGAAACAAAAACAAAAATGTGAAGCGCGCCGCACCCGCAGCTTCGTACGGCCCGCGGCTCGTTCACTCTGCAGCTCACATCTACCTGTCTCTGTCACACAATCTGTTTCGTTCCCGCACTGTTAGAGCCCGTTCCAATGACCTTTGTGTTACTATGACCTCAAATGTTGAGGAAAAATGAAATTGTTTTCATTACGTTTTCAATTCCTTATATAATGTCGCGTGCTATAGATTCATCATTGCTGGATGAAATAAATTCCTCAGTGAAACATAATAGACTGGAAGAATTATGTCTCGTCGCTTGTCGCGGCTGTGTGACGAGTTACCGTTCGCAGTCAGGTCGTTAACCTCATTGTAAGATTGGCATTCCATCGAGCGGCCTTAAATTATGAAAGGCTCATTTTGAAATAAAGATATATGTATATATATATATATATATATATATATATATATATATATACTATATATAACAGAAAGAAGAAGACAGAAAGAAGAGAAGTTTTCAAATTTGATAAAATTTATTTCTGATTTTATTTCTTTTGGTTAATGCTCTTTTATGTTATACAGACATAACAGACGGTACCCGCTTGGCGTTAATAACGTATCCCATCGATATTGCCTGTTATATTTGTGATTTAATCGGATGAATGTCGATTGCAATGGACTGGGATCACAACATATACGATTACTACATAATCCAATATATTTTGACAGATAGTTATTTCACACAGCCTAATAAATTAAGGTAAGGTGTGCGAAACTTAACATATGCTCGAATCCCCCATTCGATATTATCGTGAACCATCTAGGTCAAGCATTTAAGATTAGTTGGAGTGGTTAACGGAACATATAGTAATAGTACGTAGCTATTATTTTTTTTTAGAAATAAAGATATCCTTATCTATACCACTTTCAGTTAAATTTTTCATTGAACTGATTTTTATTGCCGATTTAGGTATCATATATTGTATAGAAATGTCTTATTACATTCTCTGTTGAAATAATTTTTCATTATTGCAATAAATTTTGCATAAAAGATTCATCTCATTGCAGACATACGACTAATATTTATTTCTATTATTCATTTGAAACATTTAAAGTTTTTGCTTTATATTAAGGATGATACTGCGCACACAGTTCACCTGACCATGATATCCATCATCAAAAAGGATTCAAGATACACCTGATGACTGAGATGGAGTGTACCTGATATTGGGTCCTCTGATTCCTCTCACACACCACCTATGTTTACAGGAGTGTAATGCCGTTCTAATTCTGAGCGTAATTGACAATGAAATTACAAGGTGTGGATATTATATGTTCGTATACATATAAGTAATTACAATAATTATTCAAATGTTAGTATGTATGGTGATAAGTGTAGGTCCTTTTATTTATTTTTTGTTATGTTGACAATGAAATTATGATGATGTATCTAAGTCTACAACAATTATAAGTATTCAACGTATATGTAGATGAGCATTTTTTTCACTTTTTTTGTTTATAATGTATAAATTTAAGATAATATATGTTTTACATAAAGAAGTAATAAGATATAAGGTTAATTGTAAGGTATAAAATAAAAAATATGTTTCAGGTTTACATTATGTACGTATAGAAAAGACACCGTATTTCGAAAGTCGCCACATAAGTTCATTTTTACTGAAGTGAAAGTAAATATTATATTAAACCTTAAAATAAATGTAACAACAGGTGGACTTTAATAACTGACGAAGTATTTAAGAACTTACGAATTTAAAAACGTTAAATTACGTAGTAAGTGATGACTGCAAACCATAAACATCCACGGAGGTAATATCAAAAGAAATAAGAAACTCCTTACTAATTTGTTTTAGCCTGGGAAATTATAATCCGCGCGAAGGCTGATTATTCCTTGATAAATTGAAAATAGAACACTTTAAATCGATTTTCTTTCTCGAGCGGATCTGGATTGATTTTGCTGGCAACAACGGAGCTCATTCGACGTGAATTTAAAAATAAAATGGTTTAAAACTACAAATATGTTTTGAACGCAACTTTGTGAGTGAGGTGATTCTGTTTGTTTCCGAGCAACGTATTATAACTGGTTTGCTGAATTTAAAAGCGGACGAAGAAGCTTCGCAGAGGAGATGAATACAGAGCATGCAGAGCTTTAACGAGAACCGGGTATTACACAAACACAAACTTAACGATGAGCAGAAACAACATATTTTTATGATAGATAAATTTGACGATGACGATGAAACTACGAACTACGATTCTGAACTAAACGCGACACGCAACGTGCACGTAGCATAAGGAAACAAACGTTTGCTTCTTTTTTCTGTTAGACGAGATATTTGCTACTGTGAGACTGCAAGATCAAACAAACTCCGAATGGCGACTTCTGCCCCAAAAGTGTTGTTAGCTGTGGTGTGACAAGCGGACGAATTCAGAATCAGAATTAAATATTTTCTCTGACATCGGACTCGACCTTTTTAATTCAAAAACGTGTCTGTTTTAAAGGCCATCCGGTTTAAAAGCAAAAAATATGTATATATTTTAATATTTGTGATGAAGAATAAATTTTATTATTTTATTTCCAATTCTTTTCGCAAGACGCTCGTACCTGTTCATCCATTCTCCATACATCACTGAGGACTGAGATAGAATTTTTCATTACCAATAACTGGGTGTCCTTATCCCTAACAATTTTTATATAACTTATACTTAATATTATTAGTTTTAATATATACCACATCCATAACATTACAACGTTATGCTTCTATTTTCGTTGGCATTCTACGAATATGTAACTAAATACATAAAACATGATACGTTTTTTCTATATGTGATAACGAAGACTTTTTTCATTTTAGTAGTTTATTTATAAACCAAAAGAAATTATTGATACTTTATTTCGCATTGTATAAGAAGAAAACTGAGACTGCAATTACGGTACGTCTTCTAAGGTAATAACGCAACTACACTTATTCTCTTTGATGCATTTTGATAGATAATGGCAGTATACTCATAATGGAATATGATTTAGGCCATGAAAATGTTATAAAAAAATATATTATAAATTATATAGAATTTATCCACCTACGATAGCAGACTTTCCTCAATCATCCATGTATGTTGACATCTTTTTAAACTGGTTACATAAGTTTCCAAAGTTGAATTTATGAATCTATCGTTATTCTTTATAAATCAATAAAATATATTTACATATTCTAATAACCACTTTGTCATAGATAATGGCTAGTTTACCTTTACAATTTGAAAGTAAGTACGTAAGTTTATAATTTTTATAAAAGTGTAAAAACCCATTATTCAAATTTGATATTGTTATTATTATTTAGAATTTAACTAACCTTATTCCTACTAAAAACTTTAGGAGATATAAAGTAATTTTTATTAACATTAAAATAAAAATTAGTTTATCCAAATAACTTAATCCTTTTAAAGCTAAAAAGAAAACCTGATATATAACATAAGTGTTTAACAAGATGTTCAATATTCAATAATAATTTCTTTTGATGTATGTTTCATACATCGTCTGTTGTGCACTGATAGGATTAAACGATATGTCACCTCTTACCGTGGGAATTTTTAAGAATCTTTTAGATATCTCCTTTGATCGGCAAGATCATATAGCTCAACACCAAGATATTAAAAATATATTATCTGTAAGTGAGGCCGAAGATACTGCAATAGATCGTAGCAAATATTCTCATATTAAAATAAATCTATTTAAAGGCTAATGACAGCAACAATCCTCAGCTTAGTACGCGACTCTTAGTTGGTGGACGTTTTCCATATCTCCCGCTAGGCTGTGAGGTCAACTTAGGGAAGCGCCCAATGCTCCCTTCTTACCATCTCTATCTATATTTTGGTAGTTATAGTATAAAGATTTCAGAGCGATTTAGGTATTGCTGTCGCTGGTTTAAGTGATTATTCCATTTGATTATTAGAAAAGTAATAAAGAAACTTAAGTAGAATAACGTAATATTGGACGTTATTCTACAAGTTTCTAAACACGTGTGTGTATGTAATATATACAAAAAATACATATCAATATAAATATTTGAAAAAACAAGTAAAAGTATCGTTACATCTATATAGAGGGTAATAGAGCGTAGTCTGCCACATGGCTTCACTATAGAATTCGGTTTGAAAATTTTGTTTATTTTTAGACTTCTTCTTTTTTTATATAGGTGGGAAACGAGCAAGCAGCCCATCCGATGGTAAGTGATCACCGCCACCTATAAACATCTGCAACACCAGAGGAATCGCAAATGTGTTACCGGTCTTTAAGAAAGGTGTAGGCTCTTTTCCTGAAGTCGTATCAGCTCTCGCTGACGACAGTTGATCCACAGAGTAATTGTGCGTGGCAGGAAATTTCGCGTGAAGCACACGGTAGTGGATTGCCAACCATTAAGATGATAAGGATAAAATCTTGAATTTTGTCGTGATGCATGATTTACTCTACAGCTGCAATTATTCCAAACAACTCCTTAACATTCTCATGGTAAATTCGATAAAAAATGCAAAGAAACGCAACATCTCTTCGCAACGCCAGTGAATCAAGCCGATTGGAAAGTACCTATTCATCAATCATTCTCTCCGTTGACCTCATGTCAAACGGAAGCAGCTGGTACTAGGATGCCCCGGACCAGAGATGATAACAGTATTCCATGTGAGGCAGAATTTGCGCTTTGTATAGGTGGAAACAGTAACCTGACAAGAAATACTGTCTCGCTCTATTAAGCACACCCAGTTTTTTAATTTGGCCTTACCCACCAAGAACTGTAACTGAACATCAGTCGATATGTTGATATGTACTTCCGATACTAGCTGAGGTAACAAGGGAAGTGTTTTTAAAATAAGGAGATGCGACAAAGGGATTCTTTTTAGCGGTAAACGCGCAAACTTGTGTCTTCGTGGGGTTAAATTGGACTAGATTATTTCGGCCCCAATCTGAGAGTTTAACAAAATCTCGACTTCAGACACAAGTTTGGTTCAGCATTCACTGACATTTTCTCTAAAAATACTGGCGCAGCCATTATGTAACGCATCGCCCGTGCTGTCAGCCGCATAGCAATGAATTTTATAAATTTGCAACATGTCATTCATATGTAGAAGAATCAAGGTAGGAGATAGCACACAGCCTTGTGGAACACCAGCATACAGTACCATCAACTAGGACCTTGATGCTACGGTTTGAGAGAAAACTGGTGACCCACTTGCATAACTTCTTGGGAAGCTCATAGGATGGAAGAATCGAAAGAAGCGCTTTGTGCCAAAATCCAACTTCGCTACGTCCAGATTAACCGACCAGGCCTCTTCCTTGCACTCGTAAATTAGCACTTAAAATTGCAATTAACAATTTTAATGGATCCTTCGATATGCTTAGTTCATTGAAAGGGGTAAGAGGGTGACCATATCTTTACTTATGGTATTAGTATATCTTACGCGAGTAATGTATTTTGATAAGAACTAGAAAACATGAAGAAGACCTGGACAGACTTCGCTAAAAGGGTATCATATATTATTTTAATTTATAGTAGGTATTCGAAAGACGAAATATATTGACGAGTTAATCTGGGGAGTCATTTCATTTAAGAAAAAAACACTTTAGTTTAAATGATGTTATAGTGTGTTGTTCTGCGTCTTTTTATGTCTTTAAAAAAGCTGTAGTATTTATGGCATATATATAGCTTAGCTTAATTTAGTGGTCGTTGATTTGAACTCGGGCTGGCTATTTTTTTTTTATTTTGAACTAAGTTGACTGGTTATACAAGTAGCTAAAAAGTTCAGAAAACGTAAACGGCAATGAGCTTGTCAAGTAGCTCGTAGAACTATAATAACTAGTGGTAATATCGTTTTGGCAATCGCAGTCTAGAACGAGCCCTCTAGGTGGAATGATATTGTCACTTTAAAACCAACAATGTTACGCTCTTTGTTATTAAATGTAATCTCCGGTTTTCCTTACCGTAAGATGGAACACGTTAAGCTACTTATTTACGAACCAGCGTTGAATATCAATTATGTAATAGAGCCGTATCGTTCGTGATACTGTGATTCTATAATGAAAAAGTGTTATCTGATAAAGACGAGAGAACATAAATAAAATAAGTATATTAACATTTAATCTAATAAATGATAGAAAGTTAAAAATAATATTTTGTTATTTTGCTTTTTTCCCGTGGAATATAAGAAAAATGCTGCATTGAATGAAATCCAATTGACGGCGATTTTCGTATTTTAAAAAACCGCAAACAAGGTGCAAATGGTGCAGGTGAAACAAATGCTTGTGTGGTTTTTAGATATAAAATCATTTTTCTTACCAAGAGCTATATCTCGTTTACTTGGCTATTTATATATAATGCTTTTTGCTGTATTTCTCACGTGCCAGTCGGACATACTAGAGCTAATTGTGAATTAATGAGATTTATATTTTATTCTAAAAGTCTCCAGGCGGCTGATTTACGATGTTTGTTGAGATTACGTGAAACCTTCAGATGTTTAATAATTTGCGCTTGATTCATGACAACATCATTTGTATGTAATAATCACTGACGTAATATTTAAGTTTACTCCAGTGAATTTAAATATGTCACGACATGAATATAAAATCGTAGTCGTATTTATTATCCATATCTTAATATAATTTGTAGTTGGTTACTAAGTAGTGGGTTAGTTGATATTGAATCTAAACTTATGTGCAACTATCTGCCTCTAACAGTGGATGCACGCAGTCACTTCAAATTATAATTTGTAAAAATTATTATTAATCTTTACAATATTTTCTTATTCTTAATCCTATATGATGTTTCGTCACCAAAATTGAAACGTACAATATATAAAATACATATGTAACTAGTCTAGGCCATAAATACTGTTACATAAAAACTTTTAAATATTTTGAATGTAGAAAAAGTTTATTATTTTAAAAACTTCTTTCGATTTTGCGTCATTTCACATATTTTTTCGTGTTCATTATCAAATTACAAAATGGTATGGGGTTTTAATGAAAATAGGATTGCAGTGATCGCCTTGCACAAAGTGGGTATGGAGCCGTCGGTCATATTCCAGACACTTCAAACGTTTGGTATCAGCCGTATGTTCGTATATCGTACTATTAACAGATACAACAACACTTCCTCTGTCGAAGACCAGAAAATATCGGGGTGGTCGCGGTTTGTTAGAACTACAAAGGCTGTTAATGCTGTGAAAGCCAGAATTCGTCGAAACCCCATTAGGAAGCAAAAAATCTTATCGCGAGAAATGAATATTCCCGCTAGGACTGTGTCGCGTGTTATAAAATAAGACCTGAAGTTTGGTGCTTATCGTCGATATACAGGATATGCCCGAAATCAATCTTTACAATTAAAGAGAGTGGATTCCTTCTGTCGCGATACGCAGGTGAAAGGCACAGAAATATCCTCTTTACCGATTAAAAAATTTTCACGATTGAAGAACACTACAATAAACAAAAACAAAGTGTACGCTTACAGTTCTAAAGATGCTGCTCAATTGGTCGGAAAGGTAGAACGTGGTCATCATCCTGCGTCAGTGATGGTTTGGTGGGGCGTGTCACGGAGCCACAAAACTATATTTTTGTGAAAAAGGAGTGAAACCTTCAGCCAAAATGTATCAAGATAGAGTCTTGAAACCTCTCAGCAATACACTTTTTAAAAATATACCGTGTACTTTCCAGCAGGACTCTGCACCTGGTCACAAGGCACAAACTACCCAAGCCTGGCTTGAAACCAATGTTCCGGACTTTATAAGAGCTAAAGACTGACTCTCATCTAGCCCAGACCTCAACCCTTTATACTACAAATTATGGTCAGTTTTAGGGGACATGGCCTGCTCTAAATGACACGACGACATTGAGTCTCTTAAAAATCTTTGGAGCAAGCAGTGGCGAAATTTCCCTTGGAAACAGGCGTAAATCGCGTAAATCCATAGATTCGTGGCCAAACAGATTAAGGGCCTAAAAGCCAAAGGTTGCCATTTCGAAAAGAATTTTTTTATTTTTTGCTGACTGACTAATAAATATGTAGGTATAAATTTTAATAATATTACCTTACTTCATTAAAAAAAATGCATTTTCATTTGTAACATAAATTATGGCTGGACTAGGTATAAGCGCGTATATATTTGTATGAGTACAGTGTTGATTTTTTGTGTGTGCTTAATATGTAATTGCTGCCGTGGTAGCCGGGTATGAATACCAGCAGTAATGAAATTGATAATTGCGTTGGTTAGGAAAACATATGTAAAAAAAAATAAGGAATTACTTTGCTGATATGTGACGTTCGTCAAGGAGCTGCGTGGCAACTATGCTACGTTTTTCTCTACAAAAATGTTACTTTATCCGTACTTAAGTTTTAAATTAATAATCAATTTAAAAATATTCTATTTTGTTTATTAATCTCTGATGCAGACATATTTTTCATTATACTTTTCCAATTTACTATAGCGATAGGTTGTCTGTCTTGAAGAGATTATAATAAGACAGCCTCCTAAGTTATTTCTTATCGTTTATTTATTATTTTTTGGTGTGCAATAAAGAGTAATATTTATATTTAAATATGATTTGATGATAAATAAAATGATTGATACCAGCACGGGCAGAGAAGGCAACAACGAACAACAAACTTCTGTTTATGGTTTACCTTATAAGAAGAGTGTCTCTGCATTTGTGCAAATACTAACAGTTCTTATATAAACGAATACGTAGTTATCATCTATTTTAACAACGGGAGTAATATCATCATCACGAGAATTATTATGATATCGTCATAAACAAAAAATTATAACGATATCATAATGACTCTTGATATCAAAATTCAAACTGATTCAAATTATGAAATTATGTTTTACAGTTTTCTATTAAATAACGCTCTTTCTCTTTTACATAATGGGTTATTTAATCCCTTATATATACCCTTATCTTAAGATAAGTTTAGATTTACTTCATTATTCATCATAATCATTTTTGAGGATTACCAGAGACTTTGAAATTAAAAATTTCGATTTATAGCACCACTAAATTCTAGTGATTTATTCATTTAATAATTTAACCTTCGAACTTAATTTCGTTTGTTTTCTTATATACATACAAATTATAATTAATTAATCCCTGCTGACACCATATCTTTATCTCCTTGAGATCCTGTCTATCTGAAAAACGTTTATAAGAGATCGCTTTTAGCTATATCGGCCCATCGCTCTTTAATTTTTTTTAAATATGTCACTTTGGTATTTTTGTAATATTTATGGTGTGCAATAAAGTATCTTCTATTCTATGCTATGCTGTTTTAAATAAATATATTTAAGGGTCACAGTCATCAACTACCATTAAATGAACTGTTTGTCACTAAAAATTGTATAAAAAAAATTGTACTTAATTTCGAGGTAAATTAGGACTGTCATTTTTATATTAAAATAAAACTGAAAATTAAATTAAAGTACTCAAAAAAATGTTTTATGAATATTGTCATAAAATGGAACAAACAGTGCAGATTTATGAACATCTGTAATATTTACTGTAGTAACCTCCATAACTTATTTATCTTTCTATGTTCCCATGTCATTCACAGCTAAATGGAAGATTTTACAATTTTCTTACTCTTATTAGTTCTAGATATAGCTTCTTTTTTTTCGTCAAGATGAATCAACTGTATAATTAACCTAACAGACTATAATTGTGATTGAAGGACGCTTGTAATCGAATTTCATTGGAACGTACCGACGTCACTTTCGATTTCTTGTATAATTATGGTTTCCGCATAGTACAAGATTAAAAAAAAATATTATAAAAATATTCATAAAACTTAATTTTATTTATTTTAATTATGTATATCTTGTCTCTATGTAAACCCGTTATTCGTTGATGGACATATAAGTTTACTTACCAACGTCGAAACCCTCCGATGTTGAGGGGGAGGAAATTAATGTGGATATATTAAGAGCAATGCATTCATTCAAAACCCAATCCACGCTGTGGATTGGAAATTTTGGTGCAAACGGAAAGGAAAGCTGAGGGTAGTCAGTTTTGGATAAGGTCATCGAAACCCATGGGAGCAACAGCTAGTTGAAATTAAGCAGACTTCTTTATGATTAACTCTTTCATCAAAAAGTATAATAGCACCCCTGGAAATGGACCTGATGGATCCCGATTGATCCATCACGAACTATATCATAATCATGATATCATGAGCAAAGATGAAAGAAAAACAATGGTGAAAACCTGCGATGATCATTAAATGACGAGAGAGAGAATTAGTGCTAGTGAAATCGCTTCTAATGCCTAAAACATTGAACTACAGTGATTACATTACATTACAGTACATTACAATACAATATTAATGCTAGGGTCGAAATCCATGCGAAGCAAAGTTTTGCAAAGCTTATCAAAAATAAAACGCAAAAACTCTCTGATCACACTCTTAATCTCATGGAAGCAAGGTGTGAAATGATATTAAATTCTTCAACTATCAATGTATAGGCAGCTTAATAGGCAAATCTCTAAATGAGGCTAGACTTACGCAATTTCAATACAACTCGTTTTAAAGAAATGGTAGAGCGAAGCCAAGACTCCAAAGTTTTTGCCAGAGTTCTGTCTATCGGACAAAGTGAGCAGAGTTTTAAAGCGGATGGAGAATCAAATCGAGCTTTAAGTACTCCAAAAGCTGTTTCATTTCTTTACTTCATGAAGGTAAAACGATGGAGACGTGGAGCAGAAGTATGGCGGTGGTGCTATTCTTCAAAAAAGTTGCCGTCTTGAAGATAAAATAAGAACTTCGACAACAGCGATATCCCATCTGAGCCGCATCTATATCTTGTTTTCGTTTCTAGACTTGATGCCTGCTACCAAACAAGCTTTTGAAGAGGTTAGAGTACCATAGATCAAATACAATCAGCAGATTATACAGAAGACAGAGGAGTAGCCCTGTGCCTGGCGAGTGTGGACTATAAGAAAACCTTTAATTCCGTGGAGTTTGGACGGTGCTTAGGTGTATTCTGCGGTGAAATTGACTGCCGATATATTGAAGTGCCAAGGCGTTTGTTTAACACAGACAAAACAGATCTGCAGTGCGAACCTTTCAAACTGCAGCAAGATATAAGACAGGTGATGCCATTTCCCCGAAGCTTTTTTACCGCAACTTTTAAAGATATATCAGAATCACTGAATGACCTCAGCACTATGCTCAATGACCTCAACAGTATCTCTTTACGGTTAGGTCTTAAGGCGAAAATCATGTCTAATGTCCAGGTCACACCTTTACGGAATGTTTTGGAGTGAGCACTACGCTCGAATTACTTGACGAGCATACTTATTTAGGCAAATAGTCCGATTGGACTTACGTAAACTTACGTACGTTACGTAAACGCAGAGGTTAATCGAAGAAGCCTGGAACTCTGATTAACAGCGTTCGGGAAACTGCCACACATCTTCTCGTCCAATATCCTTCAAAACAAACCAAACAATCTTTAACCAGTGCGTGTTGCCAGTGGTATCGTATAACCCACATGGCTAACAAGAACTGCAAGCTGAAGTGGGAATGGGCTGACCATATAGCTCATAAAACCGATAACTGATGAGGAAGAAAGGTTCTTAAGAGATAATCTCGGACTGTCTAGGACCCCCCACTAGATGGAGCGAGGACCTATTGAAGTTTTGCGGGATGTTGATGCATTCAGTTGGCTTAGGATCGAGCTTTATGGCAATATATGGGGAGGCCGATATTAAGCAGTAGACTATTAATGTTCTGATGAAAACTATGTCTTCATGTGTGTTCTAACAATTTAAATCCAGTGCTCGTGTTTATTCTTTTCACACACACTACACTCACCATACGAAACCTAGCAAAATTAGAATAAACGCGTACTTAAAAATAATGAAAAATTCCTGCTAAATTAAAAAGGATATACGTTATAATTCCGTTCTTGTGATATAAATAACTTGTCTATAAATAAATTTTTAAAAGTAAGAAGACGTTGGAGTGGTTATGCCGTTATAGATTTATTTATTGAGAAGATCGGACACGACCATATTATTTCCATAAGCATTATATATATAATGATTAAAAGTTTCTAATGAAGGTTACGGACTTATAGTAATTATCACGGGCTATTCCCGAAGTTCTGCACTGTAGTTCCACACTGTACTACTTTTAGTATATTAGTATATTTAAAAAAAATAACTTATACATTTAATTAATCTTATTTGTCCTCTTAAAAAAAAAACGCCCCTGAGTTTCAACAAAACTTGACTAGATTAATAACAGTTCATTAGTAACTAACAATTAATGAGTGCGTATTTTTATTCTTCTTTATATTTCTTCAAACTAAAATGAACTGTAAATTAATATTGACATGGTTTCAATTTCATTACGATTAATTTCAGGATAAACCAAGATAACAGTTAAATGTACTCAAGATATGTAAGTACATCGCCTTATGGACAATAAAAAATTACAGCGAGGTGCCCGGGATATTTATTAAGATACTAAAATATGAAGTATTATGTATAAAACAAGTTAATCAAGGTTATATACGTAGATTGGATTCGGAGATCACAAAAAGTTTATTATCAATATCTCATATTATTGTTTATCGACTTTAAAGTGGAAAATTTATATATTCTACGCTTAGGTTTGTTTCCATAAGTATGAATACCGACACTAGCTGAGAGTTTGCCACACAAGAACTTTTCTTAGCCATCGGTTGTCGGTTCTACGAGCTATATGACCAGCCCATTGCCACTTCAGCTTGCTAATTTTGCTTTAAGGTTGTATACAGCTGGACTGTACATAGACAGAAATCGTAGCCTTGTTGCACTAACACTTCATTACCTCAATATGTCGATAGCCAATATAGTACAGCTGAAAAAATTAAAGTACTCGCCAAATTTGAACGGAATCAAAGACTTTCTCATAATACACATACGCCAAGCAACGACGCCTCCCCCGGCACTTTGCCGTTTTTAAATTGTTCGAGCCATTCTAATTTCGTTCAGACTGACGTCCGTGATATCTTCGGAATGGTGTTAGAGAAACATTGCCCTTGGGTCGTTGTACTCACACTTGTGTGTGGCTTCAATTGCGATTTATACAGCAGGACAACACTAGACAGACAGTTATATTTTCGACATATTAGGGATGAAAATTAAGAATATGGTTTTAAGTTATAATGTTGTTTTATGTAGCTCGCTGATGGTCACTCACCACTTCATCACTTTAAGAAAGGAAACATGTTTATTTGTATATTTCATTTTAAATATTTTTTTTATAGAATTAGAATATTTTATAGAAAAGTGGCAAGACACGATATACTCTCTTGCTCTATTGAGCACGCCCAGTTTTTAAAGGCCAATTTAAACTTATCTTCCAAGTGACTGTGAAACTGACCGTCGCTCGATATGTCAACGCCAATGACTCCGATACTAACTGAAACAACAAGGGGTGTGATATAAAAATTAGGAGATGCGACAAAAATATTTTTAGCGGCAAACTTGTACGGTTAAATTGAACTAGATTTTGTCAGTCCCGATCTGAGACTGAACTTTGTTTAATAAAGTCGATTTAGTAAGATCGATCTTAGACAGAAGTTTGTTCCAGCACTCGTTGATGTGTTCTAGAGAAATATTGTCGTGGCCAGTGTATAACGCATCCCCTATGATAGCAATGAATGTTATTAATTTGCAAAATGTCATTGAATTGCAGAATGAACAAGATATGAGAAAGCCCACGGCCATGGGCCAAACACCTAAATTCACTGTTTTGAAGTTACACCCGCGATTAAGAAGATGATATTACGAGTTGCGTATAAATATAAAAAAAATCACCATTTATTCGTTATCATTTATTTATTACATTTGTTTTATGCCCCTCGACCGGGGGAGGACCACGCCCTCACAGTATACCAGCTTGAAATAGTAACATAACGCTGCTGTTTCGTCTGGTGAGTGTAGAGATCCGGAGCCCCTTGTATTACTGGTGTCGAGGCATTCCATCTCAGTCTTCAATATTGACAACGCGTCTGCATTATAATTCCTAGTCAAGGATGAATGTATATAGAAGATATGGGCCGCAGGAATAACTCACCATCAGGTGAACTGTGTCGACATTTGTTACTCTCAATGTGATAACGTGAAAAATTGTGGTGTAAAATAATTGGCGTACTCCGGGCTCATAAATAACACAACGTCTGACTAAACAATGAATATGTAATATTTTTTAGGTTACAATATAATTGATGTAAATGATAAACAATTTTCTTAGACAACCTTCGTTAAAAATTCAACTAAAACTGGACAAGTGCAAGTTCAACTAGCATCGGAGAGGACTCCGTATCATTCTGAATTTAAACTGTTAATTATAAAATTATCTTTTGCATTTTTCACAATAATATTGTCTGTTGTAACGGGTGTCACATAAAAGGGAACTCTCTACGAACAGAACTGTCACGCTTGAATTCCAAAGAAGAGTTACCTATCTCAGAAAGAATCAATCGTATGAATTTAAGAAAGACGAAAGTCATTAATAACAACAACATCGTACATGCCTCAGGCAGCAGAAATAACTGCGAGAAGCTTAGTAGTAACCTATATTCTGTTGATGTTTATGCTGTTAGCCTATGCGGCTCTTACAGCTTCATCGGACACAGGGCTCACGGAACTGAGGGGTCCGTGAGCTGGTTTATACCGTGTTGCCTACTGTGGTTCTCTTACTTACACAAAGCGCTCATAAACTGAGCGTGTCGCTCTACTCTTTGATCTCACACCTATCTGATGATGCCACCCAAGTTGCCAGTTCCCTAGCTATATTGTGATTCTCCCGAGTGGAGAATGGATGGTGATGACTAAAGACCGTCCGAGGTTTCGGTATGCGAACCTAGCCTCTGACGGACGCCACCTGTATCATATTAATCGGAAGCTGTGGGCGGTGAGAACCGCCCTGACACGCGGGTGTAGCGAGTGTACGCGGTGTCGCGAAGATTGCGTCGCGCTCGGAGGCGAGGGCGACGCGACGAGGTGTATGCACTGTGTGTGGGTCCGGGGTCCGTTGAGGACGGACTGGCATTAGGTTCCCCCCATGAAGTGGGGGTCGTCAAGGACGTGACGGGGCCTACGGTTCGTAGTTTCCGGATTCGGTTCCGGATCGTAGGTTGCGGCGTTTACCACTAGCGGGTTAGAATGCGAAAGCGCTTTCTCGAAGAAGTGCTGCGAGAGAGATTTGAGGTATTCCGGTATGGTGACGAGGTGTAAGTCACTGTGCAGATCGATGTTGCGTTGGTACGGCTCTGCTCCGGTTGCGATTCTAGTGAAACGGTTTTGAACCGTTTGGAGTTGTTTAATTTTGATTTCGGCTACGTGGGCGAAGACGACGCCGGCGTAGGTCATAATAGGCCTTACGCAGGTCTTATATAGAAGGAGTTTATGTCTTAAGGACATTTTGCTTTTAGCGCAGATGAGCGGGTGAAGCCGGCTCATGACAAACGCGGCCTTATTTCTCGCATTTTTAATATGCGGACGGAAGCTGAGTTTACGGTCAAAGGTGACCCCTAGGTATTTGACCGTTTCTACCCAGGGAATGGGACGGTCGAAGATCGTGATGCGTCCTAGCTTTCTACGGTTAGGTACTGATGCAGTGCAGAATGGATTGGATGAGCCTCTCCAGAAGAAGACTGCTGCACTTTTATCCGGGTTAATTTCGATTCTCCATAACCGAAACCACTCGGCGAGGCGGTTGGCTGCGGCTTGGAGTCGGATGGTGATACGGCCCTTGTGTAAGTTTGAATAGTATAGGGCGGTATCGTCTGCGAAAAGCGCAAGACTGACCTGCGGATCTTTCGGGACATCACTTGTGTAAAGTGAGAATAAGAGGGGGGGGAAAGAACGGAGCCCTGAGGGACACCTGCTAGTAGCGGCCGGCTTGAGGAGCGCGTGCCGTCGACTCGATATCGAAAAGTGCGATTCGACAAGAAGGCTCGTATGATGTGCACGAGCCTGTCTGGTATGTTGATGGAGTGAAGTTTATAAATTAAACCGTTATGCCAGACTTTGTCGAATGCCTTTGCGACATCGAAGAATAGTGCACCAGTACCGATGGGGTTTTTCAGGGTTAGCCCTGCGAGAATGTGTTCCGTTAAGCGGAAGGCCTGTTGAACGGAGGAGTGCGTATTCCTAAACCCGAACTGTTCGTCGGGAAGTAATCTATTAGCTAGGACGTGTTCTTTAAGTCGCCTAAGAATAATCCTTTCGTATACCTTGCCCACGGAGTTCAGGAGACTGATTGGGCGATAGCTGGTGGGGAGGTTCCGCGGTTTGTGCGGTTTGGGTATCCCGATGACGTCCGCTTCCTTCCAGGCATCCGGGAAGGAGCAGCTGGAGAGGAGCGTATTGAATATTGCCACAAGGAGGCAGATGATATTAGCGGGAAGCGCTTTAATTATTTTATTGTTAATCCCGTCGGGACCGGGAGCTGACCTCTTTTGAGGTTTTATAATGTTGGTGACCTCGTCGGTGGTCACGGGTTCTAACGGTTCGCCCGCTGGTGGTAACGACGCCCTAAGCGCCACGTCGGCGTTCACCTTTCGGAGGTGGTCTTGGTCCGCGGGGGGAGTTCGACGGGGAGCATTGGCTCTCTAGACTGTCCGCGAGATATTCGGCTTTCTCTGAGTCGTCGAATGCGAGAGTAGCGTTATCCGGTAAAATTAGAGGCGGCATTTGTGTGATGGTGTCTGCTTTGAGACCCTGCGCCACACGCCAGTAGGCGGTATTCGAAGGCTCGAGGTCTGCTAGCAGGTCGCCCCATTTTTGGTTATTATAAGATTTTATGCGCTCTTTGACCTCCCTTTGGAGGTGGCGCAGTCTAACGCGATTAACATCCGTCGGGTATCTATCGTGAAGCTTTGCCGCGCGATTTTTTTGATCTTATCAGTCGACGGAGACTCGAGGGAAGGACCCCGAATTGATCGGTCGACGCGGGGACCGTCCTTTTCGAGTCTTCGACGGCCGAGCTAAGGTGTGAAGTTAAGGAGTCGATCGCCCGAAACGCCTTGTCAGGTGAGTCGATCTCGTTGATTGCAATATCTAGCTGCTGGGTGGTCGTGGCTCTGAGTTTACCTTCGAGAGCACGCCAGTTGACTATAGTTTTGGTCTGAGGGACCTCGCCTGTCGATTGGCCCAGCTTGAGGAGCACCGGCCTATGATCTGATGATAATTCGTGTAGCGGTTCGATGGAGTCGACCGCTAGGGTGATATTTTTAATTAGCGCAATATCTAAAACGTCAGGTGTTTGACGTGTAAAGTATAGAGCGTAGCGTGTCGGGGAGTCGGGGGCTATAACATCGAAGTTATGAGAGCCCATGAGGGCGTGAAGCGCCCTGCCGTTTTTATTCTCCCTTGTTGAATGCCAGGAGGCATGTTTACTGTTTAGGTCGCCTGCTAAGACGACCGACGGCCCTAGGTTGATTAGGGTCCTGATGTCCGATTCTAGAACTGTTTTCGTCGGTGATAGATAAACCGAGGCGATAACTATCGGGCTATGACCGGTCATAGCCACCCTACACGCGGTGGCTTCTATGTTTGTTAATCGCGGAACCTCGAGCGGTACGCAGTGCAAGCACCTTTTGTAGTAGATCAGGGTGCCGCCTTTGGGGGCGGACAACCTGTCACCACGGATGACTCTGTAATTTGCGATCTTGGGATCGCTGTGGCTAGGTTTTAAGAAGGTTTCTTGCACTAGCATAACGTCGACGTTGTGTTTCTTTAAATGGATCGCTACTTCGTCCTTTTGAGACCTGAGTCCGTCCGCGTTGAAATACGAGACAGTCAGAGAGCGGGGTTTGACTCTACCTAGTGGTGCGTTAGCCATTAGAGACAGAACTTAGGGGGGTTGCCCTACTGGGCATGGGACCATTCTGGAGGGCCCAGAAGGAGCGTATGGTGCCCATGTGTTCTGCAGTGATCTGCAGCATTTCGAAGGGCGTTTTGGCCTGCTGGAGGCGGATCCCCATTTTGGTGAGGTCCTCCAGGGCGTTAAGGTCGAGTGAGCTGATGAAGTTCAGCGAGTAGGTAATTGGGTTTTGCATACCCAGAGGTTGAGGTGTGGCCTGCGCTAAGGTGGCGGGCTACACGGGGGAGGGGTTTGGCCTAGTGATAGGCGCGACTTGTTTGCGCGCCATAGCAGGAGGCATTGCCCAGGCTGGCTTTGCAGGGGCCTTAGGGGCTTGCAAAGGGGCAGCGGGTTTGGGGGCTGGAGCTGGAGCTGCAGCTGGAGTGGGGGCGGGCCTGGGAGCAGGCGCGGCTCTTACGGGGATGGCTGGGGTTGGTGTCACTTTTTTGGCTTTTTGCCGTTGTGACCTGTTCCGCCGCGTTGCCTCTGCGGCGCTTTGGGACACCCGCGATAACTCGCTGGGTGGCCCTCTGCCTCGCATAGGCAGCACGCTGGGGCTCTGTCGCTCCGGAGGGGCGCGAACAGTCCGGTGCCATGGTCCCCGATGCATTTGACGCATCTGGGCCTGGCGAAGCAGTTTCTGGCCGAGTGGCCGTAAAATTGACAGCGATGACACTGTCCTACGAGTCCGCGTTTGAGGGGCCTCCACAGATATGCCGGAGAGGCCGCAAACCGTTTTGAGGTTAAAATGGCCTTGCCTTCTGGAGTCAGGTCAGGGTGGCCAGTATGAGGGGCATGGGTTTTGGTGCGCGGATCTGTCATCCTGCGCGCATCTAAAATCGGGAGGTCTTGATCCTTAAGGGATCGGATTATTTCTTCAATTCTGTCTCAAATGGGAGACCTCGAATGACAACCCGGAGTTTCCGTTCTTCCGGGAGGGCATAGGTGTGAAACCTATGTTTTCTCGCGCAGCAGTTTCGTGGCCGCGCGGAAGTCACCTACTGTCTGTAGGTTTAAACGTATGCCTTGTGGCGTATTTTGGGCCTTGGGGCACGATATTTTGAGTGTGGCGAACCACCTGGAGACGTCTGTCCATTTCGATTTTTCCTGTAGGATAACAGGGGGAGGGGGCTTTGTTTTGCGCTCCGAAGGGGGCGCTTGGCGAGCCTGAGGGGCTGCCTTTTTAGCCGGTGTGGCGGTCGGCGAGATTGAACCCGGCCTGGAAAAAGTGGCCGTGTTGATGACGGCCGGCTGCGCGGGGCGTTTTCTTTTGTTTGTGACGAGGGTGAAGTCCTCGTCTGGTACACTTGGCCCTACCTCCATATCCGATACGGAGGACTCCGAGTCTGAGTCGGAGGTCGACCGTGATCGGGGAGAGGCGGTGGCAGGGCGCGCGGAAGGCGCTGCTACTTCGGCGGGAGTGGGGTCCGGAGACTGCGGGCTGTCGTTGATGGCGACCCGCGGAGATTTAATTTCGCGCATGTATTCGTCCCATACGCTGGGACACTTCGCGCGGATGAACGCCATGAAGCGGTTGGCGTCCATAATGATTGCTAGGGCTTAGCGCCCGATCGCGGGAAGAACGATTTTGTTGTCCCCGCCTTGCGGCGGGGGTGTAAAACCTAAAATCTATACAATTAAATCGTAGCGTCTTGGGTACGCTTAGGGTGAGTACCTGTCGGTCGCCTAATGCGACAGAACAATGAAATACAATAGCCGCCTCTGAGGCGAGCGGGTGTGGCAACTTACGGGGTCGCTGGATCCGGTGGGCGCGCAGGTAGGCGCGCGCAGGTGTCCTTGCAGGTGCGCGGTGACGCACTCACTTCACAGGGCGGTAGTCCGCCCGCACTTGGTCACACACACATGCACTGGTCGGTTTTCCTTGGCACTTGGTACTACTACTACCACCGATGATGATACAGACACTAATTAACACACTGTAAGTATTAGTAGTATCTCCGTCTGGCTGGAGGCGCATGGAGAGCACTTCCGGGACGACTGCTCCACTCGAGGGATCCGAGTGGAATGGCTTAGTAGTAGTAATCGTAATGATCTCTACTAAGGACACGTTTACAGGACACGGCGATCACTCTTGATAAGATGATTCAATTGGGTTGGTCTGATTTTGGGAATCTTTATCGGATTTTCACATCACCCCTGTTCATCCTTATTCGCTCATTTCGCAGTTTGAAGACGAAATCTTTGCCTAGTACGTTGTATCTATCCTCGCCTATGGTGCTGAAACGAGGATACTATCCTCAGGCTTTGAGGATATTTGGCCTATATATACAATATAGTTCCGCTAAAAGAAATTCCCCCGAATAATTGCTTCAAGGCATTATTCAATTATTAAACCCCGCGGCCCTGGTAGGTTATGAAGCCATTATCACCATCACAACATTGGTATAGTTACAAAAATGTTGTACGAATCATGTGAATAACGTTGTTCTCATTAAAAACAAAAAATAAGGTATTACATGCAAAATAGACCCTTAGTTAAGTCACAGTAAAGTTGAAAACTCCAATGTTTAAAACTGCGACGTAGTTACGCTCCGATAATTGTAATCAAGTTAAGCTATTGAAATTAAGTAGTGTGTGTACGTTTGTATAAAATGCACAAATAAATAAACAAAAGGCGAACTCTTTCATTACTAATTTAGTCATCACTACAAGTAGCGCACGATGCCGTTATGTCTCAGATTGCATTTTACGTATAGCTGGTATTTTGTACTACGCACTGAGCGTACCGCCACAGAATACATAATAGTGCTACGCATATACAATAGATTCAATTGTGACGTCGTTTGAAGGTGGGGTCGCCTACAATGACATAATCTATTAATAAATTGTAATCATCATTGGTATGTATGAGTCATGCAAATTTAATCCGTACACGCTTATGGCCGGGAGAGCACTTATTTTTAGCTTGCTCAATGAATAAAAAAAATCCAAAACTACTGACTGATTATTTCACTGCGTACAAGCTGTGATAGCTTCATTTAATAAACTTAAAATTAACATTGGGAATTGGTATGTATGTATCAATTGTTTACATTTTATAATAAATCCAAAATATTCATATAGGTTTATTTACAGAGACGCATAATTAACTTGCTGTTTAACTAAATATAAAATAGTTTTAGTTTTCTAGATCCTTACACTCAACTTAAATAGATAAATACCCTGTATATGTATAACCTGTGAAATAAATTAAAGCCGAATTTTTACCCAAAATTGGGTACAACTTAACGTTCACGATCTTAAAAAAGTACGTGTCTTCTTATCGTTCACAATTAAAGTTTCACTACCCTTTATTCTATCCTGACATCTCTCACTTCTCCTTGCTATCTAGCTTCATATTTTCAATACCTTGGCTCTAACCATGATAAAAACCTTCGCTCGACAAACAACCTTCTACTTCTGTGTCCTTCTCATAACTCCGACTTTATCCACTCCTCCCTCCTGAAGTCAGGGCGGCTACAAATCGTTACGCGTTTAAGGTTCGGGAGCAATTTCTCAACAGATTGGTAGAATCATCTCAATATTAAATGATAATGTATTTATATATATATTTATATATATATATATATATATATAAATATATATCATATATATTTTTATTTATTATATATGTCTAGTTATAGTACATAGTACGCATATATTGTTTGTTTATATAATATAATATTATAGTTCTTTAAACATACACCTACCTCATTCCATCTCTTTTTGCGGAAGGCGGACTTAATGCCTAAGGTCCGCCTTTATACATACTGTATATGAAGCTTAAATAAATAAATAAATAAAAAGACTAATCGTACACTAAATATGAGTATCTGCTTAATTCAAGAATGATTAAAAAATTTTTAACGACGTAAACTAAACACTGAAATAACTTATATCTCTCGCGTTTACTATGTATAGTCTTAGACCTATTTTAGCTACAGCAGATACTAATTTTAGCGTTCTGACGTTCAACCGATCTGAATTGCGTTACTGTGTTGTTTAGAATACCGATGGAACTTCCTCTGAGATATAATATTCGATATTCTCGACTATGTATTAAATTATAGCAAAAATATTATTTATAAAAATTTGTCAGAGAAGCTATCGAGTCTCAGTTCCTGAGTCCGTTGTCCATGTCGATGGTTCCACGTCGGCAACCATTTAAGCTACAGAAATTGATGGCGTTACACATATTGTTGGGTATAAATGTGTTTTTTTTATCATTAAATACATTATCAAGAATGGCAAGTCTCGAGTTTAGTATCAATGAGCCATACCTCTCATGATAAAAAAACACGATATCATGACTTTTTACCCTTTAATTAATATTGAGTATATTAATTGGAAAAAACGAAAGCATTTTTACCACCATAAACGACTTGATCAGTATGCCATTGTAGATAAGAAACAATGTATGCCCAATAAATAAAAAAATAAAACAGGTTATCTTAAAATTTAAATGGACTGATCTAGTATTATTACATTTATGGAATTTTTAACAACGGCTTATGTTGCATTGCTTCTATTATACGATGTCTTTTGGAAATGTGTTTGCAGCCATCAACTTGGACCATCACTAAGCCATTTTAGAAAAAAATATATATAACGTTGAAATTGTTTATTTATATATAATTAGAAAAGATAAATAAGTGTTAACATTATACAGTTATTTCTCCTTATGTATTGACAGCAGAAGAAAGCTGTACAACAAAAGATTTTCGTTTTCATGAGTACTTTAAATCCCCTCGTGGTTTTGAAACACCATTCCACATATGATTGTACATGCACTTCTAAATAACAATGTTTAATGCATTCTCTCACAAATTAAGATTATTAAATATACGAGGTACAGTACAGATTTCATTTTGATGAATGTAATATAAGTCAGAAACACGTGTTTTCAGGAGCTTAACAATCCTAATTATTGACCAATACATAACAAAAGCAAATTAATTAGTAATGAGGACATTATAAAAATATTATTACGACTCTACCACCTGGCTCTAGAGCAGCGTTTTTCGGTGTTTGAAAACAATAGATGTTTATTGTCCAATAACTTGAAAGTAAACAAACGAATAAATTTAAATATTCGATACTAACAATAGAATATGCAGATGTGCATTCCTTTTATTTATCCTAAGGGATTTTATTACAATTGATGGATAATTATGTTTTGTATGTGCGGTCTTAAACTTTTGGCCGGTAGGTATATTCAGTAATCTTAGTTTTAATTCAGAAATTGGTATAAATTTCCGAATTCTGTATGACACTAAGGTTATGTGGGTTTAAAAATTAAGATTTTTTTATCGATAATTACACAATTAGATATTTTATTTCATAGACTTTTTGAATATTTGGACAAGAAGATTGAATATTTAAGAAGTTTAGGCATTCATATTTAAGTAATTATTAGATTTATGGGAAGAATAGAGCAGTATCATCTGCTAAGGTAACAATCCTACCATTTACCAGTTCTCTATTGCATAAATTCTTTATGTACATTAGGAACAGAGTTGAGCCTAAGATACTGCCTTGTGGCACACCAAGAACAATACGCAGATCGCCACTAGTCCAGTTCATCAACTATTACACACTGAAAAAGTTCACTAAGAAAACTTAAAATAAAATTGAATTAGGTCCCTCTTATACCATTCTTATATAGCTTATGTCACAACAGTGGGATAGAGACCATGCCTTCGCTAAATCGATAAAATTGCTATGACCTTGTACTATTGTCCAGATTAGTGACAGTATAATTTATACAGTCCTGAACAGCGTCTAATGTTGATTTACCAATGCGGAAACCATATTGTGAATTTCACAGCAGTTTATTTGTATCTAAATAATATTTTTGTCCTATATTAGCAATATCTCACTATCGGAGGGTATATGATGACTACTGGTTAACAATTCAGGAGTGGAGTTTAACCTTTTTGGTATGAGTTTTTGATTGTGCTTTCGTAAGTTGTAACTTTTCGTATTCTTGTTTGGTGTTCTTAAGTACCGCGTTGCAGAAATTCCTATATCGGCTATAAATAGTTCTAAGAATAGCATCATTAGGATGTAATTTATTTTTAAATGCATCTAAGTAAACCTTGCTTCCAAAAATCCAAGGCTTGATGTGTTTTACCTCGAAATTGTAACTACTTTAGTATATTTTTCCAAAGCATTATTGAGTGTTTTGATAACAGAAGCATCATTAACATCTTCCACAAATATATTGATGCAAAATAGATGCTTTTAATTCTAAATCCAAGGTCTCATAATTGATACATTTTAAAGTTTGAGGATATTAATTAGCTTTCTGCCTCCAATCCGAACTAAAAGTAATACTGTCCATGACAGTAGTGTGGGCAACATTACAACGCTGGTGAAATAGTTTTTAAAATATAGTTATCTAAACATGTATGCCCATGATATTGAAAGGTAATAGCATAGCTTTAGTAGCTAACATATTTAGATAACTTTGGAATGTATGGTCTGTTGAAGATGAAGTTATGTCTATGTTTATATCACCTGTCAATAACATGTAGTAAAAAGCAGATCAGTATGGAATTTAAGGATTGAAAAAAGGCATTCGTGTTACGTTCACCAGGAGGGCGGTATATAGTAAGAATGATGGTATAAACATTTAATTAAATTAATAAACATTTTGCGTCTTGGAGGTCTAGTTCAGATATAATATAAGTATTGTATGTTTTGTAGTATTTAACCACACCCTAACTTTGAGTTCTATTGTTTTCGGTAGCAAAATGATTATACCTATGCAATGTAGGGACGTAGAAATTGTTATTTAAGCAACGTTCAGTGAATACTATTAAATCCCAATCTACCTTCGTTCGTTCTACAGTTTGGAAAGAAGGTATATTACATTTCAAATTTCTTATATTTTAAATGATTAATGTAAATTAAGTGAAGGTTTGTAATGCAATAATTTCTAGCAATCATCAATGCCAAATGTCGAACTGAGGGCCAACGATAGAGAATCTAATTCATAATTAATATTATTACAACAAACTATTATCGAAGTATGAGAGTAGAAATATTACTATTCTTACATCGCTATGCGGTTTGTAGTTACTTGTAATGTGATAAGGAGACAAAAATCATCCGTTGAAACCCACAAATAACTTATTAAATTAATGATTAACTTGCACATAGTAAAGTATTTATATTTTATTAGTTTGCAGTAACATTTATGACTTATGGCTGTAATATGTTTAGTAATATAGTGCAATAATTGTAATAAGTTAAAATGTATTTTTGTTTTTTATTATTACCGTTTAATATAGTTTGTACTATGTTAATATGTTTATTTATGTTTGTTTTATGGGATAATAATTGGTATTATTATAATAATATAATAATTTATATATGAATTGATATAGATAAGTTTAAATACTTGTACTCTCATCAGTAGCTTGAGATCGTTCTCAAATCGGTATTTTAATATGAACCTTGAAATCGACTACTTAAGTACGGAATCGTTTGAATACCAATGGACGTTCAATACTGTGAATAAATATGGATATGAATTTAACTATATAAATATAAAATTGAATATGAAAATAAAATGAAATTATTATTGAATGTGCATAATACTGTTTGTATACGAAATATGTAGTCAAAGTATCTATGAAAGAATAGTAAAGAAAAACACAAATAAGTTTTTAAGAACTGATTATTAATAACATAAAATAGGAACTACACGTATAAAATTAGTTAATAATACAGTGTTTTATAATTAAATGCCTATTAAATATTATTAGCTGCACATGTAATATTAATATTGAGCAGTAACTAGCTACTCATAACTTTAAATTCACTAGGATAACAGAATATGTGCTATGTGTTACATATAATCCAGCTAACACATATATGACCACGACTACATATCTATGACCACATAGAAAAGAACTCGGAACTCCTATTATAACAATCGATCTTCCAAATCGCCCATCGCTCTAAGCTTAGACCAAAAAATATGTACTGATAACAATTCTTGGAAAACAGTCAAACTAAGCAAACATCAGATTGTAAGTTTGTACATATAATTCCGTCATACGCCGATTAAACTTAAAACGCCGGTGTATCAGGTAATAAGCCTGGCAGTGACAACTTGCATTGAAAAACCAAGTATTTCAATGCGATTCGTCGTTTCAATTATTGATTATAACTTAGAGGCTAACTATTGCCTACTGAATTGAAATCCTGCTTGAATTTGGTTTTATATTATTGTTCGATCCTTTTTAAAAACAACCCACTATAACTTTTAAAACATTAGTAAATAAACCGAATTATATATATTAAATATTGAATTTATATAATTTTTTTTCCACGAAAATTGTTATAATCAATATCTGTTTAACCGGCGGCATACAATCACAAACTTACACACGGTGGAATTGAAGCGAGCATATAGATACATTTCTAGCGTATAATAATACTGTTAGGTGACTAAGTAGTTATTTTTTGTTTTACTTGATCAATTAGGGCCATATAAATTGATTAATTGTAAGATTATTTTGTCGATAATTTTCCGCGTACAAGCCATGCCTGTGGCAAAAGTTTTTTTGCAGCCATGATTCTGGAAACATACTCTTTGCTGCTCAACAGAAGTATCCCTACAGCAGTCAATTATAACCCAACTGCATTTACCGATTGCTGGTAGCTGGGTTTTGGGAGGGGCAGTAGTTGTCGATAACTGAAAGAAATTAAATATCTATTAGTGGATACTAAACTGCGTTAAGCATCAATAATATTTTTTATAATTTTTTATACGCAAGCAATATGTGTTCAGCCAAAAATATAATTAGTTAGTGTCCTAGTTGTTCTAATATCGTATTAAAATATATTTATATAAGCGATTAATTGTTAAAATATGTTACAGGTTTGCTTAAATAATAAAATAAATTAATACCCAAGTAATTTTTTAATAATTTTGTGTGAACGGAACATGCAAAGCTCATTTTATACTTCCTGTTAAAGTCATGCAATAATAATCATTCAACCTTTTCAATATATGTATATCATGCTGAAATAATATGCTGGAAAAGAGTACTGTTAAAATATATCAAACAATATGTGTATATAACAATAAAGAAGGCAACACATAAGCGAGTGCCTCGAGTTGTTGTAATATATATAGTACTAGTAATATATAGTTTTTACCATAATGTTTAAGATTGTTTGAAAGGTTATGTTTTGTTCGGGTTCATTCATGTGGATTTCCACCTCTTTTATATCTCGATATAGAGATTACATAATTAAATACAAACATTAATAAGACGATTAAACATTCGTTATGATTTCCACACCCATTTATGATACAGAATATACAATTACAGCGGTAATATTCAATATTTCATCTACAAATCGAAAGTGTACAAAGGTCTTTGACAAACTAACTAAGAATGAACACCTAGTTGCAAAAATATATAGCATGCAGTTAAAGAATAGCTTTTCTTCATGTCTCTTTAATTCCATTTAAGCGTTTTCATTCATTTTAATTATATAAATTTAAATTTGGTATTATATCAATATATCGCTTACCCCAGCTTGAATACTGCCATGTTCCACGGGGGGTGCCGGCTTTCCACCTGGTTGGTTAATGTTAACTGGTTTCAACCGGATTGGCCTCACTCCATCATCGTCATTATCATCTACAACTGTGTTGCTATTATCCTCAATTCCCCATATGGTACCACTAACATCGTTACTATTTTCTGTATTACCACCAAATCTGTTGGTTAGACTTAAGTTAGAGCATAAACCCTCAGTGGGTGTATATATTAATGTTGGAATGTAAATGGGTTGCTGTGGTCTGACTGCGTCCTTTTGGAGGATGCTTTTGAAAGAGTCTGATAGCTCTTCAGTTATTTTTCTAATTTGATAAAGTTCTTCCAGAATTAGTCGATTACTATAACGTTCGTAAAACCTATCGTACCCGTTCCAGGCTTGACGTGAATGCCTTGTTTTTATTCCTCTTCCGCTATACTCTCTTAATCTATCCATCAAGACGGATTCATCTCCTCTTTCTTCATCGAAAACAGAAGGATCCGAATTGCTAAGACTCGGCCGAGCATTGATTTTCTCTACAAAGGGTAATACTCCAAACAACAGTCCAAATAATACTATTAATGTTTTCATCTGTAACAATAAAAAATATTTAAATCGTAAAATTAAAGTTAACTCTTAGTATAACTGTTTTTTCTTCTTGGGAATGCTTTAAAGGTTTTTAAAATTAATGTAAAAACGTATGTATATATAAAAATAGTATATTAGGCAATCTTTGTCTGAATTATTATCTGATCTGTTCGTATAATACTTTTTCTGTACTATAGGAATAATAATCTCAGAAAATCTTCTTATTTTAAACTAAAAAAAACTCTTTAAAAAATCTATTACTCTAATCGCCACACTTCATATATTTTAAATTATTCCATAAAAAAACTTACCTTGTATTTTAATTTCAAATCAATGAAGGTTTAAAAACACTTTTATGGAATAATAAACACAAAGTGATCTGTCAAGTGAGTCTGATAACTAATTCGTATAACAATTTTCACAAAACCACATAGCACAACTTATAAATTAATTTTTCAATCTGCGCGTGCGTTCGCTCCGTTGCCAACCGTACGACTGAATTCTTCTACGAATGAACTCTCCTTTACATTACAGTATCACCAATATATATATATACAATATATTAGACTAAAGACATGACGTAGTTCGTTCTGGGCGTCAATAGCTGGTACGTTCTAGGAAACATAACGCTGTAGTTTTTTTTATACTACGAATCCGTTTTCTTTCGATATTCGACTATTATTGTGAATTATCTCTTAGATAATAAAGTATTTCCCCTAGAAGGGTTATGTTTAGGATTGACGTAAATGAGGAGATCCATTTGTTTCCAGTAAACTACTATTGCTAGACTGGATGGTTAACTGTTGCAAATTTCTACGTCTAATTAAAATTAAAGCAAATATTACATTTTAAAATTAAGATATTTACTATATTTAAATTATTGATATTACGATATTAATATTAAAAATTTTAATTAGTCATTAAAATTAATTGTAAATACTTCATCATACATTTATCAATATCTTTCTGGTTCATAAAACTTCCGATCTTTGCTGGTATAAAACTGATTTTTAACGTCCTCAATTTTATCTCTCATTTATTGTCTCAACCGCGTTTTCATACCGATAGTATATGCCGAAGTAAAATATAGTTTAGTAAATATAAATAGGAAAAGAAATATACTAAATATAAATAGGCTACTTTCAACTTTCCATATTTGATAGGCTATAAAACAATAACTATTTGGCAGTTTACTTGCCGAGCAATTCATATAAATGCCATATGCATTCCAATACCACTGAAGGAATCCCATACCTGGTTAATATTCAAGAGGAAAGATATAGTATTGTATGATGTAACTTTAGGAATTACCTAAAAAAGGGCATGGTCATTACAGGTTGCGAGCTCATTAGACTAAATCGTATAGTCACTTAATTAAATTAGCTTAAACACCGAAGAAGTATTATTTTTGTTTCGGTAATTCTTGACTTTCGGATTTTAATTTATTTTATACATGATTCATACGTCTAAGACATGCTCTGATACATCTGAACTTTCCTCTGTTGTCATACATTGCATCTAAATAGGGAACGAGAAGATGAAGTACAAACACAGGCAGATTTGGTTGACGGTACCATAATACTCTTATGTCCAATATTTTTTTACAGAAAACTAGCAATGCTATTGACCAGAAAGACGTCATCGTAACAAAGTACAAAAGTATTTAAACTAAGTTAGTATTTAAACTAACTGCCATCCTATTTTATACTTGATTTGATGTGGCTTGGTAGCCACAGTTCATCTGTTGGTAAATTATTCATGCATATGACTCCCACGCACACGCTTGATAATCATCATTATGAAGATGCTGACAACTAAAATGGAATGTATCATAATCAGAATCAAATTTTACAACTTCATATTCTATAGGATACACTTTGAAGAGTGCACTAGAACTACATAGTTTAATTCCTTTATCCCCTTTTCCATCATTGGAGGATAGACGCACGGTGTGATTCCATCCTTTCTTTGCGTATATTTCTAACATTAAACGAGGCCTACTTAACGTGTACAGCAATAGATTGGAATAGTTTACCTGCGTCTGCCTTTCCGTTTGAATATAACTTAAAAATATCAATGCGAAACTAAATAGGTTTTTACTGAGCTAATTTACCATCCAAAGCTAGATCGCAGCTTAGCATCAGGTGGTCAAACCGATTTAAATTATATATCTAAAAATATGATAGAAAAAGATACCCAGCCAGGTCGAGCAGGGCACAGCTTAGTTTCTTTGTGTGGCAGAATTTCAATATGTATCCCGTATATCCTCAGTATAATCAGTAAACTGAAATGGCATCGGTTTTGCCATATAGCTCATATTACCGATAATCGGTAAAGGTAGATTAACTAGACGCAGAGATGACCTATGCAAGCTTGCGGTAATTCGATCAATACAAGTGGCTCAGGATTGTGCTTCCTGGCAATCGGTGGTGGAGGCCTTTGTTGAGCATTAGACTACCGACGGGCTGAGATGATAATGAAGAAACAATTTTTAATATTGACTGCAAATGTAAAGTCATATACAGTCAATCATAAACAAATCGTCGAACAATAAATAACTACTGTTATATATAATTGCGCATAAATAATATCTGTATATAATAAATTTATTATTATAAAAAAATTCTTCATAATATTTTATCGTATTGTATTGATACTCTACTATCGACTACAGGCGTTATCTTCTGGTTTTTATCAGATGAGATCAATTGCACAGGATTAATTATAGATCCGTAAGCATTCACGCAAAGCACGCTAGTAATCCCCTTTCCTAATCCGATGTTCAATGAGAGCTCAGGAAGGTTCAGACTTTGTGTCAAGGACACGGGCCATTCGTGCATAAGTGACGTCCTGCGTGCTTCATTATTTATTAAGAGTAGTAGCAGTAGTTTGTATTGGTTTATTTTATACAAAATAATATGTACTTTAAATTTAGTTCAACTCAATTTATGTCATTTTCTTAGAAATTCACAACGGTAAGCTTTTGTGATGTGTGAATGGGACTAAATCATTCATATAAAGATATATCGTATTACTAGGATATAATGACACATGTTTAAGCATTATAAAGAATGTACATGACTTTCCGGTATATTTTATTCTAATTATTCGTTATAGTTTATTTAATATATTTCTATTTTAATATATATTTTTAATCATTATTATATTTTTAATAATAGAAGTTTAATAAGGTTTTTTTAAAATACTGAATGTCAACTGTCAACTGGACCAATATTGTTCATAAAGAATTCATTCTTTAAATGATGGTAGCTTGTAATGATATAAACATTCCATAAATTCCGGTTAACCAATCCAACTATGTTGCTTGTGCTAGGAGATGATTTAGGACATGATAATTTAGACCGTACCCTAAACCAGTAGTAGCTATTGACGAGTCTGATGAAGATTTAGTGAGTGAAGGTATTCTTTCTTAAAATCAGAGAATAACAAAAGAGCAGTTCACTCGATAGTGATTATTTTGGTTCATGACATTCACCCTTCATAAGCAATTGTAATGCACTCTCCCGGCTAAGAATTGACGTTTCGATTCACTGATACGGTTTCCTTAAATACTCAGATAATATTATATTTCGAGTAAACATCTACGTTCATTCATATGTATGTATTGTATATATATGTATTGTATATACATGTATTGTATGTATTGTTTATACACATATTGTACGTAACTGAATGTTACATTACCTTTTGAATATTTTCAGTGTGTTTCATATATAAACTTAATCAAAGTCCATCTAGAAGCCTAGAATAATATATGGACCTTTAAGTGTTATTCATGAGCTTGTTCATTTAACAATTTATAGTTAAACTGAGCTAGTATTTTATGTTTTATATTGGGAGTACCCCGGTCGAGCTGAGCTACAATTGCAATCGATTTGTGCGCGTAACGTAAAATTAAAAGCAACCGCCCAGGGGGCGTGGCTCTGTTGTGTACAAAACCTTACAGAATTGTTTTGAGGTTTTGTGGTATAAAAATATCAAGTAAGGACGTATAATATATCACGACAACGTTCTGTCATGGAGATGTGGGCGTAACCACGTACACTTGCTTGTGACGCATTAAATACGATATCATCACGATAATATATTCAATGCGTCATTACAATACCGATGACCTACACAATACTCATAACGTGAATTCCAATACGATACTCAAAATTATTCCGATTTTTTAATTGTGACACCTTATATCATATTAAATTTATTAGCTATAAATAGCGTGTAGCTGTAATAAATATGGACTATATATAACCAAACATATATGTTAATAAATATGATATAAAAATTAAATTATATTTTTTGTACTAAAACTTTGTACAATAGAAATCTAAAATGCGTCTATACTAACATCGGTCAACTTAATTAATTTTAAGTATTTCAGGCATATTTTAAATGAGCTCTTTATTTATGGTCCTAATAATTAGAGAAGTGATATCAGCAAGCTAGCCACGAACAAAATAATTAACATTATACCATTAATCTAATAACGGAAACTTATTGGCACAAGTCAGAAGGATTCCAGCTGAAGTCGTGATCGTGGGCCCATGTCCATATTAAATATCATCCCTCATACGAAAATAATTAACAGGAAATTTAAATTAACATTTATGGAGGAAATGAAAAGTTACAAAACACAGCTTATTATTAATATAATTATAAAGTAATAAAATATAAATATATTTTGTTACTTTATAATTGTTGTTGCATTTGCAGCGTGACAAAGCGAAGAAATCATTATAAATAAATATTAAATGGATATACAGTTCCTGTGTATACTTGGGAATGGAATATTTATCACCATTATCTTTTTTAAAAATGAAGTTTCTAGAGTAGAGGGATTTGATGTAAGATTGAATACACTTCTAAGGAAAATGAGTTATTGTATCGTAAAACATTATGTTATCATTCAATTATATCGCACTATGCTGCGCAGGTTAAAGCACTCTCCACTAGGTACAATAGGGAGTAATGACTGTTTGTGAGAAGTCAATGCATACAGCTGGCTCACCATCGTTTTTTGATGTTGTGGTCATGATCAGTGCAGCAGATGAGATATGCTTAATAAAACGTCTATAGTCTGATGGTTAAGGTGTGATCTGCGAAAGTTAATCTTTTAGTAGAAATATGCTAAACGGCTATTGTCGTGTATGTTACATATCCGTTTCCATACAAAGATAAAACTAAGCAGTCTTCTACGTTGCGATACAATCCCATGAGCTTTTACCCCAATCCCACAAGAAGTTTTACTGAACCTGCATAAAGCGATTAAACTGTCCGGCCGCGTTGATATTCATGAAAGCATTGTCGGCAGCAATTTTTTTGTTTTCATAATTATTCATTCTGTATATAGCATCAATCAATTAGACATTAGTTAGCTATTGTTTAAATTGTAACTTTTATGTAATAATATATATAGTAAAGTATTTTTTTTTTGAGTCGTCTGACAGCGACTCTATAATTGGCACATTCGCTATTATACACGAGAAGTCTCGGGGTAACTTAATAGAATTCTTGCATCGAAAACCAATCGCAACCGCAAGTAATGGCGCGTTCCGGGTACGTGAAAAAGAACATGAATTTGGCATTGGAGGGTTAATCCACACATCGATATCAGAAAAACCAACATGCAGTTCATGTAAGTACACTTAAAAATCGTTTGCATGTGTTGCTTTCAATGTTTCCTGTAGAATTAATAAATGTATTTTTTATCCTAAGCAATCTACCCCTAAAGCGGTACCTGCGAGTGCAAGAGTAGATCATAGGCTCGAATTAGGTAGTCATAGCGTTGACTTAAATAGAACATATAATTCCACTGTAGAACCGATAGTTAGTCGGTCTTTCAATATTGTTGGCGTCGACACTATTATTTAAGCATTACGCCTAGTGCCCGAAATCGACAGGAACTACACATCTTGCCTAAAATTAATCATTTGTGCGATCAGGCTGTAGAGGAATATACATACATCCCAACAGTGAGCACCTGTCAGTACTTTTCCACTCTGCCAATGGTTTCCATCAGACGGAAATGGAATCAAGTGACATTACAAAAACGGCACTATGAGTTGAGTTCCTACGAATACCAATGCGTATAAAGAACTCGCCGTTTACGTTCCTGCACGTGTTGTAAAACGATCCTAAAGATTTACAGAATACCGTGTGCTTATATTTTCTGGATGACATCATTGTCGTTAGCACATCCCTGCAGGAACAATTTGGAAAAGGTTTTTCAAAAGTTGAATCAAATTTCAAAACCCAAATGGATAAGTCGGAATTTCTTAAGTTAGAAACAGGTTATCTCGCACACGTCATTAGTAAAGATTGCATTAAGCCAAATCCAAATAAAGTTTCGGTCACCCAAAAGTATCTGCTTCCCAAAATGCCTAAAGAAATTAAATAGTCTCTTCGATTCTGTTTTACAAACCAGTTATTTAACGATTTTTTCAATTTACATGGATAACTCATCATAGAATCTTGCCACATAGTCCTAACGTTAATAGTATCATTTAGAGATTTCATTTCACACTACTAGAGCACCTTCATATATTAAAGTTAAGTTACAATGCCCAGGATATAACTAACCTTATTTCTTACAGAATTTTAGCATACAACAGTTCAATCCATAGCTATACTAAGTCCTTGTAAGTGACCTTGATATTACGAAACACATGATGCAACTGTACGTGCAAAATAGCGATAAAATAGGCTGCAAGTACAATTACTTATGCATTACAAACGTCAAGTAGAATATCTATAAGATAAATTGCTTAGAGTTTTTAATCACCTGGTGCTGCATTAGAACCAACACTGATAAAGAGACGTCTCTTAGACGATTTAGGTTCGTTCATTAAAATAACAATATTTGAGCAGAGAACCGATCTTAGACTTAGAGAATTTTACACTCTAGATAAAGTCATTGTAAATCTTCAAGTTGCCGCCCTAGATATACGTCATATACAAACTAAGCATAGGTCTTAATAGAGGCCAGGCCCTTATCCAGTGACAGCCGCAAACAGGAAAGTTTATGTGTACGTAGAAACAGAATGGCCGAAGTACCACTAGTACATCTACGACGAGAAAATGGACCATCAGTTTTGACAGCAACCGTACTATATACATACAAATACTCATACTTATACAATTTCTGAAAAGGAACTGTGAAATGAGTACAGTAATCCTCACAAGAATGGCCTTGGAAGAGCTCGACGGCCCATAAGATACTGAAGTTCCTCTATGATATATATATTCAAATGGAGAAATCACCTCACATATATCTCAAATCAATAGATCTTAAAATATTAAAACAGGCTCAACACAATTTGATAATGCAACCAGCCCTGCAAATTGAACAATATTGGTCAGAATACTTATACCATACAACGATCCCTTTTACACTATAACATTAATGTGATCTACTTGTGTTATTATAAGTGTACTTGGACTCGTAACTCTTGTTAAAGTTAAACACAGGTAACGAGGCATTTCATCTCAGTCATCAGGTGGGATAACGCATCAGGTGGGATAACGCATCTGTCGGATAACATTGAATCTTCGTTGAGTATATGTTGTCGATATCGTGGACAATCATGAGATAAACTCTATTCTAGTTTGTCACCCCTAATATTGAAAAGGGAAAAAGAAAAGAGGATAAATTACTCGAATACTGTCCTAACTTACCTAACTCGAAAATTTTCACTTCTTTGGCGTGTATTAAAAATATACTCTGATTCCCTGTGTCTAAATATAAACTCAGTATCTGGGCGCTTTCAGCGTCCGTGACATTGAAATCGTAAACAAAGTTCGGTACCAGCATCAAAGAAATTGTTTTTTTTGAAATTTGAATGTTTAGTGATGATTTACGACTTGCTCAGTGGTGATGAAAAACCATGAGGGGAATCCAACGTTTGTAAGAAATAAATTAAAAAAATCCTCCAATCGGTAGTGAGCTGTGTGGTGAATTAAGCTAAAACACCCAGTCTAAAGATGTCCCATTTCCAGCAATGAGTTGAGCAGGGTCGCTCTATAGCTAGTTGTCTTAATTTTTTCTCGTGTAACGTGTACTACACGTTCATGTAAAAAAAATACAAAATGTTATCTTTCCTCTAACGCGCATAAAAAGTAAAAGTTGCAATAATTTTAAGCTTCAATATAATAAGTTGAAATCCGCCATTCGACATTTTCGTGAACCAACTAAAAGGAATTTTGTTAGTAGGTGACATCTCCTCATAATAGCGCCACGCTGCAGTGAGAATTGTAAGACTATCATGGAATACTAGCCTTATTACTATTGATATCAACATAGCTCTACTCTTGGATACTGGAGAATGAATTCCTGGTAATAGTTTGAAAATTTAAAACTCTGCTAATTATACCAATCGTGAGATAAGTTCAGAATGTTTGTGCTCAATCGTCCATACAATTCACAGGAAGTTACCGAGATAATGAATATTGCAAGGCGATTGCAATTGCTTGTATGTAACTAAAATCTTTATGTCTTAAGAGTATTTAATGCAAAAATCTATATTCTTGTTGTCAGAAAACATCCGGTGTGCACAACTTGAAACGTTCGTTCTTCATTAACAAACGAGTTCCTTTTAATGTTGTATATGAATAGGTCATTCAAGATTCAAACGACACAAGGGCAAATTGATTCAAGCATTCAATAATTGTCATCGGTGGAAATTTTTTGAAATATTTCTTTAATATTTCAAAAATCTTATCTATAATAAAAATTATTATATTAACATAATTTACTTTCTGCATAATATTATTTTTAAACACAATGAAATTCAATAACATAAATTTTATGAATTTTATTTCATTTATTTTAACTTTTTTTGTTTCGACGTTTTAAATGGTTTGTGTGCTGAGGGTGTTTGATGCTCTGATATCATATTTTACCAGAACTATCACCAGCTATTAATTATTAATTGTTGGTCAGATCGTCGCTGTATCTCTCCGCTGGTAGTAGCATCTAGCCGTTTTATTCTATTAAAATTACGATGTTTTTAATTTCAATTATTAGTAGTATCCGTGAATTATTCTTGGTAGAAATCGACACACCTTTACGAGGATTTGTAGGGACTTGTATTTTATCAAATCTGTTGTATTGCTGAGGGTGTTCTAAAGTATAGTACCAGACTACTGAGTTAATTGATCGTTTCGTCGTTTGAATCTTGCACTTCTGCATCATATAACGTGATATTACACTTGATATATGGTAAACACTGACTTTAGCGGTTTTGTTGACTGTTATAGAAGTCCGCTTTAAGATATAGTGCATCGTGTCTGTGACTTCTCTAACCTACGGTAGTACAGAGGGCTCGTCTCTGACCGGCTACACTTGGCCACAACAACGAATACCTCGCCCAGATGTTTTTGTCACACATCCTTCGTACTCTCTAAACCAAAAATTGAACCATGGTAGCTGTGAAAGGTGTTAGTAAGATTCAACGTTTAAATATCTAGGTCTTTTTTTATACATTAAAGGACTGAAGGTATTATTAGGAATTCAAATTACTAATTAAACTATAAAAACTTTAGAGTTATTAGCTTTAACCCCATTGTGTATTTTAGAACTTATGCTACATAAGTACTTATGCTAGGCTAGGGGATCTAAAAGTGCTCTTGCTATGTGTTATGGTCAAATTGTGAAATTGTCATCTACATACCAATTGTAGAATCTTGGATTTACTGGAAAAGTATGAAAAGCTTTCTCCTCAAAATCCTCCATAATTTTCAAGTGACAAATTGTAATAACACTTCTTTCTTTTTTCTTTAATTAATCTATAGTTTTAATGTAACAGTAATTCTAAGTTTTATTTAAATTAAACTTCATCCGGAGGGGCTTAGCAGCTGTAACACAGGTCTAAGACCTAGCACGGTTGTTAAAGAGAAGAAAATAAATGGTTCAAATTGTAATTGTAAATCAAATAAATAAATAAATAATAAAAAAAAAATAACAGCTACAATTTGCTTTTATAGATTATTTATACGCAACGCCTATGAAGAAATTAATTCAAGAGTGTCTTTGTTTGAATAAGATAAGATGTAAGAGCGGGATTATTTAGTGATTAGATCATCAAGCACCTTGTTATTGTCCTTGTTCAACTATAACGTAGTTTTTTATTTCTTCTTGTTTGATTTATTTTTCGAAAATTCTGTGTAGAAAACATTTCATATGATGAACGTATTAATTAAATTTTTCACAAGAATCATTTCTTGGATGCGTCATATTTTATTAAGTAATTTTATTCGCAAAGTCTGCGATGTGTGAGAGTGATTAAATTTAGGTTAGTTAACAATTAGACAAATGAAGTCTAAAGACACTACTCTTGTGACGAGGCATTCGGTCTTATTCCTCAGGGGTGACAACGCATCTGCATTGAGATTTCCTTATCGGGGATGAATGTGGGTGCCATCCCTGTATGTCAGCCGATAAGTATCAACAAAGATTCAAGATACACAGGCGTTATCACCCCTAAGGATTGAGATGGAATACCTAAATACCGCTGTCTCCGAATCTCAGCAGCGTTATGCCACTATTTATCCTGTGACATAGACGGTTGCCAACTCCATTACTCATAATGTACGAATTTAATACTATGTTATAAAATATAATTATGTTAAAGGAAGTGCCTTGTCAGTGACACGACATAAATACAACTTTGTGATACACAAATATTGTTCTTCGGCTGCTGTACCTGGGACTCGTGACGCAGTGGCCAAGTCCCCTAACCACACACAACCGTCATCGTTACCGCAGATGTCATCTCAATTGCTTCTTATCCCGGAAATATGTTACAGTAAAGGCCTTAGAGAGTATTGGTTTATATTTTTCTCTTTACACTTCAAATAAATTCTTAAGAAGTGTTACATGCATCTTTGTCCCGAAATAGGATAATAAAGATCTTTATAAATGTCAAACTGCCAAATATAGTACTTTCTCAAAATGGCGTAGAAAAAAGTCCGTCTTGGACCGTCGATGCAAAATATATTGCTTTTATATCTATATCAAATCTAAATTGACAGAAGTAGAAGTGGAAGGATGTATACTTCTATATGATTTGACGCTAATCTTCAGAGCTACCAGTTTTTAGATTTTTGACAGCAATTTGATTTTTTTGCAAATTGCGGTTTTAAAAGTTATGTATGACCTTAATTCCTTGAAATGTTTTACGAGTACCAAAAATGTGTGTATCAATTATAGGATTTGGTCTTCAGCAGTATTTGTGAAACAATAAAAACTAAATTCTTCCGTTGCGAAGGTAGGTGTAGCCGCTAGATAATAATAAACATTAATTATTTCCTAAAGATAGTTCTTATTCATCGACGTCTAATCCCAGACTTGAACTTTGCATTGCAGTTATTACACTCATTTTTCAATTACTCACTCTTATTACTCATACTACAACTGGAATTGCGGTAGTATTATATATTTTAGTAATATTATTAGTAAAACATCCGCTACGTAATAGACAGATAAGGGAATCAGTTATACCTACTAACTAACTCTTTTAACTATACGAATTTGTAGGCCTGTGCTCAATAGGCCAAGCAAGGACAGTTCGGGTACGCGACTTTATTTACCCTTTATATACCTTAAAATCAGCGTAGTTCCACGTTGTTTATATAAAAAAAGCCATCTGGACGACTGACGATGTAGCTACAGCATTGTGTCTTGGGTTTGATCTCTAGATAAGGTCTATATTTGTGCAAGTAAATTTGTCAGATTTTTAGTCTAAATGTGTTTAACGTAATACATTAAAACTGCATACACATCTTATCGAACCAATCCAATCTTATCGCACGCGTCTTACTATTTGTTCGGATGTCTGTATTTGCGTAACTAATTACGGCAATAATATATCAGCATTTGTAATAATCAGCTTACAGACAGAAGATTTTCATGCCATATTAAAATCAGCTTCGTAAATAATTTTTAATATTATAATAAATTTCCAATCTCATTTCATGAGTGTTCATTCCTGAATCAGTGTGATTTTCCAACATGTGCTGCATGGCAAAAAACCTAATAGCTTGGTGTGCTGTTATCTCAATAATAAATGATACATAATTGAGGTCAGACTAAATAAAGACTTTCCAGTAACTACGTACTTTGATAATTATGTAGACATAATAATTGTATATTACATGTAGAATTATTATAGAAATATTTTTATAAAAAATACAAAGTAAGGTGAAAATATCCTTAATAAATCTTTTTAGAATGTATTTGTAAGATATATTTAATTGGTTGCTATCCTGAATCAATAATATACTATAACAATATAATAAATACAGTAATGCTAACTAATAAGCTATATAATTAAGCATGAGTTTTATGAAAACAAAAAGATTCGGGTTAGATAATACTTGAACGTGCTTGTGAGGTTACGAAGCTTATTAATTATAAATAATATAATATAGGCGTATACAGTTCGTAGTTCTAATATAGTTGGTTTTGAAAATCTTATAAAACCCAATAACTTTAATAAGAAAAAATCAATACTTATCGAAATTATACGGAACAAAAATTACTATTACGACTCAGCCAATAGACGTACACATCTTTTAGCATCATACGGAATTCGTTAAAAGCTTGAGCATAGCTGAAAATATAAATAGATTTTAAGATCATATTAACAATTTTAATTTAAAAAAAGTATTTAAAAAACAGAAATAAAATAATAAATGATAATTTATTGAAGTAAGGTGAAAAAAGTGGTGCACTAAGCACTGATTGTCCTGCGGCTGCAATTGGTAATTTCATTTTCATATCGATATAAAAATTATTACAATCACTAAAAGTAACTGTCAAAGATTGTTTTATAATATCAACCAAATTCGAAATCATTTTCAGATTCTGCCAACAAATTTCTTGGAGCTAATTTGAATGAGAAAAACTTTTCTATTGGGTTAAGCAATATGACGAAAGGTAGATCAATGTATGATTGGTGCTGCTTACTTTATCGCGTACTTCTTGAGTCTTGTGTATTTTTGCATTGCCTGCAACTAACGAGGCATTATTGATATTTGTTTCCGCTAATTTATCAAATAATTTATCTAAAAATAAGTTAAACGTATTTGCATTCACCATTGAGTTTCATATTGTTGCATTATATACTACTCCATGTAAATTCATAGCTGCAATTAGCGATATATTTCGTCTACCGAGAGGATTAATAAATAGGCATTTCGAACATGCAAATGAAACCCTATCTCATCAATAAATATGCTACTATATCGCGCTTGTGGAGAATTTTCGCAGAAGTTTAATGCGTACTCTTTACGTTGTTCAAGTTTACTTACAGGTTGAAACGTTCAATGATGAAAGTAGACATTTTAAGGGTTATCTTCAAAGATTTAAATGCGTTTAAAATTGTAGTACCAAGATTTACATTTATCTTTTGCAGATGTTGACTTTTGATATTTTTTAATGTAATTGCTGGGTTTCATTCTATTATTAATTCAACACAGCTTAAAACTTCGTTGGTCAGTTTGAATATTCTTTTACTCCCTCGTTTTTGGTTTAAAACAACACCAACGTAATTTTTTTAAAGTCTCAATATATGATGAACTGTGTTTTTATTAATATCTGATATTTTTACTGTCTAGACTATTGTTACCTTCCTAATATAGTTTTATTAAAATTTCTTTTTTTCTAAACTTGTCTTGTTGTTTACTGTTGAAATACGATTCTTCTCCTTTCAATAACTAAATTTTCCACTATTTCAATACTATTGCAAAACCAGCATTCAATTTCTACCCAATCCAATTAATCTAATTGAAGTAGTATCGCTCAAGCCGTGATTCATTCTTTAAATCAAACCGATAAAGAAGATCAGTAACCACTAAGAAATACTGATGATATCAGCATATATACGAGCACATTTGTTGACATCCATAACAACGTATATAATTTTTTTTTTTTAAAAATGCCTATAATAAATATAAATTTTTCTATTTTTGTTTAATTTTATTCCAAAAATACTGACTGTGACTAAAATTCAACGCATTTTTTTGTAAAAAAAAATATATTTTTAAAAACTTATTGTTTTATAAATACTACATGCTGTTTTAAATATGATTGACATGACATGAACTTCAAAAATCACATAGCACAATTTGTTGATTATTTTAAATTATCATTTATGATTTTCTTTTTATTTTTTTAATTGCTATTTTGAAATGAAAAAGGGTTAAAATGTCCAGAATAACTTATATATTCAAAAATAAAAAAAATATATAACATTTAATTTTATGCGATATACATGAGAATAAACGGGCACACTTAATTTTATGCATAAAACTTCAAATTTAATTTCCAATGTAACTTGTATAACTGCAGACATAAAGTGGATTAGCTTTCTCTAAAAAATATTGGAACTAGTTCGTTCTTTCAATATATAACTTACAACGAGTTTAGTGTTGCCGTAACAAGTTTAATAAAACATTTAATTAAAAAGTCAAATACAAGTAACTTGAAACCTATTATACATTATTTAATATAATATATACTAAACCTGTAACTTCCTAAAAAGGAAGTTGAGCAAGGAAATCATTCCTTTTTCTATATAAATAAAAGTATCGGCTATGAATCGTGCCTGCAACCAAGTGCTCAGACCACTAATAACTTTATAAAATTACTATTTAATCAAACAAGTCAAAAGTCATATAACCGCCCTATACCGGAAAAGGGAAATAATTAAGCGCATGCGCGATGACGAAGCTTTTAAGCATATGAGTGTCGTGACCGGTTGCACACCTTCGTGTAAAAGCGCTGCTAACTTTCTAAGAGGGTTTTACTTTATATGGTATTAAACTAGTATTCAATTGTTATATAACTGGAAACTTATTGGATTTATATAATACTAGCTAACAGAACTACTTTATTGGTACTCGCGAAGCTGGAAATATAATATATAAGTTAAAAAAATACAAGACATCATTTTCACATTTTTATCGAAATGGGGTTTAAAACAAGTTTTTTTAATAACGTTAAATCTCATATTGTAATACTAAATACTCAAGCCAATGCGACGTATGGAAGTGCTACTGACATCTCTTTTTTACCTATGTCCAAAATTATCTAAGTGTTAAAATTGGAACACTACAAAAAATATGATAAATTATTACTACATTTAAGACATTAGAATGTAATAATTCGGAGATCCGAATTAATTCTGAATTTTGACTAAGATTAGTCTAATCAAAATCAGTATCAAAAATATTAATTTCGACCCAATTTAAATCAGCTGTTTACCTTTTTACGTTTCTTTAACGGAGTGTGTTAAAAAAAATAGTAAAAAGGAGTACCAAATTGAAATGCTTTCAAAAAATATTTTAATATTTTTTCAAAGCATTAAGACATGGCACATCCTTAAGATCAGTCAGTTGTAATTTTCAAAAAAAACTATCGACATCACTACGTACTGTTGTATGTATGTTACTATTACTGAGGGTTAATTTATTTTCACCGTTTATAAAATCTGTAGTAAGGTCATGCTTCATCTTGAGTTCTTATTGTGGATTTTCTATTTGGCGTTGCAGTAAGTAATAACATTCAAGTTCTTTGCGATCAGTAAGAGTTATTCTTGATGGCATTTTGTTTTTGTATAAGAAAAGTAAAAACTCTCTTTTTATTTATTTTTTGAATGTTAATTAGAATAAATTAACATTAATACTTAAGATAAATAATAACTTAACTTCAAATTTCGATGTTTTGAATAAAATATTTCGCTTAAAGTTCAATAGATTGAGATGAAATTAAATAGCAATATTTTATTAACAGATTTTGTTTTATTTTAACAGTGGTAGAGCCACATTGCAATTTATTTCTAAATGCGACATGAATGGGTCGGCTTCACCAAAGAATAAACACCAAAGTAAAACAGCAGCATAAGTTGAGTGTAGGCATCTGGACATCCTTATTACTGGTGACGAGGCTTGCCATCTTATTCCTTGAGAAAGAGGTTCTATAACATTTGTAAAGACGATACTTTATAACATAAGCAGTTGTCACAAATTTTTCACAGAAAAATATCACCGTTAGATATGAGTAAGAGACTCCAAGCCAAACCAAGAATGATGAAGAATTCCCTCACCAGTTCCTGGGGAAACGCATAGTCGCTCACTGTTTTGATTACTTTATGCTAGTGATTTACCCAAAAAAATTATAGGGCCCGACAGATTGTACCTATTTCAAACATGCAGATTGCTGTTATATATTTAGAGTGCACATATTCTTGGATATCATCCGCATAAAGCTGCTATGGGCAATTTATAATAGAAGTAATAAGATTTAATAGACACAGATAGCAAAAGTTGAAGAAAGTAAACCACCAAACCACCAGAATGTCAGATTTTAGATTTTTTGTCTGTGACTGACCACAATATCGCAATACTAAATATGAAATGCTATATTATCATTTAAAAATTCACTGAACAAATCTTGTATAAATAAATACTTTCGACAGAAGTTAATACGCAATTCTTCAAGCAAATATTTTAATCGCATTTGAGCGTTAAACTTTTTGGATTGGATAACGGTACAATGATTTTATTCTTAAAATCTCGGTTGACAACACTGCTTTGTATACATTGACGTAAAGCTATGGATACTAATTTTGCAACTACTTTTAATTTTTCAATTAATAAGCAAAATTTATTTATATCCAGTTTAGATTTAGTAATTTTTTTTTAAGTACTATCGACGCGAAGAATACAATCAGATGTCCGACTACAGCAATCTGGTTGATGCCTGATAATCTATGTTATTGGTCCGGAAAGCCGGAAGTGTTGAAAACACGAAACCCTGAATATTATCAAAAAATATTGTTAATACACCAATTTCTTATGATAATATGCCGGATGGTAAAGGGCAACAAAATTGTATAAATAAAGCCGACGGTGCATAAAATGTATTTAATTTATAAATATTTCTTTTCATGCGTCGAATTAAATTAAGTTGATGAATGAGTCGAATACTATGTTCAGGTAATTAGATAAAATGGGATTTCTTTTTTGTTTTAGTCAGTAATCTCTGTATAATCATGAAATCAGGAGAATTATTAACAGCGCAGTTAATTTATGTAGGAAATTAAAACGATCCCACTAATGGAAATCGAAGAGTTGGACTTAATCATTATCATTTTTGTACATGTTTAAAAATAATGTTTAATTCACTTTATCACAATTTATTTACGACCAAATTTATCAAATTAGAATGAGGATAACAACCGTACCTACCGCTGGAAAAACCGAATTTCGTTTCACGCATAATCGTTCGTCCACATTCATTGACCTCGATCTTTGTTCAGTGATCAGCGAACTTAAAAATTAATGATATTTATTTTTAATCTTTCACGCGTAACATCCTGCGACGCACAACTACATTGTGGAATCAGCTGTCGCCAGCGGTGTTTCCATACCGATACGACTTAGGAACCTTGACGCAAAGAGGCTACACCTCTCTTTAAGGCCGGCAGTATATTTGCGACTCCTCCAGTGCTGCGGATGTTCATTGGTGGCTGTAATCAATTAGCATCAGGTGAGCAACTCGCTCGTTTGCCACATATATAAAAACAATCCTAGATGTTTCTTATTAGCATAATAGAAATTATTTAATTATTTTCCCTCGTAATAACGTAGAAACCGGAATTTTTAGATGAATCGTAGATTTCCTATAAAGTAAAACTACTGTCACCCTAAGACAACAACCAGTATGGGTGGCATAAATTGCCATATAAAGCAAGAAACTATGTATTAGCAAGTACCGCTATCGCTCAACCATCATAACAGGTATCTATGAACATTTCTTAACCTTGCGGATCTATTAACGAATAAAAAAAATAGGCATTAAGTCATTATAAACATTTTTTGTTAAAGGTAAATAAAGTATAAATAATTAAATAAATAACACTATACCAATTACACGAAACCATATGTGTCAATCAAATTAAATTAAAAAAAAGCATAACACACACACAAAAATATTTCACTCCATTTTACCTTGCCGCAAATAAAACAAACAAATCATTAGGGGAAGCCTCGTTAAAAATAAAGGAATAGTGTGTAAATCCATTTTCTTAAATATATATATTCTCTACCAGAATTAATCATATGTATAGCATTGTTCAATTAATTTATAATTATAATCTCTCATTCTGGTACAAGGTATGATAACATTCATCATTATTAATCTTAAAGTCATTACTGAAATGTGAACAAGCTAAATGTTAACAACTTGTAGTTTTAAAAAGTAATTAGTTATAAAAGCTTTAGTTTTATGATATGCATCACAAAGTTAAAAGTGATACATAGATATCGGGCATGGCGCCAATATCTATAGTTGTATAGGCGTATATAATCCAGCCAGCTATGGGTAAATAATTCTGAAAGAGAGGCATTGGTGGAGCACATTGATCTTACATTGCACGAGTCTCAGATTGGGAAGATGCCAATCTTGGAGTTTATGAATGTACCAATCGTGACAGCACACCATCGCTAATATTTTTAACAAATATGTTCAAATTTTTCTTGAATAACGTCATTTCTATATTCAAATGGCTTGGACGGTTATTTTTGTTACCGCCGTTTAACTAGACAATGAAGATAGACAAGCGTGAACATTAGGAATAATGCATAAGCGAACTGCGGTAATGACAAAAAGCATTCCTTATAGTATTTAATTTTGACGCTCATACATTATATATTTGCAGTAATTTTGTTAAATAGTTTATGAGGATAAATTCAAAAGTACCCGTGACAGCTTATGTAGTCCAATTTAACGAAACTAAGTCTTCTTAAGGAGCTAACAAGCAAACTTGGAGAGCAGTTTCAGTTGAAAAGATGACTTATAGATTTGAAAGTTGGCTCAATAACCAATTTTCCACTCATTGTAAAACATTGTGACAAGTATGTGTCGCGACAAAATACCGAGAATGATGATTGACGTCAATATGAAGCCAATTGAAGTTGTATTATACCATCTGGGTGGTCCATATTCGTTTTGAAGCTGACATCATCTCCAAAAGCAGCTGATGATCTGATGCCTTAATTAGCCTAGATAACAATAGGACCCCTATTATTAAGCAAAGGACAAAGACCTCTTCTTTGAAGAAGGCACAATGGCGTGTGATCGCAAAATACATCGTGATGGTAAAGGATCATCAAATAAGAAAACAAAGTGAAGTTTGAATTATTTTAATATTTTTCGTTAATATCGCTGAAATAATATATTTTTTAGAAATTATTGACATTCAAATACCAATATTACGCGAAAATACTGAACGATTAAATATTTTTTGTTTTCCTTTACTAAGCTTTTTGGTTATTTTATCGTGTTATTTAAGGAGACTGACTGAAACTTTTAAGTTATTATATGATTCGTTGTCTTATGCTTCAAATAAATAGAATTACTAATTAAATTTATAATTAAATGTACTTTTTTTAGGTGATTCTGTATCATATCAGACTCACCTTAAAATCATGAGGACTCTTAATCAAGATGAGCAACATAAAATCCGACTTACTTTCGAATAATATATAGATTTCAATTAAATATAATTTATGTATCAGTGCACAAATTTAGGTACAAATAGTACACTTAATTTTAAGCATGACGATGACGATGACATGACAACACCACCATTTAAAAACAATAATACTTTTATAGTGTCATCAATTACGGCATGATTTACAATTTATCTGTTAATCATTTAGGAAAATATCTTAGTTAATCATTCTATTGTTGAAATTAAATCAATAAACGTAAGCCTCACATCTCTTAAATGTAAATTGTAAAACAGGTCACTAATATATATGAAACCAGATTTTGCGTATAATTTTAAAGAATATCTTTCAAATATACCCATGACTACAATTGGAGGATTGAATGCGTCAGGAAACTACAGACCAATTTATATTTTTCCAGTACTAAGCAAAGTCTGTATTAAAATTTGTTTCCCCCTACCCCTAATAACAAAATCAGAAGGATGGATTAACGGCCAACAGTCAATCTAAAAATGAGCGTACCACAAGGTTTAATTTTAGTAGCTCTTCTATTTTTGTTTATATGTATAAACGATTTACCATATTTCATTGAAAATATGTGCGACTTTGTGCTGTTTGAAGATGATAAATCTTTTATTATTAAAATTGATAGAAAAACAAATAACTATGACGTTGTAAACAGTGCTGTTTTAAGTATTGTATACTAAGTAATCCACTCTCATGGCCTTGCTATTGAACAGGCGTATATAAACTGAGTGAGTGATGTTCCACCCTTAAGATATTCTGATTTTTATAGGTGTTATATAGTTTACACTATTATAAAAAGATCGACAAACAGACCCTCTAGCCGAGGGTGATTACCCCATTAGTTGTTGACTTGTTTTCATATGGTAACGTACACAAGCAACACACTTATGAATATGAACCTTTACTAAATTCAAAGATACGACTATCTAGTATCGCTAGTATTATATGGCTTAGGATCATCTATAGTCCCGTCATGGAGTGTGCTTTCAGGGCAACAGCTAAAATTAACCTTGTTAAAAGACTTTTACGAGGTAAAATAATCGGATACTTCATCGATTCGCTGATTAAGGCATCATTGAGCCACACCGCCAACTCGGAATGTGTCGTCTCGGTCAAGAAATGGATTCCATGAGGTGAGAGAACTATTCTTATTTACATATTTATTCATTTTGAGATTTGCTATTTCTTGATGAAAATGTTGTTTTGACTCATTTTTATACCTTGTTTCAGAATATCTTTGAACTCTACGCTAATGATCCAGGTAGGTTTCGATTTTTCCTCTTATATTTTAACAACTTTTTGCAGATTACTAATACCTTTTCAAGTTTTCGAATAGAAGAAAATTGGGTAAGTAACTCTTCTTTAGATATTCTGTTCTTCTTATTTTGTATTTTACATAAATACCAATATTCATTAATTTTTCTTCTACAATTCTTCCTACGATTTTATTTCTCTTAGACTTTATATTCTAGTTCTTGACCCGTTTGGACCCTTCTTTCCATGACACTTATATATTTTTTATAAACTAAATGCGCTAGTCTGCAGCGGTAGTCCTTCGAAGTTATATGTGAACGTTGCTGTGGATTTAAAGTGGTTACTATTTCAGATACTCTGCTTGTAGACATGAATCCTTGATTTGCTTTCCTTGACTTCGGTCACTTCTGCTAAAACAACTTGTTAGTTAAAAGAACCACAATGTTGTGTATACTTAATTGACGCTACTTTCGATTCAATTATATTAATGTAACGGGAATCTCTCCTTTTGCATCTATAATACCAGCGTATATAACGACAACATATTCTTCATTATGCATCACAAAACCTATGCAATTCTAATTACGTATCAATTTCATTGTATTTAGTTATTTAAACCTTATAGGTAACATCTTACAAAAATGAGTACAAAGGGCGGACTAAATAACTAAAGCATTCTCAACTAGTTTCTTAGTCTCAGTATCTTATATTCGAAGGTTGTCTTGGTCCTTTTATTCGACAAATTTAAATAAAATTGCCACATTGAATAAATTTACTTTAGGTATTTTATCTCAACATTTCCAGTGCTTTCTAGTACTTATGCTCATGAAGAGGACTGAGGTATTGACACCTGCTATCCTAGTTAACCCGAACTATCATCAGCTCCTAGTTAGAAATTTTTATATTTTCATAAATACAAAAAGTTATCTAATCTATCTCAGTAATTTTACCTGTTCTTAAGTAAGTATGTATAAGTTGTTCATCCCGGTCAATTTCTGAAAGCCATAATATTTACAAAGAATCATACAAACTAGCAATGTCAGAGACTACATTTTTTTAGTTACAGATATATTTGCTAGAGAAATATTGACAGAGTTTGGTGTTTCCAGGTAAGTCCGAGTATTTTAGTGTTTCATCTAACTTTGTGTCCACTTTTGCGGCTCCTATTTCCTCCAATTTTCTTTTCCTTACCTGCCCTTTTCGGTTATGCTTCTTGAAAATGTAAATTAAATACTCATCATCGATCGACGAGGTAATGATGTTCCAAAAGTAACTCAAAGCATTCTAAGATGTTGTGTATCAACAGTAGGATCATGCCTACAAAGCAAACATAAATAGTTTTACTTACTTTTAGTTGTTGATTATTTGACTCTTTAAATCTCACTTATTAAACATATAGGCGGCATATGCCAACATATGATATGGTGGCGTAAGTCTGGTAGGTCTAATTAATAAATTAGCATTTATTGTTACACCGATATTATCAAAACAAAATGCATTGAATACAACAAGAACCTTTATCGTTGAGTGTAATGCATATGCTTAGATGGAGTGGATAATGAATGTAAGTTGAGTAATGTTAAAAGCATTACTAGCCAACATTCTTTAACAAAACTAAGGCAGGCTTTTTAGCAAACACTTTTAACAGAGATGCCTTTACACGTCATTGAAAGTAATCAAAAACCTCATGTACATTAAGTAAGTATTAAAAGGCTAAAATTTGGTTTGTTTATTTAAAATAAAACTAGAATACCCGGCAGCTCTTATAGCGAATTAAGAATACGTTTACTAAACTCTCAACTACGGCACCCTGGGGTTACTCTTTAGATATTAACAAAGTTTTTCTAGAGCCGAATATTTACTCCGAACACGGTGCCTTATGAAACACGGAGTCCCTTTTCCAAAGTTAAAAATCGTAAGTCGTAACGTATATACTCTTGATATATGCAGGGAATTTGTTTATAAATCTAGAAAGATTTCTCTCAAGACAATTACAAAACGTCAAAACCAAAGAGAACATCAGATAAACTAATTCTTAATTATAAAAAGTTAAGCAATATTATAGAAAGTATATGGGTAATACAAACATAAGCTTGGTTTTAAACGGGAGGAAATTATTATAGCTGTATAAAGATCCTATGGTAACAGTAACTTATCGATTCATCGAGATTATGAGTAAATTTCAACTCAGTTTTCCATCCCAATACAAACCGAGCTTATAGCCAAATTGAAAACAGTGTCCCAGACACCTATCATGGTATACATTTGGTACTTTTTTGTAATCAATATTGACCAAAATTCTTGAACTTCCTACGGTTAGCTTGCCGAATGGCCCATCATCACGGGACATCATCAGAACAGTACTATTCTTGCGAATATGCCTGATATCGTGTTGATGGACCGGGCACAGTCTAGGATATTTTTGGGCGATATTACGATCCCATTTGACGAGAACCTCGTGAAAGCCGAAACAGACAAAAAGGCAAAATATCGCTAAGACCTGGCACACGAAGTGACTGACATGTGGGGTGGTAAGCCGACTGAAATTATTACTCCGGTCTCAAACGTAGAAGGCAATGTACCGCGACACTGCTCGTATAGTCAGCAGGTTTCATTCCCTTTCACGCTAACTCTCGATTGCTTGGTTTCCCCTGTCGAGGGATTTCCGTCTGATTGGTCTTTCTATATGTATTATATTATATGTTAATAGTTTATTCATTTCAAATCGAAATAAAAGTCAAATTCCCCTCGACAACCGACCGCAACTACCCCGCATACCCCTAAGCAAGCAAAATCGGGATGTCTTGAGGGCTCTGAACCCAGTGCTGGCTAACTACCTTGAAGCCAGCCGGGATCTATGCGATACGGACTTGATTCTATTTGGCACCGCACTGACAGCATGCCGTTTTGACGGTGCCAAACTCCCCACGACTGGACGTACTACCAGGCGATGTGGTGCTATCCCAGAGTGGCGGAAAAGGATCAAGGATCGTATCGCGTGGAGCGACCAGGCTGACACATTTTCTGGCGCAGCCTGAGGTCGGAACCCGTAACCCACAACGAGGGCCCCTGGACGGAAGTTGTAGCGAGTGCATGCACAGATATTGCACCCATGAACCCTGTGATTACCACGATAGATGATGTAGCTGAGGCGGTCTGACGAGCCCCGTACTGGAAAAACTCGGGGCTTGGCGGACTGCATCACTACTGGCTTAAAGGGTTCGTGGGATACCACGCAGTGCTCGCTCAGTAGTTCCAGGAAGCCCTCAACCGTAGGTCGCTTCCGGACCTCGTCACTACTGGGGTCATTCATTTGGTTCCTAAAGGTCAGGTCACTGCAGATCCGAGTAAGCACCGCCCCATTACGTATCTACCCACTATTTATAAGACACTAACATCCAGTCTGAGCGCCAAAATCGCCCGATATATGAATTCCAATCGGGTGATTTCGGGCGCCCAGAGTGGATGCAGGGGCGGTGGTCGTGGGGCCATGGAAATGCTTCTCATCGACGCGGTTATTGGCAAACTGGTTAAGCGCAGCCGTCTGAACTTCTATGCCGCCTGGATCGACTACAGAAAGGCATTCGACTCGGTGCCCCATACATGGCTAATGAGGGGCCTTGAGCTGTACATAAATGACTGTACATTAAGAGACTTTCTTGAGCACTGTATGGAGTACGATCCTTTGTCTCCTGGACGAGTGGATGATAGCCGAAAACCGTATAAAAGAATAAAAGATCAGAGGGGTATTTTCCAGGGTGACTGTTTGAGTCCTATCTGGTTTGCCTCTATCTGAACCCTCTCAGCACGTTGCTGGAGGGTTCCAGGAAAGGATTTCAGTTTCGGAGAGGAGAAACTAAGGTTTCCCACCTCTTCTACATGGACGACTTCAAGTTATTCGCCCCTAATCGCTGTAATCTGATAGAGTTACTAAAAATCACCAGTGATTTTAGTAATGCTATCGGAATCGGAATGTGCGGTCCAGCATGTTGAGAGGGGTAGGGTTGCTGACTCTGGGAGCATGGATACGTTAATGCCCATAAACTTAAGGACCCTATCCGAGGCTGACACATACCGATACTTGTATTATATTATACAGTATATATTTGTTTCTTTATATGTTTATAGTTTTTTATTTGTATGCCGACCGAAATTATTCCTATAGTTGAATCTGCGAACGGGTTAATCCCAACCAGCCTTTTGAACCACCTGAGGCGGTTGGGACTCCGGGACGGGCACCTGCGGGCTCAAATGCAGAAGGTGGTGCTCCTTGACATCGCATACTCCGTGGGTTCCTTTCTCTTTCGCCCTAACCCTCGACCGTTTGGTCTCCCCTGTCAAGTTGGTTTTTATATATGTATTATATTATATTGTATGTAATTGTCTCTTTATATGTTTATAGTTTTTTAATTATTTATTCTATTGACCAACCAGGAGGAGATGGAAAAAAAATATCTACTATAATAATAATATAAAACGCATTTACGACTCCTTGGTTGTTGCGGATGTTCATAGACAGCGGTGATCACTTACCATCGGGTGGGCTGCTTGCTCACTTGCCACCTTGCCATTCTATAAGATAAGTAAAAACAATAGAGAATTTCCTTATGCTGATATGAAGAAAATTTCCTAAAGTACCAAAATAAAATTTCTTGGCGATGCCATACGGTGGGTTTTTACAACAGCAAATTGACGTATGTAAACAGAACATGCCAAAGTCACGTAGACCGTTTAAAAGAAATTGTACAATCACCGTCGAAAATAAACTCTTCTGCTTCCGATTTTCTATGATTGATCGGATATGAGTAATGTTCTTGAAGTTTTATCGTAAAATATTTCCACTTTTGCTAAAGATTAGATACGGCATAGGTAATAACGGTGTCGTAATATTACCGTGATAACATATGACGAATTACATACAGTCTAAAGTCTAAATTTACTTCAGTTGTATCTGAATTTATATGTAGTTGAAGCTAAATTTATTTCGGACACGTGATAGTCCGTCAAATAAGAGTATTGAATATCTTAAACTGCATAAATAGCCAGGTTTTTAACGTTTACGTTTACATTCAATAAAAGTACAGTTTGTTCGTAGCCGCAGGATGAATGGGTTGGCTCGACCATTCGACTACCCGAATACCGGAACCGTAGCTAACGATTGACGTAAGTATTATCGGTTAAACTCAGGGAGAGGAAGCTTGCTTGTCGAAATACCACCACATTTGACGTTTAATAACGTCTGCCTAATGACTCAATTAGTACTAAGTTTCTTGTATCGGTACTATTCTAATCGACAGTAAATAATCGACCAAAAGGAAATAAATTTTATATCCTAGGAAACATTATCTCAGATCTATTCTATCTATCTCATTTTGACCATTGGTAAAACTTCTCTACGGAATCCCTACAGACGAAAAACAGCAGCATTATGCTGCTATTTCACGCTGGTATTCTGTGTGGGCGTGGTACTACCCCGGTCGAGCTGACCCATTCATTCTGCAGCTAGAAACAAACAGTGTAGCTCTACCACTGCAATTACACTTACTGAAATGGTATCAAAACGCGATAATTATAATAATTCAGAAAAACTTTATTACTAGTAGTTTTACGTATGACAAACTTGGACGGTTGTTTCATTAATTTTAACGAAGGTTAGTTTAAGTTACTAATTACTATATTTACTTCTCTCCGAAAGAATAATACTTCCATCTGCGGCGGTGTCTGTAAGTGCCATCAAATGTGACAATAAATGCATCGGTGCTGTTTATGTTAACGACACCTTACGCGGACAACCGAATAATGAGTTCTAACTATTGCTAGGAGAGTACAATGAAACTGGAGTTGTACTTATTCATAACGTTACTCTTGTAACTCTCAAACTGCTGAAAATTCTTTATTATTAGTAAATATACATATGATTATTTTCAACGAAATATCCTACATTTTATTGATAAACAAACTAACTTTAAGTATAGTGATTATTTAAGTAATGCAAAATGTGAATAATCTGAAGGAAGAACAAAAATGCTAGATGAATTGTAAGAGATAAAAAAATAAGAGATGTATAATACTACATAATTGGAAAAGATGCTAGATTAATTGTATATCGGCCATATAGATTCTGCTATTCTGAGCGCAATTTAGTCCAACAGATGGCACAGTAGATGGTTAATGAAGGTATTGCTCGTTAGCCTGAATCACCATATACTAGTCCTATTTTACTTTCGAAAAATAAAACAGAAAGAAATATCTGTGTCGATTATAGACGATATAATAGCCAACCAAGAAGAAATTATCTTTCCCATAAATATTGACCAACTGGACCCGGCCTGGATTGACCAAAAATGGGTTGTTTATTACTCTTGAGCTAGTATCAGGATATACCTTATACTCATTTCAGAAGGTTGCCAAACTGAAACTACATTCGGTGAGTCCCAACGGTCAGTTGGTACCAATTCACTCAAGTGTCGTTTGGCCTAGCAAATGCACCCCAAGTGCCTCGAATAATATCCTACCTCAATCAAAACTCAATTATTTGATACTTTACATGGACGACGTACTAAATCCATCACAAGCTTTTGACTAAGGTCTAAAACGGTTCGAAAAGTTACTTCGACTTCTTCATACCAAAATTAACAAACATCCAGGATTAACGAAAAAGCATGGTACATCTAACTCTTCTATTTCCATGAAATATCGATTTAATTACAGGGTAAAGCTACGATGTAGTTTGTTTCTAGCTGCAGAATGAATAGGTCAGGTCGACTGCGAAAGAACCACGGCCTCACAGAATACCGGCGTGAAATAGCAGCATAATGCTGCTGTGTTTCGTCTGATGATTGTAAGGATCCGGAGACTTTTTTTTTATTACTGGTGACGAGGCATTTCATCTCAGTCCTAAAGGGTGACAACGCATCTGCATTATGATTCCTTGTCAAGGATGAATGTAGATATCATGGGCCAGAGGAATCACTTGCCATCAGGTGAACTTTCTGCTCCTTTGTTACTCCCAGTATAAAAAATAGATGACATTACACGATTTATTGGGTTGAAAAGGATTTACAGACGATTGCGAAATTACTATAATCACGTGACCTCTAACGGATTATTTGATGAGTATATTTAAATGGAATTGGACTGATAGTCAATCAAAATCACGAAGTAATATAGTCAAACAGAACGACCTATTTTATCTTTTTATGACATGTACATCGCAAAGTTGAAAATTGCTTATATAAATAGCGTGGGTACTAAGAGACGTCAGATGGCAAATTTTACTCATGGACCATGTACTTTCTTGTTTTGAAAAGAACTCTTTTACGGAATTCGTTTTCGTTACTGAAAATCCGGAAGCTCATTAGAGACTTACTCAGAATGCGCTCACCATTCAAACACTACACGCAACCCATTTGGGTCCATTTGGCCGTTCTAAAAGGGTAATATGTATTCATACATTTTAATAGAGTATTGACTACGTTTATTACACTAGACAATTACAATTAGAATTTTCAATGAGCACATCAGTGTTTCCAAAGCCACGTCACGAATTATTACAGACCAAGGCACTTGTTTTACAGTTCAAGTTCTTTTAAAATCTATCGCATTAAAACATGTACTTAATACTGTAAACACTCCGAGCGCAAACGTTAAATTTATTTGCATAATATGGGACGCCTTAAGTACAAAGTGCCATGACCTAAATATAAAACATACAGCTATAGATCTGAATACAATGATCAAAAAGATAATTGTTAAAAATTACTGTTCCGATTCGAACCCCTTAAATTTTTTAAGAGAACTTTTTAGAGTCCCGTGTTTCTTAAAAATGCAAACCGTATTTTGGAGCACGATCTAAATGCAAAAAGTAAGAATTTATCAGGCATAGAAAACATTTGAATTAATTTTAAGAACCATTTTGAGAGAGGGAGTTTATGTAGCGTGTGAATTTTATTAACTTATTAAGCAAATAAACCAAAACAAAAAATAAATATACGTTTATCTAACGGCTATTGTTGTTGATATTTGTATTTCTTTAAGACAATGTTTTTTAGATTGCTGACTGTAGACTATATTTTTTCGTTTGTTTGACCAAATAAGGATGACCGAGGTGCGTAACTTTAAATATATTTAATTTCATAATTCTAATGCAAACAATTAATATTTCAGAGTATCTATTGTCGATATATATGTATACAGTATATGTATGTATATAGATACTAGAACATTCCTTATCATATAATTGACTATCTTAAACGTATTGTTGTCATTGTTTGCGATTACAAAAGTTATAAATACGATATACTTGTATTATTTCTGAATTGATGTCTCTACACTATTTTCAACATCTTCTCTGGCTCGTGGTATGCCCACTTTAATTATCAAAATAAAGCCACATGAAAGTCTTTACAATTATAAAACTGGTTGCTTATTCGAAAACCACACGTCCCTTAGATAATATATTTTGCAGAAACATTTTTTTTTAATATAAAATAGCTGGCAAACGAGTAAGCAGCTCACCCGGTAGGTGATTACCGACGCCCGTGAACGTCCGCAACACCAGAGGCGTCGCAAATACGTTGCCAACCTTTAAGAAAGGTGTAGGCTCTTTTCTTGAAGGTCCCACGTCGTATCGGATCGGAAACACAGGTGGCAACAGCTGATTCCACAGAGTAGTTGTGCGTGGCACAGTGGAGGATTGCGACCATCGAGATGTTGCGGATGAACATAACTTATTCTGCGACTTTTCTTTAATTTATGTTATTTCCCTGCGCCAGATTTACAATCAAAATGCATTTTAGGTATATTGAAAAGTGATAAGGCATTTCCTTAGCTAGTGTTTTATGCCATTAATACATTCATGGCCACTCAACAGTTGGTAAAGTCAAGCATGTGATATCTGTACGAAATTGTGTGAGAATTTATGTGGCCCAAGATATTATTTCGAGGCAATCTGTAAAGACGATGCATTTCTAAACCTAGGGATCGCGTTTTTTTATTAAACGGGGTCGCAATCTGTTCAATAAATTTTGATTTGAATACAAAAGATTCGTTTATTAAGGAAATGTATTTGAATGTACTTTTATAAACTTTTAGAACGCTTTGTGTAAATATACTATTAATTAAAATGTTATTATCATTTTACAGTGGAGGAGGTCGCAAAGCTTTTTACTGTTTTGGCCTTCAGGTCGTGACATAAAAATGGTTATATAATATTCTGTAAAAACTTACAATTCAAGGGACTGTTATAAACAGAGAAAGAGATGATAATGCAACCCTGTTAGGGCTTTCGCTTCCTTTTACCCAAAACTGGCTGTTATCCGGACTATTTTTAATGGCCATTTATATAATGAAAAATAATTTTAAATAAATCTCTATCAAAATAAAACTCTTTTATTATAAATAAAAACATATTTTAAAATAAGCGTAATCTCGAGCGATTATTTAGTGTATATTATATTATTTAGAAAAAAAATAAAATGGCGTTAGTTTTTAATTTGTATTAAAGGTATTTAAATATCATAACAAATCGTATTTTTCATTAGTTTATTGGTCTTTTGTAATCTTTATTCTTTATACAAAAAGGTGATGTAAGAGTAAAGTAATTATCGACATTTTGATTTTTTTCCAAATAATATTCATTGATCAGTAGTGCATACTTGCATTACTATGTTTCTATCAAAAAACATTGGTTTAAATAAAATTTATAGTTTAAAGCAAGATAATGGTAATTCTGGAATATATATAACAAATGAACAAGTCTATGTTGGAAACGTGTATTATAGATAATTAAAACAGGTCATATTTAAATGATAACATGGAAATATATGAAGCAATGTAACCAATCACGTTAAATACTCGACAGAGATAGAGTCGACTGTAGTTAGGATGACAATAGAAGTAGAACTTATTAATTTTCATACCATTTTGTCTTCAATATTATTACATACGTCAACAGGTTGTCTGCTGTGAGCCATATGATTTCTTAAGTCTCGGCAATTGGCCAATCATCGATTGTAAACATCATTTCGTTTCATCTTAATGCTTATGTACGAATATCACGATTAAACACGCATCACACAGACCTCTTGCAGTTACGCACAGCTGATGACGTCATAATGTTTATGACATAATGGATTAGACATTGGAGTGTAATAGTTATCACCATTATTATATTTCACTATTACTCCATTGGTCAATAAAGGCCTCCCAAATCCCACTTCACCAGCCGGTAGGTAGTTTTACATAATTACTTCCTATAGTGACGGTAATCTTACACTTTTTATATAAAAAGTGTAGTATTCATTTTTCATATCACTGTTGATAGAATAAGTACATCATCTGTACTTATTGCATAAACCCTCCTAGTCGACTCCGGACATATTATATTATAAAACTGAGCAAAATATATAGAGTTCCTTAAATATTTACGCAAACTTAGAGTCACATACTCATCATAACCTTCCCTTATTCGATCCAAGGCATATGCAAAAACATTAAGAAGGCTTTCGACTCAAAAACTCACAATTCATCTTATACAGCACAGATATTGACTTCGTCTGGGAATCCAACTATAGCTTCACTTTGCATCGAACCCTAACAATAAGCATCACGATCGTTATTAAGATTCAGAAATATATATTTAGTGCAGTAAAGGTGTTAGTGTATAAACTGTAAGAGTGGATACCAATGAGTAATGGAGAGAAACGTACATATATTGGCACAGAAACATGAATAAACAATTTCTTTGGTTTCATACCACAATAACTCAGTTTGTTCGCGTTCCATTAAATTACTCTTTTTAGGTTTCTAGTTTATTTCATGAAATCAAATTATCAACATTTAGATGCAACATGTCATAAAACAATACAATTAGTAAAAAAAGAACGAATAGTATTTTACAATGAGTCTATTAATATTCAAATGTCATACCGTATGAGGAGGATACAGGTGTTAGTATAGTTACAACGACGTCTTTAAAATAGAAATCGTCCATAGACTAGCATTGTATATATTTAAAATAAGATTTAGTATTTAAATATGGTATGGTAGTTTTGATGTTCATTACTTTAGCAGCCTCATTGCAACTGTATACCATACATATTATTACATGCTAGTTCAGATATGGAATAAAAGAACAAAGCTCCGAGTACAGATTTTAATTTCAGTAGCAGTATACAGTATCTAAGTACTAGGAGCAGAAAATATCGGTAATTTACAGAAAAAGTAATGTCAATCGGTGAATCACACTGTAGCTTACAAGAAGATAAAACGACGAACTACGTTGCCGGTCTGGTCATGATTATACGATCCGTGATCGATGTTTCTTGAATGCTCTAGATGACTCATCCACTTTATGCAATTAGGAAAATTTCTTTATCACAATGATAAATCGATTTTGTCTGTACTTGAGAAATTGCAATGGCGGCGTCTTTGATTTTTGCAAGATTTTCTTTCGTTTTTATTTTTAATTATATGTTTTTAGATGTGAAGCCTACGGCGTCAGAAATAGATATAGGACGCCTCCAATTTTCGTATCACTACTCCCATCTAAGAGTGGTAGAGCTACACTGCAGTTTGGTTCTAGCTGCTAAATGAATGGGTAATCTCGACCGGGTTAGGACCACGCCCTCACAGCATATTCTGCTTCAATAATTTTGTATATAATCGATTTTGTATATACGATAAAGTGTGGACCAATTAGTGGAAATTTTTGTTTCTTTATTCATTGTCAGCGTTTCAATATTGTTTATCAGTTTGAAAGTATTAAAAATATTTTTATACTTTTATATAAAATAAAAATTTACCAACTTAACGCCGTGATTTCATTACATTGCACAAGCGTGAGAAAAGTCGGTACTAGACAGTGGTATAATGACTGTGTACATTCTCGATGTTAGTCAACCATTATTTTCTTTAACAATTAAACGCTATAATGAGCTTGGCAACATCGAAGACCGTAAGAGGGTCATTAGAACTTCTGGAAACCGACCCATTATCGAATAATGTCTTGTCCGGCATCCACAGACCATGCCATGAGATACGCTGATAGTGAAATTGTCTTCAATTGATATCTTATAACTTATAAACTCAGAAAAGCACAATTGCTTACGGACAAAGATAATAAGTTCATCTCGTAAGATGTTTGCTTAACAACGTTACGAACCTCCAACAAATTAGATTTTTTTTTATTCTCTGATGAAAAACTATTTACATTGGAATAAACCTATAATCACCAAAATGACAGGATTTGGTCGTCCACTCGTGTTGGAGATGCTGCAAATGTTCAGAAAAGGTGTGAACAAAATTACACGCATAACATCCTTGAAACTTTGGTTCTTCTTTCGTCACTTTACAGATCTTTGTAAGCCGATTGTACAACGAGACTGTTCCAGCTTACAGGGCCTTTAGTGATCAACAATCGTACAAAGACGGGGTTATAATTGGCAGTCTACTCACTTAATCTAAATATCATGTATTAGAGTTAATAAACCTAGGATATAGGATATAGGACCTAGGATACCCGATATATGAGCTAAAAGCTGCTCTTACATGGAATAAAATTATAAAGTTTATAATATCTTTATTTACACTGTAAAGCTTGGTGTTACAAAATAAAATTTTGTGACAGTTTGTCTGAATCAGGCTAGGAGCATCTGGCGGCCGCAGTCAGACCGACTTTAGATCCTTAAACCTCGTCTCTATGTCCTATTTAAATACTATGACTACTAGAAGATGCTTAACAATACCGATATAAAAAACTAACTGGAATTATTTATTTAATTATGATCCGCGTAAAAATAAAATATTTCATTGATTGTTTGCTTATTAGTTAAAAATCTAAATCGAATGGTATAAAAATATTTCGGGGCTCAGGTCAGCTAAGGCCCCATCTGAAAATATGTCCTTAGGACTGGCAACGCACGTGCATCCTCAATCATTGCTGAGGATAGCATCAGACGCAGTCACCACTTACCATCAGGTGAGTTGCGTGCTCGATTGCAGATAGTAGTGATTGATATTGGATAGTTGTTAATATCATTGATCTCATTTGATACTTGTGAATATTGGTGGTAAAAATTTTGTTTGTTAACTTTTTCATTCAATGTTTTAACTTTAATTATTTTATTGAATGAAATATTTAAAAAATCTTATTAACTAATTTCTATTTCACTCCAGTCTTTTTTGGATTGAACCATTTGCATGAAAATTAAAAATATTTTTTAATCAAAGAATTATATGTTCCAACGTGCGTACCTATTACACACTAATTTACAGGTATTTACAGGTACAAACTCAAGTTATAAATAAGAGTGAAAATTTGGTCTTCATAGAAATATTTCTTTTTACCTATATTTTCGCCATACAAATTTCGTTCGCCTTAAACAGAAAATTTATTTCCTTTTAGCGTCAATATTGAGTCAAATCCTCTACTTTGTCACAGGAGGTATTATTATTCATTCGTAAAAAAAGGTCTGCGTCTCGGGAGACCGATGTCAAAATCTATTTCACGTTTTTGAATAAGTGGCTCATGAATTTTTCATCGTAGGTTTGCATTTACATATCGTCGAGAATTCCGTAGCTATCAGAGTTACTCAACACCAAAACAAAGGAACAAAGAAAGACGAAGCCACTGCCGAAAATTGGACACCTACCTACCTACAAACGACGAAGCCACTACCGAAAATTGAGTACACAAACAAAATATACAGTCAATAAATCTCTGTTTTCTATGTTTTTATTTTAGATAATTAATATTTTATACGTGTTGTTAACAGTAAGTATTTTTTTTTATTTTATCAATCAATAACACCATTTTTTGATGGAATTATTGATTAATAAACATTTAATTTAATTAACAAATCCATCCATGTTAGACAGTTTCTCCTCCCGGTCGTACTGTAAAGCCAATGAGAGGACGCGAGATGTTGATGTATTTAATGGGCGGTAATACAGGCTGGAGTAATAGTCCCTTAATATTTAAAAAGCACGCTGCTTCCACGCCAACGGTAATATGGGGTGAGTAAGGTACTGGGAGAGCGGCCAATAGGAATTGGGAGCTTCGTGCTCTATTTGATATTATAACATTTAAAAAAGTAAAGAATATGCTAAGTAAAATTTCAAATTATAAATAAAAATAACCTGAAAAGTGACATGTAACACTTTAATCGCCAGACCTCCTGTCAGGTGTAGTTATCACAGAAACAGAATTTTGTATGGCATGTAATAGCCTCCCCTACATTCCCCATCGAACCTACACAGGTCGTCACTCTAGTATATATAGTATGTATCTTGTATATAGTATGTCATCATCGTTTGTCAATACTTGGTTGTCACTCGAAAATTAGTTAACCAAATTATAATATATTTTAATTATTATTTGTATATATTTATATATATTAAATGTGTATTTATCAAATTTAATTATTATTATAATTATATTTGATAAATACATATTTGCTTATTAATAATAAGTTAGTAAAAGTATCAATGAACTAACAACATTAATTTTCTTCAGCCACTTTACGGCTCATTAAGCAGCCCGGCTGGAGATATAAATCCGGGATTTTGGAAACGAGTTCAGTGTAGTTGCGGTGATTCCTGTACATAATTTCCAGAAATTTATGTAGTAAAAGAAATACTTTACATAATATAAAAACCGCCTTTTGCCTGGCTTGTCATTTGCCATTGATTCGATACCGATATCAAATTGAAAATCACATTGAATTAACCCCTAAAAAGTTTACTTGATTCATTTATTATCAACAAGTTCAAGTTAAAAAGCTACATCGTCACTAAGGAAAACGTCGAGTGCCTCATGAATATTTAACCGCAGGTTTTCATTTTCATATGGTTCCAAATAGCGAACAGTTGTGGCATCAGCGCTACCTAACTTAAAATAAATAAATATAGAAAAGTTAAAAGACCTCTTTAAAATAGTTATAAATATTTTACTAAAAATTTGTTAATATCAATAACGCGAGAAATATATCTTTATATCTATGTAATTAAATTAAAATAATATATTTAATTTACTATAAATTTACTGTTTGTAATGAAAGTGAATATAATAAAAATGAGAAAAAATAACCATCCAGATATCAGACGTACATATGCCAAACCTTAAATGATCTAGAGTGGGAAGCGAGCCTCGTTTCGCCTAATAATCTTATCAATGACTGGGAGCTATCCCAAATTGATGAAGTCATTTTCTTGAAATGGACTATTATTAGGTCAGAGTTTATAATAAATGTTATAGTACCACAGATTTTCGGGCAAATTCAATTGAACCATTGCATTGATACGATATCAGCAAATATGGATAATACGAAATGGATAAAGAATGGATTAATATTGGAAACAGTAGTAATATGATGGTACTTATAACGGTACACGAGCAAATCGATGACATTACTTCGCTACCTGATTAAGTACAGTGTAATTTCTCCTCTATCTGTTTATAATGAAAGCAAGGATGACAAACGAAGACCTGATTACATCCATCCTAGACATGGAATCAAAATTTTTAAATTCTTTCATTCACGAGGATACATCAGTAGTATAAAACTTTTATATTCAGATTCTATGATTATTTATAGACTTTCATTTTATAAATAATATGAGGACACGACAAACTGTGGTAATTAATTAATTTATTAAATGATAACACTTAATTAATTAATTATTAACACGAAAAACAAACGCCACACACGACGGTGATTGTTGATACGAACAAGCGTCGTACTAATTATGATGATAAGATAATACTATTTATGAGAAAAGAAATCTAAAGAGATGACATCCCCGATCTTGAAGAATTTTCATATCTCTTTTTTCTTTTCCCGTGATCGTTCTTACATTATTTATCTTTCTGAAATTTCGAAATCGTTTTTATGAAGAATCGATTTTAAATTTTTCAATTTCTGTCAGGTTTTATACAAACATGGCTCAATACATCGTTCAGTCTTATTTGTAACGTTGGATTGGTACGACATGCAGTTGCGTATATAGTTGTGTTATTGACTATTTATTTCAATGGCATAATTTATATGCTTTGTTTAATTTGTTGGCCAAATTGTAAGTTAACGTTGCATATGGTCAGTCTTTATTAGGCTTAAATAATTGCTTCTAACCTTGTGACATGACTTCACTTAATATAGAAAAATCTGTTTACATTTGGTATAAAGTTATTGCTCTTTGTTCTGAGATGTATTTCATTTAGGTATACATCCTAAATTAAATACATTCTATAAAATTAGGCTGACATATGGGACTTCTATAATCGTAGTTCTGCTTATAGCGTAACTCCAAATGCAAGCATAACATTTTTTTCTTGCGAACAGGCGTTTTATGATCGAGTATGTACGAGGTACAAATAAAAATGAAATAGTAACAAACGCACTAAGGATCTTCCAAGGAGTATATATATATATATATATATATATATATATATATATATATATATATATATATATATATATTCTGCTATTCTTAAGCGGTTTCGTATATATATTTCATTATACACATCATATTCCCGCACTATAAAATTTGTCGTTATGGTCTGAAAAAAATTGACACAGCCAAATATAATCACCTTTATCCAGGGTAAATTAATTATATTGCATTGAAGTAACGTTTAAAAATAATTAACACAAACATGTCAAATTCAAAATACTACCGGTGACGTGACATGGAAAATATAGTTGATCACATTATCACCAGTCCACATATTAAAATATATAGTTTATTAGGGTTCCGAGCATCGGATGAAAAATTGGAACCCTCCTGTTTGCCCGTCTGTTACAGTCTAAGATTCGTCAGTTTTCCTCATTTAATAAAATTAAGTATCTTTTTCGCATCTTAATCTCCCTCGATGACCTAATATATGTTTTTATTAATTTTTGATTTGATATTACATAATACTTGATTTCTCGACATTCCCCGTCAGTAATTTTAACGTCTACAGGCATTTTACCGTAGTTCACTTAGACATTCGAACTATAAGTACATCTATGATTTAACATAGCAGTCTTAGCAGCAAAGATGCAAAAGATTTACAGTATAATAAGCACTTTGTACTCACTATACGCCATTTCTGCGCTAAAAACAAATTTATTTTAAATTTGTATGCGACTACATAATTTAGTACAGTAGCATGACGACAATAGAGGAATAAAAAGATGTAAAAGGTGACTATGAAAAATTGAAAACTGTAACTAAACTATGAATGTAAATAAATTTACAATATTTAAGAAATAACCAACTGGATTAAGGCCATATTAGATCGACTTTGTTCAAAGAAACTTTTACGTTAAACGTCTTACGTTAAGTATCACCAACAGTGGAAGAGCTACACTGCAGTTTGTTTCTACCCGCAGAATGAATGGGTCAGCTCGACCGGGGTAGGACCATGCCCTTACAGAATACCAGCGTAAAATAGCAGCATAATGGTGCTGTGTTTGGTCTGGTAAGGGTAGGGATCTGGAGACCTTTATTACTGTATACGAGGCATTCCATCTCAGTCCTCAAGGATGACAACGCATCTGCATTATGATTCCTTGTCAAGGATGAATGTAGATGTCATGGGCCGCAGGAATATGTTCGGGTGAACTGTGTGCTCGTTTGTTACTCTGAATGTAATAACAAAAACCAAACGATGTCACCACAAGAAAATTATAATCATAATCACCTAAGTCACCTTCTCCAACATCACGAATAAAGTGTAGCGACGTAAATGTACCATATTTCAATAATTAGAATCCCCGAATCTCTGCATGTCCGTTCTAAACTAGAGGACAAGATTTTAACCCTAATGACCACCGTCTAACTTCTGGCATTGAAATCAAGATAATTTGAATTCTTTTTTAACCTTTTCATTTATATATTACACAAATTCTCAATGCCAGTATGCAATTATTAACTTAATAATTATTTGAGTCGAATTGAAAATACCGCATTTTATTTGGCAGCGCTAATGCACGCAACGAGATTTTTTTTTATAATTATTGTGCTGGCATGATCAAAAAAGCACGTTAAACATATTTTATAAATAGTGCGAAAAGAATAGTGTGATTAATTATTTATTTACTCAAACAAACCTGATATTTGGCTAATGACGGAAAATACATCCTAACTTTGTCAACCTTAATTGTCCAAGCTAGAGATAGAAACTGGTGGGTATAAACCAAGGATACCAGGCGAGTAGTTTTATGGATCGATATAACCATCTTGATTACTGGATTTAAATAACTTTACCTATGAAATATCTATCTGAGTAGCATAAGGAGGAACTAGAAACAATAATCTAATCATATAATTAACTTAAAAAAAGCTTAATTTCCTGGAAAAATTGATTCGTTAAGTTACGCAGAGAATATGTCTAACGGCTTAAAGTACTCACAAAAAGAATTATCAAAGGCCTAAGTTATTTCTTCTATTCTTTGTTATACTGTATTTTTACTCAGTGGAATTATTTTTATACTATTGAAAGCTGCGAATTTATGTGACATGGTGCAATTTACTTCACATACAGCAATCGTATGTGGCTTTCCCGATTTATCAATTACTATAGAAATATTATAACAAGCACGAAGACCATTATCTTCTCGTTAAGATGATGTCGCAACCAGTTGTAGCAATGAAAGAGTTAAACAACGCTTTTGTTTGGCAGTTACAAAAAAGTTATCCCTACGGACTTTTGTAAAATATTTTAAAATTTTTGATGGGTTCATCAAATTTTCACAACAAAGGATGAGCATTGGTAAAGTTTTATTTGTTGGTAATAGAACAAAGCCATATTTTAAATAATCCACACTGCACTGTCTATATTTATGTTCGACTTCGAAGTAAGTGATTCTTGCGGCCTATGACATTTAAATTCATCCTTTACAAGAAATCATAATGTAGATGCGTTGTTACCCTTGCGGACTGAGATGGAATGGCTAGTCACCAGTAAAACTCTCCGAATCCCTGCACTCACCCGATGAAACACAGGAGCATCGTGATGCCATTTCACACTGGTATTCTGTGAGAGCATGGACCTACCCCGGTCGAGCTGACAGATACATTCTGCAGCTAGAAACAAATTGCCGCAAACTGTGTGAAAATAGGCAGCGTTGGTGGGAACAGCTGAACTAAGTTTCTTTTAGTAGAGTAAAATAAGGAAAGATAAACATTAAATCTCGAAATTTGGATGGATTCAATTTTGTTCACGTAAACTTTATAACACGGAGTCTAGACTTTGCATGTATAGAGTTCCGTGGAATTTATAAACATTGTTATCGATGTCATGATCAAACAATAGTGGACTATGAATTGAAACGCCAAGGTCATTTATTTCATTACTTTTATTAATAGTTATGTCTTTTATTTTATACATCTACTCTGCAATTTGTTACTTTTGTCAAGACGACATTCTGTGACATTACGAAACATTTAAGTCGTGAACTGTCAAGTATGTCATGGCAAAATCGTGAATAGATTAAATGTACGGGCTTCGAGCCTTTGAATGTGGTAGGTGTTTTTTCTTCTCTTTTATAGTGAATAGGTGGCAAAAAAGCAAGCAGCTTACCTGCTGGTAAGTAATTACCTCCACCCAAAGGTGTATAAGCTGGCAAGAATCACGATCACTGCATATGAAATATTATTGTAACTTGAAATCAGTAGTAATCTGCACTTATTTGAGACGGTCAGTGTTAAAGTTACCGCTATGAGATTAACAAAGGCAAGCATAGGCGGGAAGATAATCGTCGATATATATGCGCAGCCTCAAGACTCCTGAGTTATACCGAACAGTTATCCTCTTTGAAATATTCTCAAACTTCGGCTTGTACACACAGTTTGGCACAAAACTTTTTCTATTGTGCAGTCACGTATCAGCTTATGTTGTTGTCTTACTCTTCGTCGTGTCTCCTTCGCACTTCCCCTTATTGAAACTTTACAAGGTTAGTACTACTTACTCTTACTATCCTCATCTCTGCAGGGGCCACCCTAAGGTACCAGTTCTATCCAACTGACCGCATTCAATGAAGAGCAGTTTGAACTCGTTAACGACAATGAGCTTTCCAAGGTGTGTGTCTGATTCACTGGTTTGGCAAAGAGAAGTTGCATCTCTTTACATTTTTTACCGTATTAACCACCAAAGTGTTCTAAGAATTAATTCCAGCTGCTGAGCTTAAACATCGCACGTCGCGATTGGGAATTCACCACTGTGCGCTTCTTACGAAGTCAGTGGTATTTCCTACCCGAAACGACTCAATAACCTTCTAGATATAAGTCCACTGTCGCAATATCGCAGATACCTTCTCCGGCCGATGAGAGATATCGACGTCTAGGTAAGAACTGCGGTCTTTGCACATCCCTTCGACTCAAATAGCATATCCTATCCCTAGCTACTTCGATTATAATAAAAGATATTTTTTTTAAAAAAAATCAGTGAAATATTATAAATTGCCTTTACTCAAATTTTTCAAACCAGGTGACAGCTATTACCCCAATTTACTAATTTAATATACCATTTTGAGCCTACAAGAGACTGAAATCTGATCAGTAGCCTTGAATCGACACCGTCTCAAAATTTGATTATTTAATTAAGGTTCAAAATAAGGGAGATTTTTTTTGATCGTCTTCATTAGGATATAAACCAAATAAAATAAATTTACTTTATATAAAATGATGTTTAAGCCATATTTTCCGCTAATGGGATATTTATATGTTTATTATTATTATACATTGAAATATTTAAAACTATGTGACAAATATTTATTAATATCAATGAATATATATCTATAATATATTGATAGAAGCTATGTATAAAAATAAACCTTAGCTTCATCGTAAATTCATGACTGGATGAGGTTTTTTAGGGTTCTATAAACGTATCCTGTCCGTATGTCGCAGACGTTTTACTTGAAATTATCTTCAAGTGATATATCAAATCACTTCACTGGAGATGAAATTTGAATAAGCTGTGTCTATCATGTACCAAGTGAATAGTGGCGCAGTGAAATCAGGAAAAAAAATTATGGGCGACACATCATACACATAACTGAGGGATCATTTTTATTTTCCAGTGGATGTAAATTTTTATCTTTAGAAAGATAAATACATTCGCAATAAAAAATTGTCTGAGTGAGATATATTTTATTAAGCACCCTAGATATAAAGAAAAAACCGACTAAGTATTAACGACTGATTAGCGATTACGTATTCAAAGGAATAACCGGCTATGGATAAAACGATATAATCGTGCTTATTACTTTACTTATTGTAAAATCGTGTCATAAAATTTATCCTACCCGGCATCTAAACGGATGCAACAACTACCAATAATGAGATCATTGATAATATTAATACGTGATCTGGTTTTAATTCAGAGATGGTGTTCCTTGTCTCGTTCGTTGAAATGTAAGATATCGAATGTATTGTTAGTTCACAAATAGTTTGCAAGTCACGTTAAGTGGAAGAGATTTTTATTTACGTACATATATTTCCTTAAAATACTATTGTAAACATTTAACACATCAAAACGTTTCATGTTAGTTCTTAGGGGTAATTCTGATAACGCATCTGCAATATAACTCCTTATCATCGAATGATGTGCGTGTCCCAGCCCCATAAATCATCCATCATGAAGTGAAGAACGTGCTAGTTTATCGCCCTTAATATCATAAAAAAACTATTTTCGATTTTCGACCATGAAGATATTTTTCGAACTCAATATCTCGGTATTAAATAGTGATAATATCAAACAAATATAAGTATGAGAACTAACCCTCATAATCGAATCGAAAACACTTTTATCTTTAGAAATTCCAGCGCGATACTGCAGTATAACGCTGTTGTGTAGTATAAAGATTCGGTGACGACGCTTGTGATATTTGAATTTTTGTTGAGGGGTTATGTGTTTACCGGCTGTAATCATTAAGTTTTACAGATTTATAATTTTAGTTAAAACCAATTAATCATAAAATATTACTACTCTTTGTCAAAATATTTGTCTGACAAATATGATTGGATATAAGCTTTGAGCTCTGAGTTCAATAATAGGATATTTTGTAAATCATTATTTAAAAATAAGTGCAACTAGTCAAGTTTCTTACCGTTTCTTCTCGCTATCAGCTGCCTCCCGAAACGGTGGTTCTATTAGATATCCTGAAGATTCAAAAGTGTTTTGTATAATCCTACTTGAATAAAGCTTCTTTCGATTTGATTTGATTTGAATTACTGTCAGGTGAACTGTGCAATCGCTTTCAACCAAGGGTTCATAAAAATATTATCTTATCCATTTTTTTCTTGACCCCATTTATATTTTTATTTAACCCATAAACTATTTAGTGCTCGAAATAGGCTTTTACCTAATTAGGGAAATTTGTAGTAATCGCCTCACTTAGCAGTATAACATAACTGACAATAATAAAACAATAAAGCTCGCTTTTGGGTATCTTTAATAACGAATATTTCAGATAATTGTCGTGATTTTCAAGATGGTAACACCACCATCCATCTAAACCACGCAATAAAAGGAAGTTGTGGCGTCTTATGCTGCCACCGCACTCCGAGCTAATTATTACGGCTTTATTGCTTTATTACTTTATTTCTTACGGGCTTAATTTTAAAAGTGGTAGAGCTTCGCAACAGTTTGTTTCCAAGTGCAGTATGAATGACTCGGATTGACTGAAGATGGACCATACCCTCATTTAATACCTGCGTAGATTAGCCCCTAACAATCTTTTGCGTGAAACGATCCAGATCCTGCTATTACTGCTACCAAGGCATTCGATCTTAGTCCTTGAAGGCCCTACAATGCACCTACATTATGATTCTTTATCGTGGATGAATGTGGAAGTCATAGTCCATATTAAGCACTTAGCTTTTGAACTGTGTATTTCTTTATTAGAATATCTTGCTATATATTTGTTTGATACTCACAATATAATAAAATATGTATGTAAACTTAACTTATCTAATAGATAAATAGTGACAGCCTAGTCCCTACTACGTAAGATTTATGCATGCTACATAGGAACATGCTTCAAATCGCAGTTGTGTAGTCTTAAGACCACCGGCTTTTAGCGTCATACATGTAAAAAGTGATAGTATATTCCCAGTCACGTTTTGCCTCCAGAAGAAACCTGAATATTGCTTATTATCTTTTTCTACAAACCTATGGTGCCTAATGTGGTGGAAAAATATTTTCTTATAGCCACTATAAACCTATCTTTTACGTCATTTCCATTCACCTGTAAGGAAACAAATCCGCTTACTAAAGACTTGGGTTAAGTGTTTATCAAATATATTAACCATTACTGACGCATGTAGTATAAAATTTGAATATTTTATGATATTAATAAATTCTTAGAAACCGGCACGAGCTGAACAAACATACAATGGCGTCATGTAGATGTACACATGAATATCTTGAACAATATGTACAAAGTACACATAAGTACGAGACGGTCTTAGATTAAGCACTTTATCAGTATACGGCAATAGACACGTAAACTTATTTTACTTGACGAGTAATAAAATCCAATCACCCGAATACTGGGATTTAGAGATCCCAACCTATACTTAACGTGTAACGACATAGCGTGTCGCTACACATACACATTAATTCGAAGATCCACATTAATCACCAACCATCAGGTCAACGGTGTACGAACCTCAATGGGAATCATATGTGACACTGTAACCATATGTGAAAGCAAATTATTAACAAACAAAAGTGATATTCCCACGTACTGTAAAACGAAAACGATTTCCGACGGACTAGACATTTGGCAACCATTAACAAACAATCGGAGGATTTAGATACAATCTCGCACGTATAAAATATACTTTGACTGTAGTATTTCTGATAACGTGTAATAACGGGATCGGGAGTCCGTGTTCTATACACCCCAGAAAAGTGTATAGTGTTAAACCAAAAACACATATTTCATATTGTTAAACAGTGCTATAAATATAAGTATCCCCGTTCCTATATTAGACTTTAATATAATCAATGACGCTTGCTATAAACTAGACCATCAGCACAAAGATGTAAGTAATATCGACCTCGATGATTTAAAATTAAATACAGAAACCAATACATTACTCTGAAGTTTATATAACAAAATTCAAAAGGAACTGACGATAGTAGATAGATAGTAATGGTAATAATCCATATATGTATTTGTATTTTTAAAATATTCAATGTCATTCCTAGATTTAAAAAAAGACCGACCAGTAATGGGAATGATAAGTACACGATTTAGAATAGATAGGGCCTAAGAAAATAACTTTTTCTGAATTTCGGCTTTCTGCCCCAAAATTTTATCTTATAATTTGAGAATAATGTTGAATAAGTTCACAAGTTCACTCACCTAACCGAACCATTTGCCTACTGGTCAACAACTTCGAGCTCCGTGCTCCCAACAACAACTGGTATAGGTGTGACGTGGACATTAGACATGATCTTCCTCTTGTCATAAGACCTACCCCTGGTAATCTACTAATTTATGCTAAGTACTTTGGCATTGGCATTGGTGAGCTGTTCAATTTCCCATAGTGAAACAGTCAGTGACTTTTCAATATCAATATAGGTTGGAAGTCTATATTCTAATTCAAATATCTATGTTTTCACTCAAGTGTAATAATTAATTTTAATTATATTTATTTTTAGGATAATATAAAATAGTTTTTAATAACCTAACGTGGAAAACCCGTAAGTCGGCTTCAGTTGTTGGGATCCGAATGCTTGGTCGATAAATCGAGAGAGAGAAAGAGAATGAGACCATCGCCACTAGAATATCATGTGTTCTTAATAAGGAAATAAATTTTAAAAGCATACTTATTATATTACTCTAAAATTGGTTTTCTGGTATACTTAGATAAGCAAAATTCAAAGGGGATAGCGAATTGTACAAACAAGTCCCGAAAATTAGGATTGAGATTTGCATGAATTTGCATGTCGACTACGAGCGACAAACACCTATTCTACCTTTCAAATAAAATTAGAAGGGAAGGTACCCTAGCTTCACTTGTACTTTGTTATTAATTTAATTAACAAATTAATTATCATTAATAAATTATAACAAGATATTTCAACATTAAATTAAAGTAAAACGTTTATCCTAAAATGAATATTTTTTCTAATCAAATCAAAGCCTGTGTGGTACACAATTGTGTAAATTATATTTAACAGGGCTCAAATATATCAGTGAAAATTTTGGGTGTAGCTAAACTATATAAATAATTTCTACAGTGTAAAAATAGTTAACAATATTTAATATGCCAAATCCAATAATATTGCTGCTACAAAGTTATTCCAACGCAACGAACTACGGACCGCAATACAAATATACCACATTTTATCCTTCATAGTCAATCCCATTGTTCCTTTATACGTATTGGTCAGATTAGACTCATACAGATTGGTCTTTTCTTCATTGATATGGTGTCTTTTTCTCTAGTCAATTATCTTCATCCATTAAATGGTTCATTATGTTTTATTATAGTAAGCGTAGATAACACTTCCCATTCATAAACACATCTTTGTTGAGTGTAAATCGCGATTAAATTTTCAATTATTATTAATAGATGTTTACGCATACTATAACGTTTTCAAAAAAATAAAATCAGTATTTGACTGAGAAGAAATGTACGTAAATATCTATGTTTTCACTCAAGTGTAATAATTAATTTTAATTATATTTATTTTTAGGATAATATAAAATAGTTTTTTAATAAACTAACGTGGAAAACCCGTAAGTCAGCTTCAATTGTTGGGATCCGAATGCTTGGTCGATAAATCGAGAGAGAGAAAGAGAATGAGGCCACCGCCACTAGAATATCATGTGTTCTTAATAAGGAAATAAATTTTAAAAGCATACTTATTATATTACTCTAAAATTGGTTTTCTGGTATACTTAGATAAGCAAAATTCAAAGGGGATAGCGAATTGTACAAACAAGTCCCGAAAATTAGGATTGAGATTTGCATGAATTTGCATGTCGACTACGAGCGACAAACACCTATTCTACCTTTCAAATAAAATTAGAAGGGAAGGTACCCTAGCTTCACTTGTACTTTGTTATTAATTTAATTAACAAATTAATTATCATTAATAAATTATAACAAGATATTTCTTCATTAAATTAAAGTAAAACCTTTATCCTAAAATGAATATTTTTTCTAATCAAATCAAAGCCTGTGTGGTACACAATTGTGTAAATTATATTTAACAGGGCTCAAATATATCAGTGAAAATTTTGGGTGTAGCTAAACTATATAAATAATTTCTACAGTGTAAAAATAGTTAACAATATTTAATATGCCAAATCCAATAATATTGCTGCTACAAAGTTATTCCAACGCAACGAACTACGGACCGCAATACAAATATACCACATTTTATCCTTCATAGTCAATCCCATTGTTCCTTTATACGTATTGGTCAGATTATACTCATACAGATTGGTCTTTTTCTTCATCGATATGGTGTCTTTTTTCTCTAGTCAATTATCTTCATCCATTAAATGGTTCATTATGTTTTATTATAGTAAGCGTAGATAACACTTCCCATTCATAAACACATCTTTGTTGAGTGTAAATCGCGATTAAATTTTCAATTATTATTAATAGATGTTTACGCATACTATAACGTTTTCAAAAAATAAAATCAGTATTTGACTGAGAAGAAATGTACGTAAAACATTTCACTTTACAAAACAAATCAAAAACGTGACATTTTTGCAATCGTCACCATTTAAGCTAGGACCGCGGAAAGGATGTTATTAAATCTTCCTACATATTATTTGTCCTGGCGCAGTATGATTTATTGATACAGGGAAATTGGTGCCACCAAAAGACTGTTAATATGAAAGACATAAATTTATAACCATTTTATCTTTGACATGAGCTTTATCCTGTCGTTTCCATGCAAGCTGTAAAGATAAGATACATTTACTGTGATTTCATGACCATATTCATTATCCGTGTACAGAATAAGGAATAAAATATAAAAACACTTTTTTTACGTCTTCAAAACGTCTAGTTAGATGAACAAACTAAGCATATTTTTTGGTCGTGATTAATTTCATCATGACAAAGCGTTTTGCAAGATTTAAAAGCCTTTTTACATCGTGTAAAACATTCCGATAAATGTCCGTTAAAGAGTTTTTTTTATCATATTTTATTTATATTTCATTATAATATATATGTGCTATTATGTTCAATAACTTGTTGCCATTTTGTAGGTAGTGACATAATCCCATTGCAGTAGAAATTTTGGGACTACTCATCAAAAAAACTGCGACAAGTAGTTTTAACAGTCCTCTTTTCAGGGGTTTGTGTTAACTTAACACTACCTAAAGAATTCTGAAGAGACTTAAACAGGTGAAAATCTGAAGATGAAAGGTCAGGGCTATATAGTGGATGCAGTAACACTTCCCAACCAAGCTATCTCAATTTTGCTGAATGGCTAAAATGTGTGTGGTCTGGCGTTATCATGATGAAAAACCACACCCTTTCTGTGGATCAATTCCGACGGTTTTTTTTTTCAATACTTATTAGCATAATTCGTTGACTCGCTAACTCCTGAAATGTTGTGTGTTCCTTCCTTATTGACATAACAAGGTATGAGTAGAATTATTCGAAGATAATAATAAAAAAATTGTATGTGTGTGTATTTGCTCACCGCCCGTTGCGCTCGGTCGATTTCTGATAATTCGGCCTAGCAGATAACACACCGCAATTCCAGAGCATTATACACATTGAGGAAGGGCTTTTTATATAAGAATCCTAGTAGGTAAACTACTAAATAGACGCAAGATTTTGAAAATAAAAATAAGTTTTTGAACCCTATTTAATTAACTCATATTTTGTAGAAACCAATTCAACTAGTCATCTACTAAAATTTCTAGATATTTGATAGATTCCGATTAAGATAGCCTCTTAATTGGAATCACAGTTTATTCTTTTGCTTAACTTTTTTCGGTTTTCTATTACATAAACACTAATTAAATAAAAAATATTATCATTAGGGCATCCCGCAATCGTTTTCAAACGTGGTATACATGGTATATCATAGAGCGATGATCAACCAGTACAGTGGTAATGCACAATTTCAGTCACGGAAATAGCTCCTCTATGAGGCCGTTTTAATTCTTTCAGTAAACATTTCCCGCGGTCCTAGGCAGCCACGCATTTCCTGGCTAAATTTGATGCCACAAGTTATCGTGAGGGGAATTTATGTATCCCGCGTTGCAACTTAGATAAATTATAAAAATTAGAAATGGAGATTAAAAAATAGATTATCCTACTCCTCGTGTTATTTTCCTTAATCATTAAAATTTCTCGGAGTCTAGAGACATTTAGAGTTTTCTGTCCCACTACATTGAACCTCATTGTTTTTAATGATATAGTGTTTCTGATGATCCTGTTTTTCAGTAGATACAGCGCCGAGGAAGGGCGAAGGTTTCAAGAACAGATCATATTATATATAATTTTTTATTATTTAGGATTATTCAATAATCCGTATATAAAAGAATAGCGCTTGTGTGTTCATAAATGGTATTGTGTTTATTTACTGACAATTGTTTAAGTATTATAACTAGCGATTGGATGCACTCTGTCACTGCGGTTTTTTTCTGTCAGTAAAATTTCCACGAAAACCTTTTGTTAATTAAATGATCTCAACAGGTATCTGTACGTGTCTTGTTCTCGCTCGTTCTTACGTAATATACCGGCATATGAATATCCAAGGAAAAATTAAGACGTATAAAAATTCCAGGTGATTCTCAATTTTCTCGTATCCTATTGAGTATCATAATAAAATAATAAAAGTTTTTCTGGTACGTACCAACCATGTTTTTGAATATTCCAAACTTTAACGCCATTATGACTTGGGGCGCAGACTGCCTTTATAATATACCCATTTGAAACTTTTCTTTTTTTTTTTTTTTGTGTATGAGTATTGCTGTTGGTCCAGTGCAGCTTTATCTAAGGAGACTCGCGAGCGGGAGGCCCGCTGAGTAAGGAGACAACGACGATGCTGCGAAGCGAAGCACGAAGACTGCTACTGCACCGCCATTGCACTCCGACCCCTGTGGACGAAGAACGTCGACGACAACAGAGGGGAGTGATAATACAATCCGAGGGCCCCTCATAGTGAGGTACGAAACCTCGACTCTGATCGCTATCTAAAGGAGGATTGAAACTTTTCGTGAACTATCTTCTACTACTAGCAATTAAGCTTAAACGAAGAAGTTAATGATAATGTTAATATTAAACACTGGTACACCTGGCAAAAATAAGCAGACCTCTTTGCTAATCTTTTTGCCTACCGTTCACGTCTACATTCTGGCAACATTGTCCCACGTAGCATTCCTCACTGTAGTACCCTTTATCTGGGAGGGCTAGATCACTAATAAAGAGGTTATAAGAACGTTGTATGGTCTAGTCATGAATAAGGCCAGTGACCCTGATAGTATAACAGCGATAGTATTTAAGGTACGTACAACCGAATTGTCTTCTGCATTTGACACGTTTGTACCGCCTTTCATTAAATTCTAGTGCCAAATTCTTGGAAGCCCGTGCCTAAAGGTAGGCGTGCTGATCCTAGTAATAATCGACCTATCTTAATTTATCTGCAAGATTATAGAGCGTATATTGAACTATTACCACACGGCATACCTTCTCAGTGACCGAAAGTACGGATATCGTGGGAATCGGTCCACTGGGGATCTTCTACAGCATGCCATATACTTAAAAGGTGAAACCATTTAGATTAACGGTGACAGCACTTGCTGTTACGCTAGATATCTTAAAGGCCTTTGACAGGGTCTGGCATGCCAGCAAGTTTCCAGAGTAAGGCATATAATATAGTCTGATCACATGGATACAAAAGTAGCAGAAAGTGTGGTGGGAAGTATGATTACAGGCAGTCTGTCATAGGGACTATGCCAATCTGCAGAGTTTTAATGCCATCGAGACCCAGACGTGTCTATTCACCGCTAAAAGAAGACAGGAGTGAATAGCTATTTGATGAGCTAGTGTGCTCCATCATCTACGTCTGCAGCACCACTTAACACTAGGTGGAATTGTGGACAAGCACTGGAGACCCATTTAATATATTTTTTTAATAAAATTACTTTTTATAAAATAGACCCCTAAATTATAAAAATCATTTTATAATAAGATAAAATTTTATATTTTACATACATTGCTTACGTTACCGGTAAACCCACAGTTAAGTTTGTTGTGATTGTGCTAGGAGTTGCTAAATCCCCCCTGAAGGGTTCTCGCTTTGTTATGGCGGGAGGGGAGTTAAGGGCCCCCACAGTGAAGCTAAGAGGCATCCAAACGGCCGGCCTAAGGCGCTCTAGGCCAGCTAGAGGGGGCCGCTCCGCGTGTGCTTATAAGGAGCTCGTCTCGGAATCGTGTCGGTGGACTGCGTGGGACAGCATTGACCGTGAGTGAGGCGTCGTTTTTCAGCCCTCCGCAGCCGATGCGGAGTCGCGGAGGCATTTGAGTGTTTCGGTGTTTTGTTGCCGCTCTCCCTATACTCCACAATACAAGTGGGGGTCGCACCGCTGATGCGGCTGCGGTGCGGCCGCGGGGGCAGAGGAGTGTCAGTCTTTTGTTGGCACCACTCCTCCGCGGCTGAACTATGGTCGGTGGGAGAGCCGTAGACCAGATCCGCCTAGATCTTACTTGGCTGGCTTCCATGGCCTCTGAGGGGCGGATTTGGAGGGGTCCGCTGTGTGTACATACAAACACGATATATTTTGTAAAATTCTAAAAATGGAGTCCATTTTCTTATTACGAAAAATTTGTGCAATAGAACCCTATTTAATTTCACTGCTGTAACTATTATTGTTTGTTTATATTTAATAAAAGTAGTGATCACTATCAGAATAATTTTAACAAAAAATGTATATTCTGTATCATGTCTTTTTTGAATTTATATATGCTAAATATTATTATGAAATATATTTTATGACTAATGAACATACGAGGTGTACCCATTTCAATTTTCCACATTTTTTTCTTTCTTAGTAGTCTCCGTGCCGCCTTCCTGAAAAGTCGACTTACTACTTTGCCTTTTTTTATTACATTGAGAATAACAAACGAGTACACAGTTCACTTGATGGTAAGTGATTCCTGCTTCCATTTACATTCATCCATGACAAGGAATCATAAGCAGATGTGCTGACACCCTCGTGGACTGAGATGGAATGCCCCATCGCCAGTAATAAAGGTCTCCGGATCACTCCCCAGACACACTCACCAGACGAAACACAGCAGCATTATGTTGGTAACTAAGAGGGCGTGATCCTACACCGGTTGAGCTGACCCATTCATTCTGCAGCTAGAAACAAACTGCAGCGTAGCTCTACCTCTATCTTTGAATAATAAAAGGGTCGGTGGTATGTATTTCGCTAGCTTTCCAACTTAATATTTTTATTTTTTGATAGCAGAAGCCCAAGATTTAAATAGAATATATGTTACGTTAAAAACTATCTCTTTAACCATAATAAGCAATCTAACAATTCCGTAACTTAGAGACGTCAAAAATCACCGCTATACGCTCTCAAAAAGATGAAAAGCAAATAATTTCAATTGTTATTGCCTTTACGTGTCTGAATACATTTGATAATGTGACAACGAGTTGGAGAGATACTAGATAATATTTTGTGGAACGCACCTGTTCAAAACGTAATTTTAATATTTTTTTATAGTTATAAAAATTATCTTAATATGTTTTTGTGCGAATATCATAGGATCTATATTTTAAACAATATTTTTAATCTTCTTTCAGTACGATGGTGGTTAAAAAATCCGAATGTGGGACTAGATATCCGATATATGTAGCCAGTGGTTTGTTGAAAATGATAATTATAAAAATTATAATTAATAGTAATTCGTCTTTAAAATATATTAATATTTTATTAAATATGAATACAATCATACAATACGATGAATGCTGATTAACGCATGTTCAAGAGTCATACCTCAGCCAGCTCAATGTGAGCAGAGGTCCTGAAACCACTGTCTTCGTAGGCTAGCCAAAGTACGGGCAACGAACATAGAACCCGGAATTGCTTATATTTTATATAACTAATATATACCTTTTCTGAGTTTCTGGGTCGCTTGACCAGGGACGAACGACGCTCTCGCAAAATACTAGAGTGAAACAACTGCTTAATTAGATTTCTGTGCTTCCTGTGGTAATTGTAGTTAACCTTGAGACCCACTGCTAGTAACAAGGAATTCCTTCTTAATCCTCAAGGATGACATAAGTACCAGTACCAGTAGTTAAATCTTAGTTGTAGAGGTGTCTGTGATCGGTAGGAGTAACATACTATAAATTGAACGGTCTTTGTGTCAGCGTGTGAACTATCACTCTTCATATTAGCGTCATTTCCTACCTATTCCTAATGTTGGATTTTTCATTGACTCATATATGACGTAAAATCCTCATTGATAAGGTTATGACTCAAATAAATTTTGCACATAATGAATCAGAAAAATTTCCGAAGGTACCGTTTTTCGAACTTTATTTCGGGATGAATCCTACATTTTATGACTGACTAAATAAATAAATTGTGTACATTCATTAGTAAAAAAATCATTAGTTCAATATCATTATAACACATTGCAAGAAATTTCGAAATGAAAGCTTCGTGTAAAAAGTAAAAAACACATATATATATATAGACCCTCGTAAGCAAAAAAATCGACTAATCGCCTCTTCATAAACCGGATAACATATTCACTGTTTCTTGAGTTTCTTCCTTCCTCTCCTTCCTTCCATTCCATTCTTCAGCGAGTGCGGCTTGAAGCACTGATCTCGTAACTTGCGCTGGATTTCTAACCCGAACTTTTCTTTTAAGTTCATCCCATAAATGTTTAATGGGATTAAAGTTCGGCCTACATGCTGGCCATTCCACTCACCGATAAAGCCTGCTTAAGGAATGACATGATCCCCTAATATCTCTTCAATATATCGGTTCACCGTCAATACTCCAAATCTACCGCTTAGTTTCGATGAAAACCAACTCGGTTTTAGCCTCCATTGAAATGCCCGCCCACACCATCCAGGAATCTCCACCTAATGCCACATTTTCACCTATATAGCACTGGGCGAATCGCTCTCCAGGACTTCTGTAGACTCGTTGTTGTCTATCGCTGCCATGGATACACACTCTACTTTCATAAGAGAACAGATCTCAAATGTTAGTCCGTCCAGTTCACGTGTTCTCTTGAGAAACGAATTCGGGCTGCTCGATGAGCTGGGTTCAACTTAAGGCTAGTGACCGCCTTTAGTCTCCTTCTGACTGCTCAGCCACTAACAGCCACTCCTCGCGTTTCTCTGAGCTCCTGTTCGACTTGAACGCCAGATAGCCCTATTACGCCCTATACGGAGTACTGACGATGAATCGGTTATCCCTCTCTAATGTGGACCTTCTTCTACCGGATCCGCTTCTTCAGTTAAAGCTACCAGTCTCCTGCTATCGCCGGTAAACTCTGTACACAGCAGACTGGTTCATGTTTAACACACGAGCCTTCTTGCTGACTCTGGCCTTGTTCCGACAAGGCAACCGCTTGAGCCATTTTTAGGCAATATTTGTATTTAATAATAAGAGATGAGAGTACCGGTTGACGTTTTATGACTAACTGATAAGGGTCAGGTTGTCATGTCCTGTAAAAGGTCAGGTAAATGACCTTTTACAGGACATGACAACCCCTAATTAGCGCTATTGTGAACAAGTGTAAAATGGTGATTAGCAGCAACAACATGTTTTTGGGTCGTATTCTAGGAAAAGATAACATTTGTTTACATTATTTTGAAGTCAAAACATATAGTTTTAATAATAGAAAAAGAAAATTATATTTCAGGGCTCAGTTATTTTTTAAAGACATTCAACCTCGTGCATCACACTCAAGTAAATTTTGTGTGTACATTATTCTACCGACATTATATATGCCTCCAAACCTCAGTAACGATTTCCTAATATTCGTCTTAAAAAGTATATGAAAAAGTTGTGTAATTAACTTCGATGTTATAGAAAATTCGCTATGATGTCACACAGCTATTTCCCAGTTATTACGGAACTATAATGACGTCAACATACAGTAATAGCCGTTGTTGGTGACGATATCTTTAAAATAAATAATGAGGCACAAGATTACAAATTTAAAAGGCATGGTAGTGCGTGACTCACCCGTTTTTAAAAAAAATCTGTTTACTGTAAAGAATCGAGTTCACAGTCTGTTATTGTTTTTAACGTCTTTTTGTTCTAAGTGCTACAGAATTAGGCCATAAAAATGGATAGGTAAATTTATTTTAGAACATTAAATAATATGGTTATTTTTAATGTTATTATGGGTTTAGTTTATTCCTTGCCGATTTTTAACTACGATGACATTTTCGTCTCAAACTATTAAAATGTTACAAATATTCCTTGACGAAGACTCAAACTTCAGTAGAGACACACATTTCAGTAGGCAGAGGTACTTTGAACATTAATCTACGAGAAATATAATAATTTGTCGAAGGCAAGTGTATTTTCAGGACCGCTACATTTTCAAGTATTGAACGGTGAAAGAAATGAATGATTCATTCCTATTCAGATAATAATAACAAGCACAATTGACAGTACGTGTTTGAAAGTAATTTCATTGAATTGATATATTTTATTCATTAAATATCAAGTCTCTGATATAGCATGTTAAACTGCCACATGAGCAAATTTTACGTAACTTCTACATAACTCAATATATAACTATTTAAATACTAAATGGTCCAAAATTAATATGTATTATTTATATTCATAGATGTTCTGAATATAGATAATACATATTAGTTTAAATTAATAAAAACACAAATCCTCGCAAAGGGATCCCGATTCCTATTCCCGGGATTATATCCCTAGGATGATTAGAGAGGCAATTAAAATTAACAAAAAAAACATCATAATTTCATTTCAGAAGGCGGCTGGCTGATGACCTTTGACTTAGGAATATTAGATTAATAAAATAAAACTGCAATAATTAAAAACTGACGCTAGCACGTGCATATCTAGGCCAGTAGGACCAATAACCGTCTTCCAATAGCAATAAGTAGCCTAGGGCTGCTGCGGTCTCGACTTTGTGGGAATAGGACCTATCTAAATTAAAATTTCATAAATGTCAAAAATCTTCATATTTCTCTGAAGACATTTTTTATTTGTCACAAAACTCGGATGAGATGCAATTTACTTTATTTTTTGTTAGGTCATAATCTGTAAGATTATACTGCGACGTTCTGAGCCGCTTCTATAATACCCGCTCGTAAACTTGCAGTCATCAAAACAGAGGCCTAATGCACATTGGACGACATAAATTGCGGGTAAAAGCAATTATCAAAACTCTTAGAAATATTTAAGATCTTCATCACAAAGCTATAAATGTGAATACCTGCTTTTGTGTAAATAATGATGATGCTGGTTATTTTATCGTATCTATCAGATTTTGTTAAAAGATACACAAGCGTTGTCGCCCCTGAGGACTGATATTGATTGACTAGTCACTTATAACTGACTCCCCGGATCCTTACATTGAGCACAGAAACACAACAGCGCTATGCTATTATTTCACGCTAGTATTTTATTAGTACACAGTTCTTCACCGGTTCAGAGACTAGAGATTCATTCATGCTTTGCAAGCTTTGCATGCTAACGTTACATAATATAAAAAAAATATATTTTGATTGGATTTTGCCCGTCTTTATATAACATCGGATTTCATTTTATGTGTCATAAAAATGTCGTAATTTTTACGAGTATGCAGGTAAAATGGGACCGTGGATAGTGGAATTATAAATGTCAATCTTTGAGTTTATTCAGGTACGTAAATACAGAAGACTTGTTATTAAAGTGAATATTAGCTTTTTCTTGAATATTCTAAATTAGTGAAAAATATATTGTGTATAATAAATAATATAATATATTGTGAATATACTGTACATATTCAGTAGATCTAAGTTTTTTTAGGGCTAGTATTAAGATCTTGTTTTAGTATTCAAAACCTTTTTGCAGATTATCTATATCTATATGTATGGACTTACGTCAACGTACATATGCCAATGCGTTGTAAAATATGTGTCTTTTCTTTCAGATAGAGGTGGCAGTTGATAAAGGAAGGAGGAATAAAATTCAATCATTTAAATACCACGACATTATGACAGACCAAGAGTTTCTTGAAAACTTCGGCGAAGTTTGACTTGTAGTTCCATGTGTGCAATTCTCCTCGGCTATGACTGTTCATGTGCCCATTTAGATGCCCATAAAACCGTCTACCGTTATATTTGTTCCTTTGGTCGAATACGAATCTGAACAGCACTTTTCAGAGGCTGTTGAAATGGCTCGACACATACACAACATTTGTTCATCTGTTCCTCATGACCAGGCCACTTGGGCTTAATTTAGGAAATGATTTGTCTACATTATAGTTTAATTAATTTTGTTATAACTAAAAATAGAACAAACATGCACAGGCTTACATAATTTTTCTATCAGGCTTTTTCGCCTAAAAACTTCGGGTCGAGTGTTATAGATTAAGATTGCAAATAATATAATTTGCTACCATAGTAAACCGCTATACAGTTGAGTGTAACGTACGAAACCCAAACCGCTCATTTAACAAAAAGCCTTTGGTCAATAAAAAAGTGTAAATTACTTTTTCTTTTTGTAGGAGCACAGTCGCCACTATCCCAAGTGAAAACTCTAAACATGGGACTAAATTGTTATTCACTGCATCAGCTAAAATTTTATTATAATCACTGAGACGCCAAAACCCGTTCAGTTACTACACAGACATAGATCTGAGATGGGTTTATCTATTCTAGTTAGCTTAATAATCGTTATTGTCATAACTTCTTATTTTGTTTTATTAATGTTAGTTCTGGTATATCTATAATATTGAGCCAATCTCCAGATACTGTTTTTACACTTATGAATATTAACTAAAATATCCACAGCCTCATCAGTTTTACTAATGTTGACAAAATACCTTTCGTATCAGTTGAATTTTAGTGACTAGGTGATAGCGGTATACCACCCAGTTTGCTTTACTAATATTGCTGATATATTTACAAATAGGTCTATATTCAAATGTGAAAGCTGTAAGTATAGATAGGTAGATAAATAGGACGAGTACCTACTCGTATAGTACTACTTGTTTAGCCTAGAGCGACAGTGTTAGTTTGGTGATCTCGGGTATATAAAGTATAGTCCCTGTTAACCATATGCTCAAATAAAATACTACCTCATGTATTTGTATCCGTAACCAATTACTTAGCTGATTGATACACAGACAATGAGTATCTCATTTGAAACTCAAACTTCTTAGGATCTAAGTGCCCTTTAGGATTTAGGATTGGACGTCGTAGTTGCAGTTCTCGAGACTTTTTTTATATATGTATATAATAGTTTGAGAAGTTCAAATTATAATTAATAAATAAAGCAACTACCGGTCCACGTCTAAGCTTACCTACGCGATAACAAGTAAGTTCATGACCTTAATGCGTTAACACTAAAGTAACTTGAACTTTAGTGTTAACGCATTAACAATGATAGAATTATCATTGTTTTGCATATGAATAATATTGTTAGTGACTCGTCATGATACAGCATGGTTTCTGGGAGAATGTTATTTCAAAGAGCAGGTTTGTCTGTCCATTCACCAGTTTAAGTCGAATTGTGGCGATGTAATGGAAATTATAGAGCTCCTGGGCCTAACATCGATAGGTTTAAAATAGAATTTTTTGTATTATTTCTCGGTATGTTTCTCCAGCTAGTCGCAGTTATCAGAATTTTAACTTTTTTGGTGTATTTTTTATGTTCAATTCACTTCTTATTTCACCAACAGGGTGCTTTAATGTCATATTCCTTAAGTTTTATTTCTTTAACTTGTTAACTGATCATCTAAAATTAAAAATATTACGTGAAAATTTGGTTATATTATTAAATGAAGATAAGAACAAAATTACAAAATTAACTAAATTTATATTTAAGAACTCAATTTAATTTCTTCTCTTGAAATACGGGAAAAAAATAGCTCCAATAACATTAAGTTCACTCTGTGTTATAATTTTTCGGTTATTTTAATAAAAGCCTTGCTTAATTATTTTCACATTTGCTTCGTCATATTTTGCATTAATGTTGTGCTTACAAAGTAAAATATTGAGAGCTAGAACCATTTATCGCACTAATTTGACATTTTTATTACATACTTATTTTTAATAGTATATTATTTAAGAATGAGAAATCTTAAAGTTATACGACTTTCTTGTTAACTAGCGGCATAAAAGTGAAATAATTCACAGCTAATTAGATTAATAACATATATATATATATATATATATATAAATATATATATATATATATATATATATATATATATATATATATATATATATATATATATATATATATATATATATATATATTTAATAGAGTAACTTATGAGATAGGCATGAAGAGTTATTTCAAAAACATTCTTATTAATTAAATATGATTTAATCTATTATTTGATATTCCAACTGATGAGAAAAATGCAATAGTTGTTGTAAATATTATATAATATATACACATGTATATTGTAGATGACAAGCAGACAGACTGGAACAGACATGATCGGGTGATTTTCTCCCAGCGACAGAATATAGGCTATATCGTCGTTGTCATCATCAGCCCATGGCATTCAACCACTGGACACGACTGTGTAATATCACTGCCATAACACTTACTCCCCACAAGTTTATCCATAGAAGATCCGTGAACATCCAAGACTTTATTAAGATGGAACGTAAACATACAACAAAATAAAAAAAAGTAATAAAGCAAACTAGAAAAAAATAATAATAATAAAGTAAAGATAAATACAGAACTATATTTATTAACAAACATGCATAAATTTATTAATAAATACATAAATAATAATAAATAAAATATATAAAGCAATCATAATTAATAGTATATACGATACAATAAAGGTTATGTTACGTATATTCTATTATATATTCAACTGGATAAAGGTAAGTAGTGTCCTTCACTAGTTTTACTTTTAATTTCTTATTATTATTAAATCGTCGGCGAAGAAAGGGTGTAGCGTTTAATTAATCATCATTAGACCCAGTGGGCACAATTGGTTTTAATGTTTTATCGAATTCTCGTAGAAATTAATTATGATGGCTAAAGTTTGGTCAAAACTTACCGCTAGCTACTAAATGCAGATTTTTTTAAAATATAAATTGATTTAACGAAGTTTAATTTCTAAATTTCTTTAAATTACTATTCAAAACAAAATATCCCGAACGTCAGTCTGAGCAAGATCGGGATAGCTCTCGAACAATTAAAAACGGTAAAGCGCCTGGCGGGGAGGGGGGGTAATAACAGCAGATCTTTTAACAGAACCTTTTAAGAAAACCGATATTTCACTTTATCTAAAAGCTTATTTAGATAAAGTGAAATATCGGTTTTCTTAAAACTTAGTTTATTTACGTTCTTCGTAACGATGCTGCAACAGGGGCGTCTAGCAGAAGTAAACTAAAGAACCGATCTTTGAAGTTCTCTAAAAGTTGTTTTCCCCTCCTTCGTGACGATGCTACGCCAGGGGTGTGAAGCAGAAGTGCGATGGTGCTGTTCTTCAACGAAAGCGATAATGCCCTCTTGAAGAATTATAGACCGATATCCCTTCTGTAGCTCTGAGCTCTGAGCCGTATATTATTAGAGCCAAAAGTTTAAGACCGCACATTAACAACATATTTATCCATCAATTGTAATAAAATCCCATAGGATAAATAAAAGAAAAGCACATCTGCATATTCTATGGTTAGCATCGAATATTTAAGGAAGTCATTATTTTGTTAACTTTCAAGTTATTGGACAATAAATATCTATTGTTTTCAAACACCGACAAACGCTGCGCTAGAGCCAGGTGGTAGAATCGTAATAATATTTGTATAATGTTCTCATACTAACTACTTTGCTATTGTTACGTATTGGTCAATAATTAGGATTATTTAGCTCCTGAAAACACGTGTTTCTGACTTATTATTACAATTTATTATTATAAACTTATTATTATAAACAATCTCAATTAGTCTAAACTTGTGGTTTCTACAGTGAAGACGTCATAAAATGGGAAAAGCTCGAGAAATTAGCAGTGAAGTGCGTTCTGCCATCGTTGTTTTACATAATGAAAGTAAATCGGAACGTGAGATTGCTTCACAACTGAAGTTATCGAAGACTTGTGTTCATGTAACAATAACTCGATACAGGGAGACAGGCAGTTTTCAAGATCGTCCACGCTCGGGAAGGCCGAGAGCTACCACGTCTAGTGAAGATAATTTCACTGTTGTTACCAGCAAGCGAAATAGATGCTTAACAGCGCCAGAAATCTGCATTGAAGTAAACAATACCCGAGTTAAACCTTTATCATTGACTACTGTAAAACGGCGATTGAGAGCTGCGAAGTTGTATTGATGTCGTGTGCCATTCGAAAACCTCTGCTAAAGCCGCAAAACAAGACAAAACGGATGCAGTGGGCTTTTGCCCATCGACTGAAGAAGAGTTTAAAAAAGTGCTTTGGACCGATGAATCCAAGTTTGAACTACTCGGTTCAAAACGTAGAATTGTCGTCCACGCAGTGCCCAAGAAAAGATGATGTCAGATTGTGTAGTCCCAACAATCAAGCATGGTGGTGGCTCAATTATGGTCTGGGAGTGCTTATCTAGCCAAGGAACTGGCGATTTGATTAAAATTTAAGGAATTTTGAAAAAGAAACAGTCCAAAAAACATGGTTCGGCCTCAGAGCCCGGATCTCAATCCCATTGAACTTTTGTAGGAAGAGCTTGATAACGTCGATGACGTCCGTAATCGTGGCCCATCCTCGCGATAAGAAATGTGGAATGCTTTATGCGAAATTTGGAACAATATATCACAAGACACCATTAACAAATTGATAGCCTGTATGCTATGAGAAAATTTTTGATTTCGTCAGAGATTTAGGATGTCCTTCAGTTCCTTCAGCAGTTCCAAATAAACGGTATATTGAGATGCTGAATTTGTACAAAAAGATATCTTATTTATAAAAGATATGTACACGATGTCTGTCCGAGTTTTATTATTGTATTTTATGTCTAAAAGAAATTATAAAGAAATTAGTTAATAAATGTTGAACAACAATGTTAATTTAACAGACAAAGTAAGATTTTAAAATATGTTTATGTTTCCAAAAGTTGAGTAGATATGAATACTCGTAGGTTTACAGCACCATGACTTTTAAACAAAAATTAAAGAACAAACTTAATTAATAAACAAATAAAATAAACAAACAAATTTAATTAAATATTGTAATATATTTATTATTTAAGGTATTAAGATATATATGTAGCCTACAATTATAAAATTTCGATTATATCGTTATCGAACATTTAAAGGAAAAGTAAAAATTATAGGGGTAGTGTAATTTTTAATTTTTATGAACACTCGTTGACACGGATGTCTGTAGCACACTTATTCCCTTCAAATTGCTTGTTGAGGAAATATTACCTGATATTTTAATGCCTTTTTTGTTCCTTGGTTTAATTTAAAATAATATTCAATTAAATTATAAATAAAATTCTTTAAAATATTCAATATAATTTTGTGTATGTGTTTATAATAACATCCTATTCCAGATTTCTCCTTAGTAATAAGGAAACTTCTGGAGTGGGATGTTATTATATAAGTGATTATTGTATGATTAAATCTACAAACTTATTTATTCTTTTGTTTGCCAGGTCCTTTAGCCCGCACAAAGAGCTCCAGCAAGGAAAACAGATGCACTCAGTTGTAAATGCCCGCTCAAGATATATATATATATATATATAATTATGTATACAATATATTAATACAAATAAGTGCTAAATTTAGCGTTGCTGAACCTCAATATAATATACTTATCCCATCCTAAATTTATTTGTATATTTAGACTTCATGTAGAGTTATGTATATGCAAAAACGGACTTAATGCCTATGGCATTATTTATCAGTCAACCTTAAAAATTATCTAGCGATTTTTTTTGCTAATCTGCCAACTAGCGATCTATCTGCATTCTGGTCGAAGTACCACACATCACTCATGGTCACTCAGGGGGAAAATTAAGGTCTGCATCATCGTTAGTTTGGTCTTGGACGGGAGAAAGTGTATTAAGCAGTACAGAGGGTACACGCAGGGTACTGGTAACTTTTTGGCTAACAAGGGTCACTTGGGCTTGCCAAGTCAGCGTACTGTCAATGTAAATTCCAAGATATTTAACATTAGGACGCAGGTATAAAACAGAGCCAATAAAAATAATTAAGAGTAGAGAGTTTGTGTTCAGCTTATGTATTAAATAATGACTACCAAGCTTAGACGGGTAATCATAATTTTCAGATTAGTCATCAACCTGCAGCAGTGGAGCTGTGCAGGTTCCTCGCAATATGATCAACTTAGTTCCAACTTTTAATTTCTCCCAGTCGACTAAGTTATAAACGCTTTACACTCAAGTTGTATAAATGTTCAAATTTATTGATAAGCTTTATTTTCAAAGGACTTTTTTTTGATTGAGAATTTGATTGAACCAAAAGCGTGGAACTGACGATCTTATATACTATACAAAAATTCCACTGTTTTCATTTCGCTACATTTTATCAGCTCATGTTTAAAGAAGACTTAACCAAACTTTTTCAATTTTATGAAATCCTTTACAAATGGAAAATGGTACCGACAAAAGTGTGATCCAATTTAAATTTCTTCGTAACTCTTACTCACATTTTTTACTGACCCAATTTTACATTATTTGTTAAAACAAGTTTGTGGTTTAAAGTTTCAAGGATTTTAAAGATTATATAGATTATTCATATATATTTTTTTTTACTCACCTACATAATATAAAACAATATATAATGCAAAATGTAATGTTGTACGCCATAGCTAATATAGTAAGGGACTGATATAGATGAATGAATAGTCTTTATTTTTCTCCAGGATATTGAATCGTGAGGTACATAATCCGCTTGAGCGAAGATGTTGATGACTATCAACTTTAAGCCCAAACAAGAAAGTTCATCAAGTTTCACAAATTACCAAGAAAGCTGAAGTAATCGTGCGGTGGTAAAATCGTCGCCACTTGAACGCGACAGTTCGTTCGCAGCGCACTTATCCCGCATTCCGTTTTCAATACCAAGCTGGCTCAACTTGTCCGTTAGAGTGCACAAGCGTGTTGCGACGTTGGAATGTGGACGGACGGTCTAACTTCGTTATTAGGCATATATGTGTAGTACTTTCTGCATTCAAAGCAAATTGCTTTAGTTCATAAAATATTTTCTAATCTCTTATTTTATATCCAATGATAGTGAGAACGAAATGCTAGTAGAGATGTTTATCATCGTCAAAGGCTTAAATCGATTGCCTTTCTCCTATTTAGAGCTTGCATTTAATATCAGCGTAAGATAGTAACGCATTTTCGGCTGTAGAATAGAAGAAGCCGATGGCCACACTACCGGTTCCATAGCATAACATCTAAATTGTAAGGATTGACAAGGCATTTTTATTAATGGATAGGTGGCAAATGAGGAAGCATCTCACCGGTAGGTGATTACCGTCGCCTAAAGACATTCGCAACACCGAAGGCGTCTCAGATGTACTGCTTGAATTTGCATTATCATTCTTAACGAGAACGCATGAGGATGTCATAGGTCCCATGAGTCACTTACAATTAGGTGAACTCGTTTGTCATCGTCAATTGTTAATCTTTATACATTATATATTTGAAAAGTGATGGAGCCACGTTGCCGCTTATTTTTACCAGCAGTATGAATCGGTCAGCTCGACTGATGAAGATACACGCTCTCCAAGAATACTAGCGTGAAATATCAACACAAAGCTGCTGCTGTGTTTCATTTGGTGAGTGTAGCAATCTGAAGATCCAGTTACTCCTAATATCATAAAAAACACGGTATCTTCTAATATCTGCAAGTAAATGGATGCAAACAATGCAAAAAATCTAATTATTAAGTAATATTGTATCACTGTTTTATAATAAATGTTTTTTCCTTGTTACAGCGAGCACTAACCTAGTGGGCAAATTCACGCAAAGCGTTCGGCGCATCGTGCAAGACGTAAAAGATGAAGGCACTTCTAGTAAGTAACATGTTTCTAATAACTCAGTAATCTTAAAGAGTAGAACCCACTCCTTTCTCAAAAACCGACAACGCACTTTGCAACCTCTCTCGGTGTGTTGATATTTGTTGGTGGCGGTGATCACCAGCACCTCTTTTGCCCCATCTCATCTCATCATAATAACAGTTAAAATTACGCATGTTATAATAATGTTACCAATATTAGCTACACCCTACAGCTGAGAATCTTATAACTGGGGACTAAGCATTCCATCTAAGTTGTGTCAAGGCATCTGCACTATGATTCCTTATGCAGCATGAATGTGGTTCTCATGAGCCACAGAAATTTCTAACTATCGGGTCATCTGTTTGCGCGTTTGTCAATTACAATTGAATGAAAAAAAATATTGAATAAACAATTTTGATTACCTTGATGAATATCTTGACATATTGTATTTAAACTTACATTTGATTATTGATTATCATCTTTAACAATGATACTGCCCTTTTAATTCAATGTGGGTAAATAGAGGTAGCGAGAAACAGGTAAAACATACCTTGAACTTATGAAATACTAAACATGAAGGTATAAGGGTATCAAAAATTGTAGTATACTTAAGATTCATAATAAGAGTTCATATGTTAAGAGTACGACGGTAGACTCTTCTATCCTGTCAACGCTGTATGGATTTATTCCTATTTAAACAAGGGATTTGCTTTTAGCTATCTTAGATTAATCTCAATATAAATGAAGCTTTGCTAAAAGCAGAAGCTTGTGACGGAAATAGGATAGATAGATAGATGATAAAAGGATTAGCCGTTCCTAACGTCTATAGAGAACAAAAATATTGAGAGTGGTCTTTGGATTATTTAAATTTTATTTAATTGACACTAAGCCAGTTATTTCCATATGACGTTTTATTTTATATAACCAACAGTAAAAAAGGATAAAAAACGTACGTCCATAAACACCTGCTTATATGAGGATGTATTTTTTTACTTGATTATGAGTTGAGAAACAGAGATGTATATCCGTTGCACTTTTGTACCCTAAGATGGCATGCATCGTTTTTAGTGACTCCATTTCCCTTGCATTGCATGAAATAGCAACGTTACACTATAGCAGTGTAACGTTGCTATTTGCTATGATGTCGGTATTCAGTAAGAGCGTAGTCCTTCCCCGGTCGAGCCTACCTATTCATATTGTAGCCAGAAACTAACTGTATCTCTAACAACTCTGTTTAATTAAAAACAAGTGATACAATTCATTAGTTTAACATATATGACGTTGGTTTTTATTTTATTGTTAAACGTTGCAAACAAAACTATCTCGTGCATGTTGAAAATGAAATATATTTACATATATAAAGCATAGGTATCTATTTAATTGCTTGTGTCATGTCATGACATGTCCCTTCTTTTTCTGTTAAAAGGACACTGCAGTTAAAACTGTACCATAACCTTGGCAATGGGGTCATATAAATATTTTTTTTGACGTCAGGTCGATCTCGACGTCGACGTCGCTTATCCCGGCGATCAATTAATTTTTCATTTCACGGTACGTTTAACAATCTGAATTCAATTACCAAAGAATGAAGTCCGAAAATCTAACCTAAGTGGAACCATGCGGCCGACTGTATTCCCATACTCCATTAAAGACAAGCAGAAGAATCCATGTATATTTCGCAGGGAAATAATGACAGGAATTTGATCAAATCCCAAAGGTAAAATGGTAAATGATTAACCAAAAAAGGTAGATGATCGATTCTCCATAGATATTAAAATGAAGAAATCTGATAGGTTTAGATTAGGTTTAGGTTTAGGTTAGGTTTTGTTTAGGTTTAGGTTTAGGTTAGGTTTTGTTTAGGTTTAGGTTAGGTTTAGGTTTTCTTTTTTTCTTAAACTTATGTTTTATCATCTTAGGCGTTTTTTTTATACTTATTAGATTATGTTTTATATGTATTAATAATTATTTTGTTCGCTTATTTGCGGAGTACGTTTCTGTCCAGGAAGGTTAGGTTTAGGTTAGGTTCAGGTTACGTTTAAGTTAGGTTTTGGGTTAGGTTTAGGTTAGGTTTAGGTTAGGTTTAGGTTAGGTTCAGGTTAGGTTTAGGTTAGGCTTAGGTAAGGCATAGGTTAGGCTTAGGTTAGGTTTATGTTAAGTTTAGGTTAGGTTTAGGTTAGGTTAAGGTTAGGTTTAGGTTAGGTTTAGGTTAGGTTAAGGTTAGGTTAAGGTTAGGTTTAGGTAAGGTTTAATTTACATATTGTCTATTGATGAAGGTTTAAACTTGGACTAGCCTCTTGGAGAGTAACAAAATTTATAATAACTATGAGCGGTTAGACTTAGAACTTAATAAAAATACATTAGGAAATTGTAACCCGCAATTTGAGCTATATTTTACTGTGATGTATAACACATTAACATATATGCAAAGCTAATTCAAAATTATTTCAGATGCACCGACCCGAAAATCTATTTTATTAACGCGTGGTTTGTTTCATTTGCATGAGAATAAATAAAATGTATAGTGGTATACGATTAACATATGAAAAATGGCAATTGATTCGGAAACATTCATGGTAATCGGACATTCGGAATGTTGAAACTAGATAACGATTGCGCGTATACATATCGCATTTGCCACTGTAATACAGTTCGATCTTAAGCATTTATCAAATCTTAATAATTATTTTATATAAGTTAAAAGAAATCTGTAAATGAAAAAGCACGGTAACGGTTATTTTAATATCCGTATGAGTCAGTATGTACGAGGATTGACGTAGGTGCATTGGCTGTAGTCATCAATGCATTAATTTAATGACCTATGTGCTCATTTGTCTCATTTAAATTTATAAAAAAGGAGAGGCTTTATATTTTCTCATAAAGATTTGGCCAAAACAAAAATATAATTCAACTCTTTCGCTTTGCAATTCGCATATTATAACTTATTTTCTAGCGTAAAATGACTAGATATAAGATGCCTGTTTTTTTACTAATACCGGTAACCGGTTTTAGTACTCAGTGTCGTCTTGTTCTATTTAGCTAATTTTGAACATAGGATTTAATCTCTTGTTCTTAGATGAATATGCTATTGATATTTTTCTTGGCGTAACGTGAGACATTTGCGTCATTAATAGCAGATAATATGTTGACTAAGTTGGCAGAGGAATTAATCCAGCGACAGTATGATTGGTTATATATTTTTGAGTAGCCGAGCCCTCCCTACTTAATATAAAAATAGGTTTACAAAATCTAAGAATAGCAACAAAATGTAATTATAATATCGTATAATCCGTCTAATAATTTTCGATTATATTGAAACCGTATTAAGTTCCTTAGCAATTTTGTAACACAAAGAAATACGTTGTATAAAAATTTCGAAAATTTGCAAAACGCGTCTTCAAAGCTTAGGGCTTACGGTATCACGAATCTGCCAATTTCTTTTTGTTGTGAAATATTCATGGTTTCTAGAATTTGAGAAATGAAATGTGGTATTTTAAAAACATACATATTTTTTCCTTAACTTTCCTTTTTTTTTTAACTGGAGAAATTCTCACGGACAGACATCGGCACGGACAGAAGAGTTATGCTACACTTCTACCGGCTATAATTCCACGAGGTTCCTCTCAACACCCATGGTCACTTTTGCACATCAACACAGTCTAAACAGAGTACGGACTGAACCCTTCTTTTTAATGAAGTGAAGTTGGAGCTTTTATTAATGAAGGAGCGCGCGTAAATACTACGCTCACTACACTGTTAACTACATGGCGACGGATGACACCAGTGTCCGCGCCTAGGGTTTTAATAGGGAACATCGTTTGAGTAGAGCATGGTATACCCTCCAGCGGCCGTGGTCTCAGCTTTTTTCCGATTATTGAATTATTTTGTCAACGTGTTAATCGGAGAAAAGAGACGCAAATTAGAATTTAAGGTGTGTATTTGTAAAAGAGAAAATCTGCAAAACTTTAGTAAATTACGTGAGGCATTCAATTGAATTTCCGTAAAGAGTTCAGAACAGTAAATTCTTTGTTTGTACAAATATAGCATATCGAGTACCATTTTTCGGTCAGACAAAGAGATTCATTTAAAATACTTCATTCGTGTCTAATAACTGGAAAGCTTCGTTAAAACTATGTACAAGGAGGCCAAAATTTTTTTTTAAAACACATTCTATATTTTTTTATATATATCGTAGCTTAAATTACTGTACTTTACCACTTTATTTTAAAGTGCTTATATAAGTAAATATTTAAGTTATCAGACTTTACTACAAAATAACCTTTCTTGAGTTTGAAATTTTTGCAATCGCTTAAAGCAAAGAAATACAACGTTATATGAAATAATATTAAAATATATATATATTTATATATATATAGCAGTAAATTGTATATCGAATTGAGATTTTCTATGAAATAGGTGCCTAGCCACTTCCCCAAGAATTTTATAATGCATTTTGCCTACTTTCATTAAATAATTCGTAAACTTAGTAATTTTAAGCAACTAAACTGTTTTGTACCATGGTGTGTGCGGATGTAATTATACAATTAAAAAACTAGTAATTAGTTTTCAAAACAATACGTAATATCATTTTCTAAAATATTTAAAACGATCGGACCCGAATGAGACCTTGAGTAACGTTTGAAAAGGGGAAAGCAGAAACATGCACAGTGACAACTTAAGTATTATTCTTTAAATAAGATGCAAACAATTTAAGTAGACTGTCTGTTATGCCAATATCTATGTTTTTGACATAGTATTACAACGATTATCATGGTTCTTTAGAGAAATGCCAGACGAGATAGCTGCTTACCTGATGGTAAGTGATTATCGCCGCCGAACATCGAACATCGGCAGACACCAGAGGAGTCGCAAATACCGCTGGCGATAGCTAATTCCACAGTGTAGTTATACGTGGTAGATAGAGTGCGCGTAAGTGGTGAATTACCAACCATCAAGATGATGACGATGATTTTGTATTTGGTCTTGATGTACGTTATTTAAACTCAACGGCTAGAATTAATCCGATGAAGTCCTTTAAACACTCCTCATGGTAAATCGATAAAAAAATGCATAAAGATGTAACATGATGTTGAGATGGACTTCAGTCAATTGGACGGAACTGGTACTGCGGTGCCTCGGCTCAGACATGAGGACAGTGTTCAATGTGAGACCGAACTTGTGCTTTGTAAAATTGCACAGAGTGGAATGAATACTGTTTGCTCTATAAAGCACGCCCAGTTTTTGAGAGGCCAATTTGGCCTTAACCTCCAAACGACCGCAGAACTGAATGTCACTCGATATATCAAAGCCGAGATTTCCGATACTAACTGAAGTAACAATAGGAGTGTTTTCAAAATTACGAGATGCGAAAGAGAAAGGGTTCATTTTAGCAGTAAACGCGCAAACTTATTTCTTCGAAGGCATTGGACCTGATTTGGTCGGCACCTATCTGAGACTTTCTCTAACAAAATCCGAGATTTTGTTAAAGAAAGTGAAAGGCACTCATTGACCCGAGAAATATTGTCACATATATTGTATAACGCAACCCCTGTGTGTGTAATCAGCATAGCAATGAGTGTTCTTATTTGCAACCTTTTAAGCATATTTCTTAATAAATCAAATTATTTTAAACCGCACAAGTATTTGTTAAAAAAAAATGTTTTTCACATTGATAATTATGTGTGTGTGAGTGTACGTTTACGCATGCGCGAGTATTTGTATGACATCAGAGTCATGATGTAACTAACTTTACTTTATCTTAATTTACCAGGCGGGCAAACCAAAGATGAAGTCATCGACACCAATGAGCGCCTGCGTGCAGTGCGAATACGTCTGGACGAGAACTATGACACGGCAAAAAAGGCTCTGGTCACACTTATGTCACGTTACAGCGAGTCTAAAGCCGAGAGAAATGTGTTCACCAGATATGCACTCCTGAAAGCCATGATTAAGGTAAGTCTATGTTGGTTATAAATTCACTAGAATCAATTGTATGGTGTGCTCATGGTACTATTTCCGTTAAAGATGATCTTAACTGAAATAAATACACTGGTGTAAAAGATTTGTTTAAATTTTTAAAGCTTGCATATGTCCTATTAAAAATCGATTGTCTAACAATTTCGTGGGATAAATAATGAATATCTTAATACGGGATGCTATTTAGCAACTTACATGTTGATTATAATTACACGTAGAGGTTCAATTACTTCATTTCTTTGTCTCCGGCAAGCGACTGACATAACAGTAACTTGTAAGGACATATTTATCTTATTTTATATATTTATTTAATATTTATTGATTACACCTTACAAAAAAAACAAGGGTGGGTACAAAGGGCGGACTTAATGTCTTAAGGCATTCTCTACCAGGCAATCTATGGCGTAGAGAGAAATTGTGGTAGGTGTAGTGGATACGTTATAAAAAACAATTACAAAATAATTCAAAAAAAAATAATTATAAATATTTCTAATCATAAAAAATATATACCAAGGAGTTCCAGAGACGTGTAGCCTGAATGGTGAAGGATTTGATGAAAATAATCGTAAAAATATATTATTCTTTATTTATGAGTATTAAACGAACTCAATATATAAAGTACTTGAGAATTGAAATCATAATTGCAGCTTCATAAAATGATTACATTGATCAACTATAATCATCAACAACGCAAAACGATATACAAGCAATGCTTTTCAGACGAAAATATCATATTACATCAATTAGAGAGAGCAGCTGTTTCAAATTTATGTACTCGTATTAATTTCGAGAGCACAGACTTAAAGTTCTTTGTAGTTATTGATCAATCGAATATGGCCGTTGGGATTCCCGCTAAATTATTTGTAATGAACAAAGCAGACCAATTCAGTACATCAGTGGCGATACAATTAGCTTTGTGACACTTTAGTATTCATGGGCAATTTTGCATATGAAGTTTCGCATTGTTTTAGAATTCTTGAATGGTGAAGCTATATAAAAAAAACGATCCATTTTATATATTTACAACTACAACTTAAATATACTTACAAACACATACTTACAACTACAACTTAAATATACTTACAAACACATACTACAACTACAACTTAAATATACTTACAAACACATACTTACAACTACAACTTAAATATACTTACAAACACATAAAACTTACTGAAATACAAGTTGTTTGTAGTATTTACGTGCACGTAGATAATGGTTAACGGACAACCATCTGAAGGGCGAATAATGCCGGAAAAACAATCCCCTAGCCTATCACTTTAGTTGCCTTGGATATTGATGGGCTGCTGGCCGTTGCCATAACTTGCTCTAGCTCGGCATTATCTATGGTATACCATAGATTTCCAACAGGGACGGTATCACCCTAAGGAGCAGGAGACTTTTTTTGTTGATTTGAGAGGTTGGATTAGCGTGATGCATAAGGGCAAAAGTTTTGGATTTTACTAACATTTTCTTGTTAGCAAAGAAAAACCAATATAAAAATATCGATGAGAAACTAACACATAGTAGGTAAGCCAACTAACGATGGCTGAAGGTTGTTATTTTAATTAACTCAAAATAATTTCTTGTTACCGCACGTTAAAAGAACTTTAAGTGTAAAGTAATTAAGTTTGCGTTCCTTTTAATTGTACTGAACTGAACCTGTATTGGGGATAGTAATTTGGAAAGTTGCTCCCCTTTAATTCGCCTCTCAAAACTTCTTAACAAATTACATGGCCATGTCCTACTTGTTGTTTACATTTGTGTAATTCAACTCATTAGAAAAGGAAAACAAGAAGAAGACAGGTCTAAGCAAGTTTGAATTAGAAAAGAAGCGTTCAGAAAAAAGTTTCAAGCATTTAGCGATTAATTATATAATTCAGATAAAGGACGTCGTTTTAGTGAGGACTGCCAAAATTTTTTTTTGTCATATAAATATTGGGTACGCTAGCAGTCAAACTGACGACCCGCAACTCATTACGGCCATAGTTATATTAGCGACCATTTATAAAATGCGGAGAATATTTTAAAAGAACTACGTGGCAGTTAAAATAAAACAACACAACTTACTATCTAAAGTATATTATGGTTGGCATTAAAACTAAATCTAATAACAGAATTTTCATTTGTAATTTTCGTTTACATTTACCTCACGGAAACAATTAAAGCCTTAGTGGGATTCCATTCTACAGACGTGGAAATTTCACTCTATCTTGGAAATATATTCAGATAAGATTATATAGAGTTAACAAAAGATTACGCTTTCTACATTATAAAATTTTGGTATTGACCAATAATAAAACGTCAAACCTACTGATCAAAATTTTGTATGCGACGTTAAAAGAAGCGCAGTTTTTTTTTGTCTGTATCAATGTAATGAAAGATTTTGCGTAACCTACCCTAAGTTGATGTTCGAGATCAAAAAACTATCATACATCAGTTCCGGAAATAGAGCGTTTCACATAGCAACCAATTCTTCCAAAAACTGTCAGGCATAAGAGCTGTTACATCGAACTACTGTAGGCGTTCACTGCCCCACTGGTCATGACTGATGGGACACTGGCCCATACAGCCAACATAAAATTGTCTTGTTTCCTAATCTCTTGACTTATAAATTACGTATGAGCATCGGCAAAAATATGCCACCGTACTTACCACTTATGAGCCTCTATGTTGGAGTCCGAGTCACCAACAAAGAGGTATTTAAGACCTTACATCGTAAAGAGTTGACCAAGGCCAGTTGACCAGAGGGTATACCACCTAAAGTGCTCACAGCGAGCTGTCTTTGACATGATGGTACCGTCTGTCCTTTAAGAATAGAACATTGCCGAAATCCCGGAAACTAGTTAACATATAGCCTTAAAAGGATAGTCATGCGGAACCTGCTAATTATTGGCCAATATCAATAACCTCCATACTCTATAAAATTATGGAGCATCATCAGTATTCTACCAAAGTCTCTTCGTATAAGAATGTACTTTATCATAGTTTTTGATGATGTACCAAATAAAATATTACTTGTCTATCTATGAATGTCTACGCATTAAAGATCTGTTCAAAGAACCGTATGAGTCATACCCCTGAATAACGAATAGCGAATAAGATACGCATACCTCTAAAGGAGAGCTTCGCCTTTTTCGATATAGTTCATGACTAATCAATGCTGAACATATCTTTTATTTATCATGGCATTTTTTGTCATGCTTATGCTTATCTCTTTACTATGTCAATGTTGTTATTTAATAGTTTAGAGTTTCCACAAGTACACATAAAATTCATTCATTAGTTCTTATAATCGCGTGAGTTTTATTTGAAGTAACTAATGTAGACACTAGTGTCTACACCAGTTATTCCACTAGACACTTATACTAGAACTAGAGTAACAAGGATCGACAGCTTACCAAAACCGACACCTTAACGTAACACGTAAATTTTTGGTGATTTATAGGAACAAGTCGAATAAGAGGTTTTGGTTAAATATTTAATAGCAAAAAAGGTAAAGAAATTATTAAGTAATTAGGACTTTAAATATACGAAGATCAAAGTTGTAAAAGCAACGCGTAAAAAACCTAAAGTGTGAGATTGTATATTCGTGGCTAGAAAAATTTACATTGGATTACTGTTACAAACCTTACAAGATATCTAACATATCTCCGTATATGTAAAATAGGATTGTGTAAATGTATTTATATTAAAACAACATAAATATATAAATATATATATATATATATATATATATATATATATATATATATATATATATATATATATATATATATATATATATATGTATGAAGCTGTAATGATAATGATAAATTAAGTTATTAAATTAATATGGACAAGAAAACCTATGATGTTAGTATAGGCCAAGAAGGTGGACCCTCGTTTGGGTCACTCAAGCTTAGGGCATATTGAGTCCACAACTAGAATAAATCTGATACGGCGGTCTGTTTCCATGACACTCCGTGCGAAACAAAACTTTTGTACAAACTGAAAAGTTGAATATAATATTAATAAACTAAATCAGACAATGAATTCACTAGAAGAATAAGAACTTCACATAGGCTCGTGATCAGTGAAAACAAATTATACTGGCGCTATCAAGTTTCTAACAGTATTTTCAACTACTACCCCTATAATACCTTAGTAATATATTTTACTCTGGATTTAGAATCATAATAAATATTGTAATCATCCCTTAATTTGCAATAAACTTCTTTTTCGTTGAAAATTAATTTGAATTTGTGATATTTAAACTATCAAGTTAATTACTAATTTTTTATTAAATATTATATACAACCTTTTATATTATTTATATTACAAGTATAGAAATAACAAAGAGATTTTTCCGAAAAATCCGAAAAATCTGGGGTTAAACGACTCTGTAGAAAATCACAAAAATGAGATGTAAAATTTCAGATCTTTTTTGTTTGTACGTTTGTTATTTAAGTGTGGTAGCTTTTTTTTATAGAATAGGTGGCGAACGAGCAGCTCACCCGATGGTAAGTGACCACCGCCGCCCATGATCATCCGCAACACCAGAGGGGTCGCAAATGTGTTGCCGACCTTTAAAAAGCTTACGCCTCAAATTAAAAACTGGTATTAGTTTTTGATGTAAAAGTGTGATATAAAATATGAATATATATTATACCGCTTTTTATAATTTTGTCGTCATGGTATTAAGTTAAACTAATAGCTAACCGATTGAAGATTATAGGTATATTTTGAGAGATAAGTTTGTTATTTTTATATCTAACAGTACAAATTCTAATCGCAACAAAATCTATCAATATTATTAAACTCATCTGTTAGTTCAGATGATTGAATGATTTAGCTTATATAAATATATTCTTCAGACTAAGGTAAAGAAAATAGCCTAGTCGTTTTATGTACTTAGGAAGTTCTAGTGTAGACTTTACTCATTGAGTGAAACATCTAAGTGAGCATGGTCAAAATAAAGCATACAGAGCTCCATTATTCTCATCACGTACAGCCTCCGGTTCGGGTAGTCCCCGGGTCACCATTATTGCTTTTCATGTGTTCTGAATGTTTAATATGTATCATATGAAAAACAAGCAGAAGGTTTTTGTTAACATTTTTATTTACTTAAATACGACGGCTGTTTGAGGAAATTTCATTTCGTGAAACTTCATTTACCTTCACTAAGCTTAAGACAAGGGAATGTCTGTTACATACTAGATCAAACAATTTACTAAATTTGTGTTATTTGCTCAATTGCATTTTATTATGATGGATTCTGAACATATTACGCACTTGTAATCTCATATCGAGATAAAACTCGCAAAATCGCATTTCAGAATCGTAATATCATCGCATTATATAGCAGGATGGTGACCATAAAGTTGACCGTTTTTTGTTTTGTAGAAAAAACCTCAGTTACCGCAAACAGTATTTGATAAGTTTAATGACCTACAATCAAACGTATTCAAACAGAAGTAAGCGTGCGGATTGAGAGCACAAGGTACAACACTTGTACGGTCTGGTGAGGTTCTTAGCCCCCATATATATTTTCAAACGGTCAAGTTCTCGTCGATCAAACTCTTAAAAAAATAACTTCTTAAAAAATCTTTATCAAAATTTCAAGGATTTTAACTGTACAAATTAGTATTTTGAAGTTACTTGACGTAATAAAAGTTGTCTACCTTCGAATCTAATTATTCATTCCCTATTTTTCTAAAATCTCTATCTTGTTATTTTACTGTAGCTTAACACTTTTATATTATTAACTTAATAAGCAAGGTAAAAAGTAGGTAATATAATATTTTTTGTTTTATTTTATAAAACAAAAATATTTTTTTTCCTTGCCTACATAACACCTACAATAACCATTGTATGTGAAAGAAGTCATTAAGACGACTATAAAAATACAACCACAGTGGCCTCCTAAAATATACGATCCATAAACTCTTCTTGGAAGACATCATTATACCAGGAATATGCAACAGACAGAAAATGAATAATGGTATTAGCTAAAAGTAAAATTTAGTGATAAATTACTGTCCCTTTTTAAATATCATTTTTCATTCTGTCTTTAAAAAGTTTTGAATATGTGTCACTAATCGACTTACGAAGTAATGACGGCCAGTTGACTAATTCAATGATTTTGATTGATCATTTACATATATATTTATATACAATAAAGAAATACCTTTCAATTCAGACTTAGATTTCCATTCCTTAATCTTAATGTCAACACTAATACCCTCAGAAATACCACTGAACAGAAGGATTTTTTATCACCACCGCATATCCATATTATCTATAGTGCTAGTACAACTTGATTTTTTTTCTAGTAGTAGAAAAGTAGTAGTACTTGAGAAGTAACATATTGCTCTTCAGATCCTTAATGCAAAAAATTGTTGACTTATCTACACCACCGTAGGATTGGACGGAATCATAGCTGCCCTCGACCAATTTTCAAATTCAGCCATCTGTTGGGTCCAACTGACTTCTAATTCCTTATGACATTTGCCATAGTGGAAGTTTAGAGTTTAATAATATCTTAAAATTGAATAATATTAATTGACTAAAATATAAATGTGTTTATTACACTGTCATTTAATTTTAATTTTAATTTCGGGACGTTAATACAGCTGTCACTTTACATATGGGTAGCCCCATGTCAATGATGTACCTAGTTTATTATATAATGTTTTAAACTGATACATAACATCCACATTAACATCTCTTGCCCCTTGAAGACAAATATGGTATCCGGACTCCGATCCGAAGTAAATGCTTTTTTTTTAATTGATTATACTCTATATGTGAAATTTATAAATAAAAACGTCTCGTAATTGTTACTATTAGATATAAGAACCTGGAATGGAATATGTGATTGAAGGATGCTATAATGTTTTTTTTAAATACAATACGATGAAAAAGATACAAATTTATGTAAAACTAACTTACTACTAATCTAATTAGTATATTTTCAGTCCCTCTAAATTGGAATGTCGCAACAAGATAGACTAAGGAGGCTGAACGATTGGATTAAGAGATCTAAATAGGCCTAGATTATCTTTATCTTAACTAGATCAGACAAGTTCTAACATACTAAGATGAAAGAACTATAGTAAATACTCTATTGTTGTTTTTTTACATTTCTTCTCCCTTCACATCATTACATATATACAGATTCAGGGACTATATTTTTAGGGTCATATATTCCATCGTAAAACAGTATGTGCACTTAATTCCTGCAACTTTGTGATTTGCCACCAAATTATGTTAATCACTTTACATTATAAAGACAATGTCTCATTGGGCTAATACTTAAACGACACTGCCAGTATTTGATTTGAACCAGGCATATTACTATTAATAAATAAATAAAATAACAAAAATTCAACAACAATCAAACAGTGGTAGGACCAAGCTGCAGCGTGAATGGGTCGGCTCGACCGGGTAATGACCTGGCCTACACAAAATACCAGCGTAAAATAGCAGCATAAGCAATAAGCTATTGTTCGTTTGGTGAGTGTATCCGGAGATACTTATTACCGGTGACAGGCATTTGATCTTAGTTCTCTGTATTATGATTCATTGTCGAGGATAAATTTGAGTTTCGTAGGCCGCAGGAATCACATTTACATCTGGTTAACTATGTGCTCGTTGGAATACTGAAGATATCCCAAGGGCATGGTCAAGCATGATCATGCATTACTTTTTAAACAAAATCGTAGTTATCTCAAATGGGCTCAATTGAAGGCTGCTAGAAACTGGTGTAATTTGATGGTTCGAGTAGCATTATTAGTAGAGTACATTATTCACAAAAACGTATTGAATTTTTCAAAGAGGATACTTGGCAATTTGTGACACCGTTAGATACAGGAAAAATTTATGCTGATACTGCCATTACTCCATAAATAAATTAAATCTTTACTATACTTCTACATCGCAACTGCAACCTTCAATTAAATCTAGCACAATTACACATTAAAAAGGATATAGGTACGTTCTCTATCTTGTTCTCATAACAGTACTTTGTATTTATCCCGTGTCTGATATGAATATAAATTCTATCGTAGCTTTGATGATGTGAGCAGAATTATTATATCTTTTATTCTTGAATATGTGACTCCCATTATTGCTCATATCATTAATTATTTGAATTCTAGCGACGTTTTTAGGACCTTGTACCTGAAATATACAATGCCTAATCTCTCGCCCATTTGCAACTAATATCCATTTTTCCTTTTCTATCAAAGGTACTTGACGCTAGCCGCACAAGAACAAAGTTACAACTACAATTTAAAACTTAACTTTTTAAGTGCATATCAATCTGGCTTCAGACCGGGGCATAGCACTACTACGGCGCTCTTTAAAGTGGTCGAGGATATTTGACCCGGCATGGAATAATCACGACTGTCTCAATATCCTATTTTCTATGCTATACAACTTGGGCTTTTCCTTATCAACGCGGGGCTGATACCTACCTAATGTTCGCGTTAGTCAGTCAATCTCTGATTGGTGCACGATATCTGCGTACGTTCAACAGGGCGGAATTTATTATTTAATTTTTTTATAAATCTCATCACTTCCAACATTCCCTGCTTGTATCACTTTAATCATAATCTTTATTTTCAGGAATATGGGCTGTGCAAATTTACTTTATGTCTAAGCATTATTATTATTACTCAACATGTCATTTTATAAAAAAAAAAAACATGGAAATTGTCAATATGCAATGTCAAGCAACAGATTCAAATTAAATAAAAATATTTTGAAAATGTCGTATTTAAAATGTCTAATCAATAATAATATTTTAAAATCGTATTTCGAAATATGATATTAACAATTATTAATATTGAATCTCGTCTAATTTATTTATAATGTCCAATTCTTGTCATATAATCTACAGAATAATACATAATACATTTAATGATTTTTGAATCAAAACGGTAGTACTATTTGCAGCAAGGTAAATCCTTGTACAGACTTTAGTATTGCTTTTACGAGATTATGTTGATGTATGCTGTATGTATGCATTAACTTAGCTTCTTGTACAATTCTTTTATCCCTCACGCCATAAGGGTCTGGAATATGTTACAGTCTAGCGTACGTGCACCTGGTAGTAAGGCTTCCATAAAACGCTTGCTCTGGGATCATTATTTAATGATAAAACAATTGTCAACATTACTTGTATTTTTATTTCATATGCTTAATATATAAAATATAATTACACATAGATCATAATCCGTATATGTTTATAAATGTATGTATGTATGTTTGCTCATATTAGTATATATTTATGAATATTCATTTATATAATATTTACACCCGTTATACTTTTCCTGCTCAACCCAAAGGAAGAGCTAAGCTAATAAGCTGCTTCGATAACTACTTCCTTAAGTGTTGGAAAATCCATTGACGTTGAATAACCATTTAATTATTCACTAAACTTTTGAGTTCAAGCATTGTATGTGATTCATATATTTCAAAGCGAATGTAAGGCCTGACTCACCATTAAGTAGCGTCAGCAAAAAATAAGATATCCATCAAATAAAAGCAGTTTTATAAATAGATTTTACAGCTAGTTAGCTGTAAGGTAATTGTATACCTTCGGTGTTCTTTCTGCCCACCTAGTGCTGTGCATACGGCTACGCTTACGCGTTCGTCCGCGTGCACAGCAGTGGCGGCTCGCTCTGGATCCGAGGCCTCCCCATGTCGTTGGCGTAGCAAGTCCCGCTGAGGCCACGCAGTAGTGTAGCGCAGAGCGCCCAGTTGTAACCGATGTTCCACAGGAACGGTCCGAGAACAGAACCCTGTGGGACACCGCACGACACTATGCGACTATGCTACGCGTTCCAACACCTGTACGTCACTGACCTGCCCAAGAGATACGCCGCGATTATGCGCTGGAGGTACCTGGTAATACCGGAGTGCCTTCCTGATGTAACTCCAGGGTAAGGTATTGAAGGCATTAGCGATGTCAAGAGACTCCCAAGACGACCTCGCCCCGGGCGACTGCTTCCTCCGCCGTCCTCTTCACCCACATGATCGCATGTATTGTCGGCCTGCCCTCGCGAACACCGAATTGGTTGTCATCCAGATACGAACCGACCCTCACCAGACGCCGGACGAGGCGATTGGCAATGACACGCTCAAAGAACTTTGCCACCTCATGCAGCAGGCAGGCAGACCTGGCCCTACTACTATTACCACCGTAACGTTGACTCGAAGCCGTAGACAATACAAGAAACTAACAGATATATTTTAATACTCCTTTGTTTATTAAAATAAATATGGTATTATTGAGATATAGCTGCTTTTATTTATTAAAGTCATACCATCATAATGATAATCAAATTCCACACTTAATGTTTAAATTATTTATTTAGTATTTTATTAACTTTTTACGACTTTTTACCTTGTTAGTTACTTCGCAATCCTCAAAAAGAATATAGTAAATTATCTTAAATTCCTCATTGATGGCAATCCGCTTACAAAGACTTTGTCAATAAACCCAAATATTCGGGACGGCAATTCTATTACCGCTAGATTGGGTCGGCCCATAGCAATTTGTTAACTTAATTCTCGGGTTTCTTACTGACGTCAATTTATTTCTAAATGTATATTAATTATATTGCACAACCAGGCATTTTCTTTACGAAATCCTAATATTAATAGTACAAAGTAAAAAATTTAATTCATTATTCGTACAATCAATGTAAAAAAGTGTTTTTACATTTATGCAGAATGTATTATTATTATCATAAAAACAGCGTTACAATTTATTTTTTGTTTTCTAATATTTATTAATAACTAATATAAATTAGTACTGAAAATTGTCATTGAAAATTTCATGCATGTCGGTGCAGGGAATCGAACTTGGATTGTCCCCCAACTCTATATAACTATTGGCACCGATATTAAACACTCAAATGCGCAGCCTTTTTTGTTTAATTTGTTAAAAAGATTGAGTTTAGGCGGGCGTATAACGTAGTTTAACTTTTATTGTTTCTCCATTTAGCGCATAGGCTTTGGGTAAGTGCACAAAGCGCCCAACATCCATTATTGCCAGATGATGCCAGATATTACCATCGATACTAGAGTTGTTGAGAGCTAGTGTATCGATATCGCTTTAAGAGTATCGTCCTAACCTAAGGAGATGCAAACACAGATCACCCTTAGCCCAGAACGGTATATAAGATGAAAATCTTATAACATTAACAGGATTTAAATTATTTATTGACTTATAAAATTAAATAAGCCCAAGTAAAACGTTCACTGCGGTATTTAAACGTAAATTTGAATTTTGTAAAGGAATAAATGTTTAACGTCTTTCAAGTCAATAAATGGTTAAGAGGTTACTTCAATGGTAAATGAATGACTTAAAAAGAAATATTACACCAATATATATACGTGGTAGTATACGTATTATATGTGAAACGTATTACTACCACGTTATTTTACGCACAAATAAAAAAATATTACCTCGAGATATTTAGTAATATTTTCCTTCAATTTCAAATGCAGCGTCCACTGTAATACAAAGAATGTTGTCTGAACCGGAAAACTAAAGCAACAACTGGGCTTCCGGTGTCTTAACACGATAATGAATACACGTTTAAAATAATTAATTCAAGTATTTATTACCATAACAGCAGACGACATATTATTTCTCTATATTGATAATCTATCTTGATGATGGTAGTAATGAACGATGATACTTTAGTTTGAAAAGTGCAAGTTCAGAATTCTCAGCATGGTAAAAATATTTGTACTATACAAATTATTGATTTCAGTTCTAGATGCTGTATGCTCCTATGACGGTGACTCCGAATGTAAACGTAATCAAACTGATGGCACGCATTATGTTGGACTATGTCCTGCGAAGTTCATGTCATTTGGTAACAACTAAAAGATACCGTGATCATAATTCAACAGGAGGATATGATAAATATATATTATTAATAAAGCTCATTACGAGAATTATTAATATATATTTTTTTGAATATTTCAATTCATACTCAATTCAATACACATCTGGGTAGCTGTATAGTAGTAAATATATAAATATATAACTGTGAATTTATATACACACATATAAATACATATATAAGAACAATTCACGAAAAAGTTTAAACGCTTTGACGTCCAGTACATTTTCATTGCAAGCCAATGTCAAACTACAGTTAAACATTGTCTGGCAACGCTACCTGTAATTTTAACGATATTTATACACAGGCATTAAAGGTTTAAAAAAAACAAATTGTACTCGTAACTAGCCATCGTGGTACAGGCTTGCCTAGTGCGAAGTAACTCATAGTAAAAATATAATAGGCATTGGATATGAAATATTTTTTTTACTTTTGTTGTTATCCCTGGTCGTTTTTGACTACGGATATATCTTCCATGGTAACACCATGACATCAACTGCGCTTATTATTATAGTCCCGAAAACAGGACAAATACAGAGACCTTTACTAGTCTACCTTTTGCCTCGTCTCATGTGATGAATGCGCAAGAAGATGGATGAAAGGCTAAGACTCAATTTCAGGGACACGATACATGCGTGTACATACAACATACCCGGATCGATACACATCTAATAATTTGTGATGCACAAATGAGGATGGAAATCGAGGCTAGGGTCCGCAACGTTGCAGCACTGTAATCACTTCTATGGTACAATACGCGTTTATTAATCCTATGACTGTTACATGTTTAAGTATTAAACTACTTGACTGCACTAAAACGTAGCAAGCGGACTGTTCTGCTTTAAATGAGGTATGTGTAATAATTTACATAATAACCGCAAAAAGGAATCCAAAGATGGTCTTCTCTTATTTCTTTAGGAAACCTTGCAGTGAGTACAGCGTCGAGACGGTCCTTTTATAGTTGAATAGTGTTAATAATAAACACAACAATGAATGTATTTTGTAGGGTTTATAGTATTTTATGTTTATTCATTTGGGGTCGTACTTCATGCGTGTTTAAAAAATAAAACAATGAAATGACAATTGAACTTGTATGCTCAACCTTACAAGGCCGCTATTTATAAAAAACAATTTATCTGTGACGATTTGTGTAAGGCGTCAAGGAGCTAACTGTAACACTTCTATAGTTTTTGACGTGATACTGAACTTATTTATTTATTTATTACAGGTTGTTCTGAATTCATTAAGATAATTTAGCATAAAAGTAAAATTTTATAAGTTATCGGTCAGTGTAAAAAACAATTTCATCTAGTATTTATATAATCTTTTTAACTATATATTTTCCTCAATCAGAAAAAAGGTATAATATGTGAATAGTAAAAGCGATATAATCATGATAAAACTATGAGAAAATGTTGCAACCCCGTTGAGGCTTCATAAAAAGTAAGCACAATCTAAAACCGTCGGTTTTATCCAGGATAACGTTCCAATGAAAGCATTTCCATTTCAAGTTTGATTGCTTGTGGCAGGATGATACCCATTTCATTCTCAGTCTAGCCCACATAGTTTCCTAAAACAATCTAACTACATACAATTGTAGCCTTTTGTTTTAGCATTATCTGCGCTACTTTGTTAGAGTGACCAGTGAAAGTTCTGTGCTTATATTTTCGTTATTTTGATTGTACGACAATAATATGCAATTTTGTACAGGTTTGACTTTAAAAAAAAAATATTTGTTAAAAAGGAAATTAATAAAAATACACATACACATGCCAATAATTGACGCCTCAATAGCCTTATGGTTGAGGGTGCGGACGGCGAAACTTAAGGTCGGAAATTTGAATCCGCCATTCGATGTCGTGAACCAACACCTAACACAAGCACTTTAAGCTTAGTTGGAATGTTAGTAATGGTCCTAACATTGCTAGCATTTATTTTAAAAGAAAAACGAAAAGGTAGTTTCCCCTTCCTTTTTATAAATGATCAGTAGCATATTCAATAATTAATTGAACAATTCAATAATTAGTTGTCTGCGAAAGACAGTATTTATTTCATGCTGGTGTAGACTATATAGGCGATTTCTTCAAAAAACTGCGAAGAAAGGGCGAAATGAGTACTAACAAAATAAGCATTATGGCAAAATCCAGATTTTTGGTTCAGCTGCGATACTTTGAATTGTTTGCATTAAAAAAATTATGTAAAGGAATTTTTGAACGGTGATACACGCTTACTCGTAACCGTATTTAAACCTGTATTTGTTCTTTGTTAGTGCCCTATATACGAGTATATAATAAGTTTTTGAAAACCACAGAAATTTAGTAATAATGTGTTTTGTCTACAAGGAATCATATACCATTTTTTTAAAGAAACCAAGTTTTCGAGTGTGGTTGCAAAACGTAAATTAAAAATTGAAAAATTGGAAATAAAAGTTTTATAAACCTATTACGCGACTACTAAGGAACCCGTTTTTACAATTCCTTTGAGTTTTACTTCAGTGAAAAATTATTTGCCTTTCAAATATTGAAACAAGTATACCAAATATTGAATTTCTTCTTGGGCAAAGGGAAAAAAGACTTCTATTTCAGCCCTAAAGCAGCAAGTTTAATCAACAAAAAAGGTTTATTTATATTTTATCTTTCCTTTAGAAAAGTGCAGAAGTAAAATTCTATTAACTTAATAAATTAATTTAATTTGAATTATATTATTCCCCTGACTAAAACTTATGTCCCGTTGTATATAATGGATCAACTTGACCAGGAAATAACGATTTTCGAGAAAAACCAAATATATTCCTTAAAACCCGGCGATATCTGAATGCTCAAGCGGTGATCACTAAAAAATGCTTTTTTGTAAGTTCGATCTTGTCTGAACAATTCAAATTTTCGAGAATTTCCTGAGGCGGTGTTATTGTTTGTTTGATGTATCTGAATCTTTCTTTTGATAATTATAGGACGTATTAGTTCACAAAATGCTTTTTACATCTCTTGCCTGCGGTGTTCTGGGACAGAGTATGACGCCAATATTTTAATACAATTTTTTTTCTAAAATTAGTTCATACTTTAATAATAAATAGATCCCCAAACAAAACAAATCAAAATTTTCTTTATTATCATACAACTACACCAACGAGTTAATTTTTGATAGAAGCTCACACAGTAATAACGCATTTTGCATAAATATTAATCAATAACCTATTAGAAGTACAATAAAAAATCTTTGTGCGATGCCTAATCAGCTACTTAAATGGAGTGAGCAGTCGGTATGCGTTTAATAATATAAGTTTATAAAAACCTAAAGCACAAAGGGAATCCAAGTTTAGAGTATATATTTTAATATCTTAATCTTTCTTGGGGGAGGGATTTCAATATTATTATTTCTATAGGCATTATATCTGGTAGGTGTTTAGAATAGGCTTTTGCGGCCAGAGGGAGTCATGTATTTAAAAAAACATGGTGTACGATACTTATATACTTATACGGTTAATTATATTACATGTTAAATATAAAACCCCAACTCCAGATTACCAATGTATAGTTTAACAATAGCAAAATATGTCTAATTATCATCAATAAAGGGTGATCTTCCTTCGATATTAACAGTATGCCACTCGTATGCCACAAACAAATTTTATTAATTACATATTAATATATGATTAAGGAATGTTGTTTTTGTATTTTGCACGTGTTTTTTACTATAAATGATTTGAGATATTTTATCGTATAATAATGTTAACCTTTCAGACGCTAGTTGTAAAAATTATAATATATTTAACAATTCAGCAATTATTGTATTAAAATTTCCAAATGAAGGCACGTAATGTTGACTTATCATTTACTTTAATTAATTATAGCGAATGAAATTAAGATAGGTTAATTCAAAACAATTGTATATACTTTGACCCTGAAAATGAAATATTGTAACTCAAGTTCTCCGACTAGAATTCCCAATCAACTACTGTAATTTAATTCATTATTTACCAGACATCCATTATTTATGTGTAATGAAATCTGTACAATACACGCCGTCGCTCGCTATTCCTAGCTCACCCTAATCCGATTTAGTGGTTTTTATAGGTGGATTTTAACCGGTGATTCAATTACTGATAATGAGGCATTTCATTTTAGTCTTCAGGATCGACATCGCCACTATATTTTGTTTGGTTATCGAGAATGGATGTTAAATTAATAGAAATACACTAAACTTTATGCTAGTTAAAGACTCATATTGACGCCATCTCCTTATTTATGCTACCTTTGAAACATATAAACAAGTTCCCAAAGTCCCCAGTTAATTATTGATTATTAATTGAATGTAATAAAGTGGCTACGTCACATATCAAGCATACCTCTTTCAGGATTATTAGGTTACAGGGTAACTGAAGATGCAATTGTTTTGTAGTTTTCATAAAAATATATAAAGGATAATTAATTAATGTGATAATTATATTTTAAACGGCAAATAAAATGGTCCACAACATAAACTTAAACATTTTTTAAGTCTTGTTAGCCTTGGAAATTTTAATGTTTTTGATTTCAATTCGTGACTAGCCTACGACTGGCTTTGTTTACAACACTTTACAGGTTCTATTTATAATATCCGTTTGTTCTCTACGCGGAACACTGTGTACACATAATTCACTGTACTCGTTACATTACAAGCTATACATTATTAACGTACACGCTATTTTTAACGATAGTTGCTGGTTCTCTGTTTCTTTTCAAACGAAATTTTTCGTATAATAGAAATAGATTTCGTATAATAGGAAATAGAGTTTTTGAGTCTGTGTTATATCTACCTATAAAATTGTTGAACAAAAAAAGATATAATATTGAATTAATATTATTCTAATACCTGACACACCGTGTACGAGTAAAATTCAAAATTATCATTTTAATACATTTTAGTATTTAGGAAGTTTTATATTTTACGAGTATATATACTCAAAGTCATAAAGCATATTTTAGAATTTAAGTGGACTATGTTGGCAACGCGAATAGTGGTTAATGGATTTTGGACTAACTGGATTCACACGGGCGAGACGGTACATCCTCCTTCCTCCTTGTTGACGCTTATATCTTATTTGTTCACTTTCATGGACATGATGTGGACGTGCTCTCTTCAGATAAGGGCGGTCTGCATCAGGTTTCTCCGTCCATGCCCGTCTCTTCCATCGACCATACCATAACAAAATTTATGTGGCTTACGTATTTATAAAGAAGATATGTACAACGGGGTTTAAAGGTCCATAACGTTCAAAATTCAATATAAATATTATTAAGATTACGGAGTCAAGAAATGAACTGTTTTGGCGATGGAGAAAAGTTATCAGTCTATCACTGACAAAACACAAATGCCATACACTCCATGTAGTCCTTCCCTTCTATTAGTTTTTACCGTATGCTCAGGAAGAGACTAGCAAAACCGATACTATTCATTTTCTTCTTGCCCTGCATAAAATTAAACATATTTTCAGTGGTACAGATCACCACAACAGGGGAAATACCACGCCCTGTTAAATAGCAGCATAGCGCAGCTTTTTTTCGTTTGGTTCATTAGCAAAGAATTCTATTTCAATCCTCAGGGACAAAGACGCACGTCTTTGTTGATGCTGTTTGTAGGTGTTTATAGGATGCAGTTATTTACCATCAGGTGAACGGTTTTCTGAAAAAAAAGTAAAGTCACACCCTAATAGGCAATTAATATTAAGCTTAATAAGTCATAGCTGATATATCTAGAGAGGGATTTAGAATATAATCTGCAAGTAGCTTCACTGTAAATTAAACATTGTTTATATATTTGCAAAAGCAAGTTTTTTTTTACATAAATTTGTAGTGTGCTGTTTCACTTAGCAGTAAATAATGTCTTTGACAATAACGCAAGTCCCAGCTACTTACGGAGTAGTTGAGTTACTTGACCCGTATGCCTTAAAACCACAAAGCTTGGTCACGTAAAAACCTTCGTATACTGGACTTTCTTGTCCTTATTCGGATAACTCATCTCTGAATCTTGTTTCCATGCTCGGAAGCGGCTTTACTTTAACAAGTCTCATGGGTATTTATCAGGTGCATCAACCTCCAACTTATAGAATAAATCAAGTGTAAAATTATTACTTACTAAAGAGCAAAGGTGACCAATAATTGTTTTGGCTATAATCTACTAGTCAAATTGCTATTAAATATGTAAGGGCAGAAACGCGCATCCAGTTCACTAATGATAATTGCAGCTCATAAACACCTGCATCCATCTAAAGATGTATATACGTTGGTACCGGTGAGAACTGCGACTGGGATGCCCCATTTCCTGCAATCAATATACAAATCACGGAAGAGATATATTACTATTTCAAACTGGGTACTTCCGCTCCTACAATAATTACTCAATAACTTTCACAAGTCTTTGACATTGTCAAAAAATATAGAAACTCCAATAACTGTCTAGTACCCAAAATGAAACCCGCAAGTGTAGCCATTATTTCATTAATGCCGGAACGAAGACATATAATATGTTCTAACCGACAATAAAGAATAGTATATTGTTAAATAATTAAGCATCTCAGTACTTTCAATTTATTTCAAATGAAAAGAATTATTTCGTAGCAAAAATTGTGACAACAACAAAATAATATAGATGTGATATTAATGTTTATTATAAAATAAATATTGCTTCATGAAAGATACACTTTTAGTTACATACAGCAACAAAGAAATATTTACATAAAACCCTATGTTAAAGTTTCTGCTACATATGAAAAGACAGATTTAAATTCAGAAATGGAATTTACTTTCCGTCTGCGGCTACGTTTAATAAAATCTAAATGAGTTGATATAATCTGAGACAGGCAATATTGGTGAGCCTATACAAATTTACAAATATCGAATATGCAAGGCGTTTAAGTTTCATAAAATTATTTTATTTAATACTTAGCGCGTTATGAAAAAAAAATTAAATGTGAACTATGAATTACTTATAAAAAAACTAATTGCATTACAATTTTATTACCTATATAAAGGTAATAGTCATTGGATGCCGGTGACTCTTGGGTCTTGTTTCGTGAAAGTCTGAGGAATCCATGAGTGGACTAATAATGGGCTGCGTTGATGATGATAATTCTTGTTGTTATTCTTGAGACAAAACGATTTTATAAGTTCTACTTAGTAATATAAAAAATATGTAAGTTTAATTTTATGCAGTCTTGTTTAGATAAATGTTTATGCACGTTATTAGGTGATGGAGCTGCACTACGCGAAAAGCTGATCGTAGCACTTACTGCAGCTAGTGCCCAGCCTTCAGTGATATGAAAGGGTTGATGACGATTTCCTTATTAAATACCAGCTTGAAATAACAGCAGAACGCTGCTGTGTTTCGTAGGCTGTATCGGGAACCGGAAACCTAGTTATAGGTAGCAAAGCATTGTACTTCTATCCTCATGGGATCGTTAAGTTTTTTTTGCGGATAGAAATAAATGTTAATGGCCCGCATTCATCTATTGCAATAAGACGAACTGTATGCTCGATAGTCACCCATAGTTTCATAAAAAGTACTCAAGTATTTAATAAGTAAAAGGTATTTTAGTCTCAAGCAAGCACGAAGCAAGAACGAATCAGTGTCTTTATTCCACATTCCAAGTAAGATTCCATTCCAAGTAAATGTAATGGAACCACATAAGGACCCTATCTTAATTACACGTATAATTAAAATTTGACAAAAAATATATTCTACAGTTACAAACTAAAAGTTGGAAAATGTAGAGTTTATAGCAACGGATGCAAATTGAAAACTAAGATGCAGTTTTCAATTAAAAACTGTCAAAGGACATCTGAAAGTAACGAGCGTTTGTAACAAAGGGTAATGTAGTTGCAGCGCTTGTGAAAAGTTTTAACGAGCTTAACCTGCCAATGATTTCATTATAAAGTTACACACTTTGCCATTTTTAGTCAAAACTCGAATAATTAACTTACCTCTTGTTTTATATAAAAGGTGGAATACACATTAACTCTAGTTGATCTATTGCTTATTAAAAAGTAGATAGTAACAATTTGTTCAAAACATTGTTTGAAAATGTCTTCGAAGATGCATGAAGTCAATCGATCACTCGAGTAGATCAGTGTGCCTTAATGCAAATATGAGATATGAATGAGGGACACAAAGACACTAAGGCCTTATCAAGAGATACTGAAATTACTTGATACTGAATTGCTTATAGACGAACTAGAAATATTAATGATGGTACAAAATATGGAAGTAATCTGAAGACTCAAACAAAGTTTTAAAACTGAGAATGTAAGAACATTTTCTTTTTTAGTAATTAAATAAAATAATAAATCAAAAGGAAATCTTAAATAACTGAAAGTAGATCATCAAAACATTTACAGACAAGATAATTTCAAATAAAATCTCTTTTCAACTTAGGATACAAAATTACGAGTTTTAAAAAACTTATTGTCATTCTAGCTTAATCCGTCAGAAGCAAATGACCGAGCCGAGGTTCGGCCCTCTCGGGCACTCTCGAGTCAGACGCTTTCGCGCGCAGGTTAACAGTCCAAGCTGAGGCTCAATCTCGGTAGCCCTTGTGCTGGTTATTGAGAAGAATTGGATGTACCAATATATTCTAGGTTCTCTTCGTTTCAGTCTCTTATTGGGATGGTTCGATGATCTGTACACTAATTTTGGATAGTACCTCCCACCCAGATGTTCAAATTGCACGTGCGTTTCGATGTGTGTGTAATTTGCTTCTACTGGACTTAGGCCATGTCCTGCGTTAAACGGAAGCAGATATGCGCGTCTCCTTTTCTTTAAAATTTCCAAGCCACCACTAGTCAGTGCAGGCTGGCCACTACATACGGTGTGTGCGACGATTATCCGCCGCACGATCCCGGGATTGTTTCTTCCAAAACAATGAACGCTGCAGCGCAATGCGGGCTACACGCGGCATAATTGTATACTCAATTCAAAAAGTATTTCAAAGTATTAAAGAGTCTTACAATTATAATTAAAACTTCCAATCTCTATTACAAGTAATCACAGCCAGATATCCCGCATAGAGCGCACGATGTCTGAGTGTTCCTAATTAGGTTAGCAACAAATGAAATACAACGTACCTTCGTATACGATGGACATGGTATAATAAAACAAAATCATATAGTTTTGGGTCTCCCTGTGCGGCTTTATTTCGCTCGAGCAATTTTAGTGACTTTTTTATTATTTGTGGCCTTTCATAGCTTTATTTGTTTTTTTTTATATCCATATTTGTTTTTCTTCTTTTTCACATTTAACGCTTATATCCATCGAAATTAAAAGTCCTTTAATCTACACCTAGATATTGACCGACCAGCATTTAATAAGAGATACTGGCTTTGCCTTGGCATACCGGACCTATCACCTGCTGCATGTGCTTTTAATCCGGCATCAGGGCAGTACTCGACCAACAGAAATATTATATGACTATTACTTCTCTACCCCCTCGAGTAGTGGATCTATCCACCAACTACTTGTCCTACTTGTGATATTCTGACTAGCATTAGGTCAACAATCGACCAAAGGTAACATTAAAAATGCCAATTGTATCAACAATAAATCATCAGCAATCAGAAACAGTTTGTGCCAGCAATTGAAATCTAAGTATAAATATACCTATCTATTAGTTCATACATACACATTTTTAATACAGAAAATTTAAAAATATTAAATAAGGCGCAAATAAAATTCGGCTAAGTATTACAAATATTTATAGGCATAATATTAATTAAGTAGAAATTATTTCACCACTACTATTTCACCACTATTTATTTGGCACACATCATCCTCCGACGGTTCCTGGCGGATTCTCAAAGAACGATAGCACGACGTGGTTCTCTTAATGGTTGATAGAAAGTGCTACTCAACGAACTCTGGTCGATCCTCGATCACCTATGTATTGTTTGTGCAGAATTGGTGGTTTTATTGGTCCACAGCACGTTTAACGTTATTAAAAGAGTTATTTAAACTTCGTAGCGAAATGCCATATCTGATGTTAATAAAAACGGCCTGTATGCAAAATGTAAGTATAATAACAAATTAAATAAGCAAGGGCTTTTACATTATCTTCTAGTAGAATTTAAATAAAAAAATATTAAAAGAAAGTAAGTTCCTAGGACAATCATAAAATCATTGTTTAATTTTATCTCTCACAGTTTTGAATGTATTAATACTAATTCAAAAGTATTTCAAAGTATTAAAGAGTCTTACAATTATAATTAAAACTTCCAATCTCTATTACAAGTAATCACAGCCAGATATCCCGCATAGAGCGCACGATGTCTGAGTGTTCCTAATTAGGTTAGCAACAAATGAAATACAACGTACCTTCGTATACGATGGACATGGTATAATAAAACAAAATCATATAGTTTTGGGTCTCCCTGTGCGGCTTTATTTCGCTCGAGCAATTTTAGTGACTTTTTTATTATTTGTGGCCTTTCATAGCTTTATTTGTTTTTTTATATCCATATTTGTTTTCTTCTTTTCACATTTAACGCTTATATCCATCGAAATTAAAAGTCCTTTAATCTACACCTAGATATTGACCGACCAGCATTTAATAAGAGATACTGGCTTTGCCTTGGCATACCGGACCTATCACCTGCTGCATGTGCTTTTAATCCGGCATCAGGGCAGTACTCGACCAACAGAAATATTATATGACTATTACTTCTCTACCCCCTCGAGTAGTGGATCTATCCACCAACTACTTGTCCTACTTGTGATATTCTGACTAGCATTAGGTCAACAATCGACCAAAGGTAACATTAAAAATGCCAATTGTATCAACAATAAATCATCAGCAATCAGAAACAGTTTGTGCCAGCAATTGAAATCTAAGTATAAATATACCTATCTATTAGTTCATACATACACATTTTTAATACAGAAAATTTAAAAATATTAAATAAGGCGCAAATAAAATTCGGCTAAGTATTACAAATATTTATAGGCATAATATTAATTAAGTAGAAATTATTTCACCACTATTTATTTGGCACACATCATCCTCCGACGGTTCCTGGCGGATTCTCAAAGAACGATAGCACGACGTGGTTCTCTTAATGGTTGATAGAAAGTGCTACTCAACGAACTCTGGTCGATCCTCGATCACCTATGTATTGTTTGTGCAGAATTGGTGGTTTTATTGGTCCACAGCACGTTTAACGTTATTAAAAGAGTTATTTAAACTTCGTAGCGAAATGCCATATCTGATGTTAATAAAAACGGCCTGTATGCAAAATGTAAGTATAATAACAAATTAAATAAGCAAGGGCTTTTACATTATCTTCTAGTAGAATTTAAATAAAAAAATATTAAAAGAAAGTAAGTTCCTAGGACAATCATAAAATCATTGTTTAATTTTATCTCTCACAGTTTTTGAATGTATTAATACTAATTCAAAGCTTGCCCAAATTCGACTAAACTTTTTAATAGATGTTAAATACACTATACTAAATACAAGCGTTCATCTAAAGAACACTGATAGTAGGTTCCTTATATCTTCCCCAAACATCCTTATATATCCAATTGGCGTTTTGTCGAACTGGCCACTTTGTCTCAGATTATGTGGCATTTGATTAAGAATTCCCAATTCAAATATATTTCAAATTTAGGCTTCTGAATTTGTGTTTCGAATTTAGTTATTCATTTTTTTTGCGCCATTTGTTATTTCTGTGACATCCTTCTGTTAACAAAATGGAAAACTTGAACTACAACGTTATTTACGAATATGAGTTCCACCGTGGCACCAGCGCTGCATAAACTGCTCGAATGATTATTAATGTATATGGGAAAGTTACTGTAAAAGAAAGCAATGTGCGTTTTTGGTTCCAACGTTTTTGTTCTGGAGATTTTCCAAACCAAACACTGCGGACGATCGAAGACCCAAGTTGATAATGAGGAATTAAAGTTTCCATCGGAAACAAAGTCAGAGTTAGCGGCAGGCTTCACTGTGAGTGGCAAAACAATTTAAATTCACCTGAAACAAATTGGAAAAGCGAAAAAGCTCAACAAATTGGTACCGATTGAATTTAGTGAAGCACACCCATCAAACACGCATTGAATGCTGCGTTACATTACTCGGGGGAACTACTACAATAAAGAAGGAAGTTTGAATCGTATCGTTACTTGTGATATAAAATGGATACGTTATGACAATCGAAAACGCTCATCACAGTGGCTGAACCCAGGAGAACCGGCCAAACCCTGTCTCAAGCGAAAGTTGACTCAGTAAAAGGTAAAGTGAGTCTTTAGTGAACCAGTGCTGATGTCATACACTACAGTTTCCTAGACCTTTCCAGACGATTACGGCAGACTTTGCTCCAACAGATTACCACTTTATTAGGAATTTGGACAATTTCTCATTTTCAAAGATTTTATTGATTCTCGCTCCCAAAATTTTTTCCACAGTGGAATCAATAATAAAAATGGAATCTATAAAATGGCAAAAGTGCATAGATAATAATTCTTTAAATATATTTTTTTTACTTTTTTTATATAATACCCTTATTTCATATTATTCCTCTTTCCATATAGGGCTTAATATTCAATAATCTGAACAGTAGTTAAAAGCTATTATTTAAATTAAAAGGAAATTAAACTCAACTTTTTCAATGATTTGTTTACTGAATTAATACATTTAACCCAATTATTGAATGATATTTTTCTATTTACTGTACCAAATTACCTAACCTTGATTATATACCTAATAACTTAATACAATTAAGATACTTTCATGTGATCTTTTTGGTATAGTAGTCAACAGGTTGTCGTTTCGACAGTTATGCAGCGTTTCCACATCTGGCCATTATTTTCACAGATTGGCATCGTTTCCACAACTGCGCAGCGATTCTACAGCTAGGCAACGTTTCCATAGCTGGATTGCGTTACCACGACTAGGTAATGTTTCCACGGTTGGCTATCGCCTTAACAACTGACTTTTGGGCCATTAAAATTAACTTAAATACCCATTGATCAGATCTCGTGAAACGGTGGACATTACCTTCCGTATAACTTTGGAGATTTATATTGATCTATATTCTTAAATATTTATACAATTTTCATATAAATTGATAGTGTATATATAATTATAAGTGATCATACAAATTTTTACACATGAAATAGTTGTTATATACTCAGAATACCACTAGCATTTTGAGCTTTTAAACAAACAATACAATAAAAGGTCAATTCACATTTAATTAAGAATAAGAATAACACATACAAGAGTAAGTTCACCTAAAAAACTAGATATATATTACTCCGATGATATATTTGGAGCTAAAAATATTGTTTATGATCAAAGTTCGAGATGAGAAAACAGGTAAATAGTTCGTTTACTAAACTTTCATTTTACGTCGTAGACTCGTCGAGTTTATTGGAATAACCCGAGCAACGTCGAGTAATCATTTGGTAAAGGATAATTTCCCTTGGTGCCTGGTGTCGCACTTATCAAGTTGAAAAACATGGTCTTATTTTAATAATTGTTGCTTAAAGTTAATAGATAGAAAATATATTCCCGATACTCCGATTATATTACAGAATGGTTAAATTTGCTTCCTTACAAACAACGTAAAAAATTACGAAATAATTAAACAGTGTGTAGAACTAGAGTTGGTTTTGATCATAGGAAGCTTGCGTGAAATAGTAATATAACGCTATTTTGGGTCACACAATGAACGTAGGGACCAGGAGGTCCAGTTACGGCTACGAGGCAACCTTGGATAGGTTGGATGGTAAAGATGTATGTATGCCATGACTTATCACGTGTAAACTATGTGTTCGTTGATTACCTTTTGTACTATATTTCATAAGTCTATTGTGCAGCAATATCCTCACTCCCTATCACGTTTAAAACCTTTAGTTCAGATTCAGGACCGTAAAGCTCACTAACTTTTTCTTTAAATAATAACGTCACGTGTAGGCGATACACACTGGCTAACGGGTGAGAATTTTTTGGCGACCGTCAAAATCTATAGAACTGATGAAAAAGGGACACCACTTACCCATACGCCTGTTCAGCTTGGTCAATCCTAGTTTCCAGGAGATACAGCGGGGGGTAAGAAAATAAGATCCTTATAGAACTATTATTTTTAACATTACTTAAACAAATAGTATTTTTTACTGATACTTTGTTGTTTTATCATATACATTTCTTTCGGGGACAACGGCTAAAAGCCCACGATGTTCCATCTTCTCTTTATACGGGAGGGTCAAGGGAACGCTCTTTCATGGCGTGCTTTCTTAAACGGCCCCATCTCAAGGTGAGCAATGAACTTCCCCGAGTCCGCCACCGGACCGTCGGGTCGGGACGGTAAACGGAATGGTTGCGGGTTGCCGTATGTACATCTAGGATGCTAAGGGGTGACGCATCCCCCGGGAAGCTCATCCGGGTTGAGAGGAGCTCCAGTGCGTCCCGTGGGACCAATGCCGTTAAGATGGCCACCGAGGGGCTTTAGTCAGTGGCAGTGGGTAAATTTTGAATACCCCCTGCAAAAATTGAGTAAAAAGAAGCAGCGCAAGGTAAAACGTGATCAGAACTCGATATCTCTGTATTCTGTTATAATTGAAAAAGACGTGAAAGTATATGTCCGGTCTGTATAAGGCTCTGTAAGGTATACGGTTTATGCACATCAAAATAAGTATTTTTTGGTTTTTAGTTTGTCTCAAAATAATTAACTACGTAAAGCTTAGAATTTTTGATACTAACAAAAAATATAAGTTAATTTCGAATCTTACTTAATTTTCAAATAAATATTGTTTTTAAAGTCGGTTTTACATTTTAAAGGAAAGAAAATATATTCGTCAACAATTGCTTCTGCTTTCGGTAAACAGATCGCCAAAAGTGGCGCGAGAAATTATTGTTATTCGGCATAACTATGCGAATAAACGAGAAACGCTTATAAACAGTGCCGTTTTTCATAAATATATTGATATATTTCTATCATAATTATGATTAGTCTAGCCGGATACTTTATTCCAATGTTTGATAGTATATGCTTTGAATAAACGTATACTATAATATACTCGAAGAATAAGGAACTTGCTGAAATCTATGCACCAATAAATAGAGAAACAACACACACTTTTGTACGCAGTTCTACGATAATTACGCATCAAGAAAACTTATCTTATTAGTCAGGAACTTTTCCACTTAAATACTTCATTATGTGTAAACCTTATAGGCCCTCCTAGTAATTGAGTTCAGTTAACTAACACGTCAGTCACTCAATAATTTAGATCACAGCGCCATATATCGTTGGAGAGTCTGATATTTTGATGAAGGTTAATAGTCAAGGTAGACAATAAACTCAGGTGTCACTTTGACAAATACCACAGCAAAAATACCGGACGATAATTTTTTTACAAACATTATATTCAGAATTTAAAATTTCCACAGATTGGAACACGCAAGTCCTCTAAATCATGAGACTGGTATACTAACCATTAAGTTATTAGCTATTTATTTTATGTTATTTATATACAACACACATTTATCATGTTTTGGACATGTCCTCATGTTGCAGTCATATCTATAGTTTTCATAACAAAGATATAGTGGCATGTATTTTATTTATTGCCACCTTTTTACCTTGCCAAATAGGGACTTCTTTATTTCGTTGTCAAAAACCAACTAGCGAGTAACAAGGGACAATGACGAAAAACGTTCGCAGTTGGAAAACGTTTGAAAAGTTCTAATAAAGCTTAACCTGCCAATTATTTCAAACCCTCACAGTTTCGGAACTTTTTGGTAAAAATTATGTTTTGTTTTACAAGCTAAGTCGTTTACAGTCGACCGACAAAATCAAACCAGGTTAGACTACTATTATTTACAACATTACATTACTAATAGAAAAACCATTTATTCATCCTGGATAAGGAATCAAGATGCAGTTGGTTGTTAATCGTAAGGACTTAGATAAGTCTGGGGCCCTCACCAGTGCTATAATATAACAAGTTTAAAAGAAAATACCCTACTGTGTTTTGACTGGCACGTAAAATAAACTAGAGATCTCATTATTGTTGATTAGGCATTCCACCTCAATAACACTTCTTCGTTCTATGTTTCATTATCGAGGATGAATTTCGAGTCATGGGCTCAAGGAATCATTTACTATCAGGTGACCTGCGTCCTCGTTTGTCACTATCAATATATTTTTTAATATACATTGACAAGTAAGCATTTCTGTGATTGCCAGCTAGTAAACCCAGTAGGCGAAAAATTGTTACTAAATCAACTTAGTCTGCCTAAGTTACACAATATGCTGTAATATCGGTGATATAAAAAACTCGATGATAAAAAATCTAGTATTAAATTCATGTTTGCGAAGTAATAGTGAAAATAATTCTTTATTGATCCTTTTAAGATATGCAATATATCTACACCTAAGGCTGGTTACCAATATTATGGGTGGTAATAAAATAAACTATCTCCATGATTAATAGAATAGTAGAAATATGAGACATGTATATATCTTTAGTAAAATTAGTAATAAATACTTTTTATCACCTCTATTATCAAGAAAGTTCGCTTAAGGCTTGTAGACTTGGCGTGCAGACCGCTGATAGCTAGGCAAATACTTTCTAAGTCTATGAGAAATATTTAAGCAATATTATCCTAATTCAACTTAAAACAAACATCATATTAGTATAAATACCAGTCCTTTGGCAAGATTTATAACATATTTGGTTAGTTATGTAAATTATAAATGATGAAAGAGCCTCATCAGATTAAAAAAAACTAGCGGTCATGTTAGTATAAATAGTTAAATAATGATAGCAAATCCTTCATTCTGCTCAAGCCACGATAGTTGATACGAGACTGTGTTGTTATATATGTTTATTATTTTATGTTAAATTACAACAATGTGCTTTGTCAGTGGTGAAACTTTTATATCCATAAACCTGTCCTCTAAAACGACACAACCATTTAGTCTTAAGTTTCAAGTCCTAAGTGCATTCGCCGACATGAATTTATTGGAGTTCACGTTAAAGATAACCCCTATCCCTATTGATTTATTCGATATAGGAAGCGTTAAAGCATCTCCATATTTTCACTGACATTTATGTCAACGTAAAATGAAAGCAACGTAATATCCTTGTAGCAGTGATATTATTTTTCATAAAAATAATGAAAATATAGAGTAACGGTCTATATGTGGTAAATCCCAGAGATGGGCATAGGCCTCCTCTCTTTAGAAGGTAGTTAGAGCATAGTCTACCATGCGGCTCTAATAATTTTATTGGTGCCAGCACCGAGTATCGTACTGGGTACTTGAACCGCGAAAGCTTAGACGCGGTAGCAAAGCGTCTACGGCTCTGACTGTGATGACGGTTTTTTTTATTTCATCTTTAATTTTGAACATCTTATTTTTATAAATAAATGGTACAATGGACGGACTTAATGCCTTATGACATTCTATACCGGTCAACCCTTGAGATGGAGAAAGGTGCCAATACCAAAATAATCCTTAATATTAACAAATTATATGTATATATTTAATATACATAATAATAAATAAAATGCATTAAACAATAAATATGATAAATTACATAATAAAGATATAGACCTTAAATATATAATACATGCAAATTATCATACAATAAAAAAAAAAAAAAAAAGAGGTTATGATCCTAATAAAATAAAAGTACCGTAAAAAGACGTAATAAAATAAAAAAACCGTACTAAAATGGATTTTGTGGTATATTTCATCTGCTACGAGTAATTAAATATTAAAAATCTAACTGTTTCTTTGCTTAATGCTGCGGACACTACCACTGTGGAATCAACTTTTAACAGCGGTGTTCCCTTTCAGCATTTGCTCACGCTCTTGCTCATGGAGGTTGTTTACTTCTGATTTCTTGGAAACATAAAACATTAAAACAATATTTTCATAATGATTTAATAATAACCTGTATATATATACATCTATAGGCAGCAAACGTTACGGATAACCATAACAATTAAGAATATATACGTTTACATGTTATACACGATTACTTTAATTTTGTAAATCCATGGTCTGTTTACATTATAATTTAACTCTTTCAACCTAAAGAAAGCTTAGATCAAAACTATTCAGCAGATAATTTGACAATAAATAAATTAATTTAAAATTTCTACCGATCAAGGTTCATAATTGTTTTAGAATATATTAGTAGATAATAGTTAAAAGAAGTTATATATTTTGTAATAAATGGTGATTCACATATACAAAATTCAACAATTTGTGATATTGTTTTCTTGGCTGGTCAAACCCGCGTTGTAGCTGTCAGTAGAATACCTGACTGTTACAACGCGGATGCCGACTTTGATTACCTAGTGTATATTATTGCCCGTGACTTTGAAACGCATATAAACCTTCTTCCAATCGTAATGCACAGCCATTACGCGAATTCTTGTGACATTGTATACTGCACAATTGATGTTTACTGGTTATAATCAGAAAATATCGCAGAAGCGTGAAGGTTTAGGTTACAGTCTGCGGAACTTAAAGTGGTAGATTTGAATCCATGATTAGCCATTTCATCCATTTTTAGCTTAGTTGGAGTGATTAACCGGAATATTAGTAATGTTAATAGAATTGCTGATATTCTTTTACAAAAAAAAAATCAAAATTGAACAAGACATCATCATCAATAAATTGTAATAATTATGGGACAAACACATATACCGTTCAGTATAAAACAGTTTTAAGTTACTTGCGTTACTTATAATTTTAGTTATATGAGCGGTATAAAACAGAAGTAACAACAGAGAAAACAGAGTATGTAAACATATAATTAAAACATAGACAGTCTAGTGAAGTAATTTTGTAGCACTTTAACAGAACCTCAAGACACTATAAGCTCGTTCTGAGTATAGCGTACCAAAAATAAATAATTAAAAAAACCTGACGGTAGTTCCGGTTATAGTTATATATGGTAATACCTAACGATTGCCGTAAAGCACTCGAAGTGTCAGGTTATTTTAATTTTAATATAAACGCGATTAAATCCGTTAAACTAGTTTTGTTCAATATTAGAAAAGACAAGAGTATTTCTTAAGGTAAAAAACCAATGACGGCAAACTTGGTAAACACACCTTATGTAATTTCCTTTTGATTGCACTGCAATTGGTCGTTCGTTCGTCGGTAAACGAACGAAGCCAACTGAGAATTATTCGTACAACTCGTTGCTTTCTTAGCCTTTCAACTAATATTTATTTATTTGTTTTTGTTTTATTTTACTTACACGGTTGGAGGATCTTTTTATTATTTTATTAAGAAAAATAAAGAATAGTACACTATGAGGGTGGCACTGGAAGTTTTTAGAACCGACCAGTTAGAAACCAACGGCAATGAGAAATATAAATTTCGATTATAGAACTATTTGGTTACCTAATGTATATGATGATATATTGCATTCATTTGTCATTTGTTATTGTGAATTGGCAGCAATTCGACTCCTGTTACATCTCAAAATGCGAGAAATTAACGGGAGAAGATTTTTGGTCCATGACTTATTACGACTTTCGTTGTGGTTTTAATTAGGGATGTTACCGAGGTTCGATTCCGAGTCCGAAAGGTCGGAACTTCCGATTACACCTCCGATTTTGACTCCGGATCCGGTAATATTGAACCGAAGGTTTTAATCGGAGGTATGCATAAGGAGCATATATAAGGGGCTGCAAAAGCAGACCATCAGCGCGTTCAAAGAGTTTATACCCCGTACGACATGTATATACTTCATACATGTGGTACGGGAAATCCCGGTTGCGGGTAGATAGTCGTATTGTTTTATTTTGAACTTCTCCAATACATTTACTTTTTACCTCCGTCTTCGTTTCCGATTTTGGTTCTGATTCCGGTTCTGGTTCCGATTCCGAATTCGATAAAACAAATTTAAAAACTCCGATTCCGATAAAACCACCTCCGTAACATCCTTACTCTTAATCAACAATAAAGCTATGATAGACTTCGATTTTATTCAATTATGAAGCCGCATCTCGCGCCACTGTTTACAATCCGTCTAATGATTTTAAGCGTGGGGATAGCAATCTGCGTGAGGGACGTTTTTTAACAGCGACATCTGAAGATAACATCAGTGCTGTGCGACGCATGATAGAAGAAGATAAGAGAGTGACCTACCAGCAGATGCGGGCAAGCTTAGGCATTGGTATAAGTCAAGTACAAAAAATATTACACGAACATTAAGGCGTCATGAAGCTATGGACCAGATGGATTACTCAAACTTTAAGAACCAGACTTTGAAGACCAGAAACGCATGGACTGGTGTTGCAAAACGTTAGAAAAGTTCAACGGAGGTGACTCAAATGCTGTATTTAACATCGTCACAGGTGATGAAAGCTAGATATATTACTACGAACCCGAAACCAAAAGACAATCTGCTCAGTGGACACCCACTTCCTTTGAGTACCGGGTAACTAAGGTAAAGAAAGGAAGAAGTCAAGGAAAAAAGATGAGTGCTTCGTTCTTTTGCCACGGTTGGAAAGGTCATTTCACTACAGTTGTGCTGAAAGATTAGGACAATTACTGTAGACTGGTATACTAATGGTTATTCGTCTATTGTCTTGGAAAATGTTTAACAGCAGTGCCCACGAAACAGGATCCTCCTTCAATAAAAACGCATCGACGTTCACCATTGAATACCGTTCACATAATGAAGTATTTATATATTTATTTTATTCATTTTAATTCGTTTGATTTAAATTACAAAGATCCATTACAGCCATATAAATTTAACAATAAATTTAAAATAATAATAATAACAAAAGTATTCATAATTACATAAAACAAAAATAATACAAAGAAAATAATTTTAATCAGCGTACTGTTACACTGAAGACATGCAGCTTTATAAGGCGACGAATCAGGAAACTATCGCTCCTATCGAAAAACACCCTTAAGAGACTATTAGAGGCCATGTGAGTTTCGAAATTCTTGCATAGGTTTCTTTTCCTGTAATACTTTACGTTCAACGATTGTGTTACGAATTACAGAGAGAGAAGTACATATGTTATACATATTCAATTCTACGTTGTTAAAATATGTATATAGAAGTAAAAATAACTCACCTAATACACTAAAAACATATTAACAAAGGCATGATAGACATCGTAAAGTGTTATGTAAACAGTGAAAGAAGGCGTCGGCTAGGTCTGGCACTCTTCCAACAAAAAGTTTTCCACTTTAAGACCTGATTGCACGTCGCCTATTGAGCAATTTGTGCAAAATTATGCTCCTCTTGGACATACTAGTGCAAATTACACTTCTTAACGTAGTTTCCAACTAGTATAAAGGAACTTTAACCCAATGTTACATAGTTGCAATGGGAGATAAGTTTTCAATATTGTAAAACAAACTATTACCATCAGTAATTTGCAATTTGCAATGGCGTATATTTGCATTAATGGTAAAACAATAAGTTTGATCGTAAATATAGCGAACCCGAGTTAGCCCGGTTTAAAATTTTCATCTTGTAACTAATACTAACGATTTAATTCGTCTCTAACTAACGCCATCTAGTAGAAATTCTGCAAACTAAAGATTAAATTTAAATTCTAGTTTTGATTTTAGCCGTAACCTGTACCTCTGACTAGATATTTTATAGGTATATTAATTTAGGAAAATCAAAGAAAAAATATAATTGTGTTTTATAAGTACTTAATATTTTAATAATTTTTAATCAGAAGGATAAATCTGAAGGGATTAGATCAGTTTGTTTGTTTGGCTCAATTTTTGTTAATAACATTCGTAAGATGCCACGATCTCTAATTTGTAGTTTTTCATTTCTACGTAACAAGGTTTGTCACTCCACGAAATCCACGTTCCATGAAATGTGATGAGGGGAGCCCAATCACCAACTTTTATATTTAAGCAACCCATAATGAAGGGTACAAAATTGGACTTTGTAACGGAAATTGGATTTGGAATTCATCTTCAAACTTTGGTTTTAACTCATCATTTGTTAGTATTTCAATGCTCATAAATAAGGGCCCAATACCAAATCCGGTATGTTAATGTGAAAAAAGTAATAAAACTTTAAGTAAAGTCGAAATGTAGAGATAATAAGTGTTGCCAAGCCAATCTTTCTCACTCTATTTACTGCATTTAGAAACTGAGACCATTCTCCTCCAATTCTATTTATATAAGAAGAATTGTAAGAAACAGTTCTTGGCAAATTATAAATTACATTAATAGTATATACAGTATATTAAGTATTATTATTATAATTTATTAGATTAACTACTATTATACAAAAACTAAATTATTCAATTAATTTTAACAAAACCTTAGTTAAGCCAATATAAATTTAAATTTCCTGGAAAAGATGATTCTTCAAGCTGCATAGAGAATTGAGTTGTTCTTTATTAATAATTTAAAGAGTTTTCATTAGAATTCATGAAATTACTCAAGAGTTATTTCGTTATATCCACTTTGTTTAGTATGGAAAATTGAAGCAAGGTTTCTCAACCTTTCATAGGTTAATAAAAAAATATTTAAAAAAAGAACATTCTAAAAACTTATAGGCTTTACTCCGATTAAAAGTTAAATTGCTACAAAGTTTTTCAAATTATTGAAAAAATACTCAGTAGAAATGTTTACAAATTTACATAATATATTTGGTACGTGATCACTTACTTAAGTTATCTGAAGTCAGATAAATTTATCATACACTTATGAAATTTATTGGTAGCTACCGCTATTGTATTGTATACTATTGTATATGTATATATATATATATATATATATATATATATATATATATATATATATATATATATATATATCTATATATATATATATATACATATATATATATATTTGTGTATGTTGTGTATATATATATTACGTATTTATCTATATACGTATGTATTAGTATTTGCTTGTATTATTATTTTTAGTATTTTTTTTTCTTCTTTTATTAATTAGTTTATTGCTACACCTATCATACACATATCTCACCACACCTTGGTTTGACTGGTAGAGAATGCCTTTGGCATTAAGTCCGCCCTTTGTGAACTTTGAAGTTTGTTAAGGTTAATGCCTAATTAAAATAAAGAGTAAAAAAATATATAAATAATATGGTACAATAAATAATATTGTCATATACAAAAGTATAATTACGACATATAATTATAGACCATTTAGAGCCGTTGTAGCTTAGTGTCTTGGCGCTTGCTTATATTTCACGGTACGAGAGCAAACCGTCCCAAGATCGCCCGTGCCAGAAACGTAAGGTAACATTCTTTATATATATATATATATATATATATATATATATATATATATATATATATATATATTTATATATATAAAATGTTACCTTACGTTTTAACAAAATTCAAGACCAACTTCTTAAAAAAAATATTCTGTGTAGTTGATGTTATCTTACAATAACCAGAACATATAGCCGTGGTCGTTTAAAATAATATATATACGATATATACATACGAGTATAACAAAGGTTTTTTACGCTAAAGAAATTAAAACCTTATCTTAAAAGTGACCGATAGCACTTAAATTATGTTGTTTGTCATATTCTATTATCCATTAATTGGACTGACTTATTTTTGTTTAATTATCATTTACCAAAAGTAAAATATTTTTTGTTAGAGTCCGTAACAAATTGAGTATGTTTTGAAAAAATAAACAAAATGTAGAAAAATCAATTGATCGTACCAAACGGTTACACTGATAAGATATTACTAGTGTAACCGATTGCTACGGAAACGGATTAACGGCAAAACGTGACTTTACTAACAAGCGCTGTTCGCTGGTTTGCTGCGCTTGCTAAAATAATAACGAGTTGGTGTAACGTGTTGTATCGCGGTGTAACAACCACACGCGTTGCCCGGAAAACTGCAGGACTATATATTAATAACAGATAAAAACCTTTATTTTAAAACTAGCATTTTTATAATATTAAGTGTCAAACGGTGTTCAATCCAAGTACCGTATAACGTGAAACAAAAACGTTACATCTAAACTCACACACGGAACATTACAATGTTAACAACAACCATTGAAAAATATCTAATTTACCTGCATCAATTAGTTAATCATCAATCACTTGTCACCTAAATTTGTTGCATTAATTTTTTTTTCAATATTATGGTTGTTAAACGAACACTCAATTCACCTGACGCTAAATATTAACTGCGATTCATGTCTTCTACACGTTGGTTTCCTCAATTAAGATTCAATAAGTATATGCGTTGGAATACCTAAGAACTGAGGTGGAATGCCTCTTCACGTATAATCGGATAACCCAATCCCTACGCTCACCATTCGAAACACAATAGCGTTATGCTGCTATTCACGCTGGCATTCTGCGAGGAAGTGGTCCTTCCCCAATAGTGCCGACCTACTTATGTTGCAACTAGAATCTAGCTGCACGGTGGATTTTTACTAACATATTTATTTAAATGAATAAAGTCATTTTAATATAATTATCGCCCCGTAAATTTCCGTTCAGTGTTTGTGGTCAGGCAAAATTATTAGATTTCAATTAACATACTTTATCCTATTTATTTTAAACCACAATAATTGCAAGAATTAATTAGTTATTCGTAATTTTCATTCCGATATATGTACGTATTCACTTTACTTCAATAAAGAGACACAAGTCCTAGCTCCGTGTTCAGGCTAGCATCTAAAAAGCCTGTTGCTTTTACTTATTTTGTTGTTGTTGTTTAGATTATGGGTATAGCAAATACAACGCATCGAATGCGAAACACAGCGAAAAACTATTTTGAAGAAAAATACAATATTACTTTTTAAAGCGAGTACAGAATATCCTAAAGTAGAAATAATCAATATGGTAACACTGGTAAAAGCTAATGCGAAGTTCCAACAACATTCTTGATTTTTCTAGTTGGACTATCCTAGCTTACGTTCTTTGAACGTTCTAGAATATTAAAACTTTTAGCTGCATAATAAAATAAAATTAAAATAAAAATAGCCTTTATTTACTTACTACTAACTTACTTTAACAATACTAACTTAATTAAATCCTATATATAAATCTAGAAAATATGTGATTATAGTTATATTTATTGACGTATGCTGGTAGTAGTCGCCTCTGCGGCGTAGGCCTCTCCTAAACCTTTCCAAGTATCTCTTTCCCGAGCCATTTGCATCCAGTTATTACCACACCTGCGGCTGAAAGTATCTCTCCATCGTTTGCCTGGTCTCCCTTTTCTCCTTTTCTTGTCCCTTGGTATCCATTCTATTAGACGTTTCGTCCATCTGTTATTCATCCTACAAACATGTCCTGCCCAGTGCCATTTGAGTAATCGAATTCTTTTTCTTACCTCTATTACTTTTGTTTTGCTTCTGAGGTCACTGTTGCGAATTTTGTCTGATAGATTAATTTCAAGCATGCTTCTTTCCATTTTCCTTTGACATATGGCCATTTTTTCTTCGTCTTCTTTTCTTAACGACCACGTCTGACACCCATATGTTAGGCATGGTAATACTGTGGCCTCGTAGAGTCGTTTCTTTATATTTATATTTACTGTATTATTTTTCATTATTTCTCTCAAGCTCCAATATTTTTTCCATGCTAAAGTTATTCTTCTTTGAATTTCTTTTGCGATACTATTTCAGAAGATACTAATTGCCCTAGATAAATGTATTCCGATACGTATTCAATTTTTCATCCTCTACAATAATGTCTTGTGGGTCTCCATTAGTTAGAATCTTAGTTTTTAATGTGTTGAGTGAAAGTCCCACTTTGTGACTTTCCAATGCTAATTCCTGACCATGCTCTCGAGCTCTGTGGCACTTTCAGCGAATACCACGATGTCGTCGGCGAAGCGAAGGTGGTTCAATAGCTCTCCGTCAATATTTACTCCTTTCTTTTCCCAGTCCATACGTCTGAAGACAGATTCAAGCACAGCGGAAAATATTTTGGCGAGATCGGGTCTCCTGTCTAACTCCTCTTTTATAGGAAACTCTGTACCTTCACGTTCTAACCGTACTTTGGCGTGGCATTTGGAGTAGATATTATGTATGATATTTATGTACGTTGAATTAACGCCTTGTTGAGTCAGTGATGTCCAAATAGCTTCAAAATATAAAGAGTCAAAGGCCTTCGTGTAATCTATAAAGCATATGTACAATATCTTTCTATATTCTTTGGCTTTTTCTATTATTTGTGTTATGACTTGCATGTGATCTATAGTTGAGTATCCTTTGCGAAAACCGGCTTGTTCGCGCGGTTGATTTTCATCTAAAATATTTGTTATTCTACTTAAAATTATTTTTGAGAATACTTTATATAAATTCGTCGTGAGACTAATCGGCCTGTAGTTTCCGAGATCACTTCTGTCCCCTTTCTTGTGAAGTAATATAATTGTAGACTTTGACCATTGCTCTGGTGTGGTTCCTGTTCTGAGGATGTTGTTAAATAATACCTGCAGAGGTTCCAGAAATGAAATCAATAGTAATTTAAGCACTTCATTAGCAATGTTGTCACTTCCTGGGGTTTTGTCATTTTTTTGGGTATTTATCGCATATTCGATTTCTGATATAAGAACATTTGGTGTCTCTATGTCCTTATTAACTGTGTTGTGATTATTTTGTATCGTATGATAGCATTCTGAAGAGCATGTGTTATTATCTATATTATAGAGCTTTGCGTAGAAGTTGGTTGCTTCCTTTATAATATCGAGACGTCTATATTGTTTAATTGCCTGACTATTTTTCATATTTGCTGTCCACTTTGTCTTGTCGCTCAGCTCCTTATATGCTTTGCATATAGCTCCTGTTTTGCTTATGAATTTTTCAAAGGTTTTTTGGCGTATTGCTTTTTTCTTTTGAATTATGCTTTTGTTAATTTTTTTGCTTATTTTTGTTAATTCTGACTTGATCTCAGTTGTTATTTTCTTCTTACATAATTTTTTCCTTTGTTCTAATAGATCTTTTGTTTCTTCATCGATATAGTAATTTGATTTTTTCTTTTCTCTTGGTAATTGCTTCAGTAGCTCTTTTATTTCTATTTCTAATTTATCATATTGGTTTTGAACTTCCGTAGACACACTAACGGCTTCCATAAATTTATTTTTCCAGTAATTAGCGTCTTCCCTTGATAACATTGGTAACTTTATGGTATAGTCCACAGGTTTTATTTTCCTTCTTCTGGGCTTTAAGTCTAAGGATAGCATACAACGTATCATCCTGTGATCAGTATTAAAGTTTAAGTTTTTTATTATATCGAATTTTTTAATGAATCTTGGTTGATTTGTGAGAATGTAATCAATTTCATTAAGTTGTTGACCATTTGGTGATCGCCAAGTCCATTTTTTGCGTGGGTTGCACGGAAACAAGCTGTTTATAATGAAATAATCTTTCTCAAGTACAAAATCAACTAATTTCTGACCATGGGACCTTTTTTTACCATATGCATATTTGCCTATGTTATTTCCTTCATTTTCCTGGGCTTTTCCTATTTTTGCATTGAAATCGCCGAGCAATATAGTATTTTTTGTTTGTGAAGAGTCCAAGGCCAATTGTACTGTTTGATAAAAGAGATCTATATCTTCATTTGCACAAGCCTCTGTGGGAGCGTATATTTGAACAAACGACCAAGTAGAATTGTCATTCATCCGCATTTCAGGTGCTGCCACTCGGTCCGAAAAGCTTTTTAAACTCAATATATTATTTTTCAGTTGTTTTTTTATTAAATATCCAACTCCACTTCTTCCATTTGATCCTTACGTGTGGTAAAAGATGAACTCAGGATATTCCTCTATTACTTCTTTTCCTCTTCTAATTTCACATAATCCAACTATGTCCCATTTTATGTCCTTTATGGCGTATTTTAATTCTTCCTTATCTGATAATAAAGTTCTTACGGTGACACTTGCTATATGTAGGTTTAGCGATTTTTGTCTTTTGTTTTTTGTTGTACTATTGTTTGTTTGTTGTTTAAGGTTTAGGAGGTAATGGTCTGACTCCTCCACGGTGACCGGCCGGCTTGGAGGAGGTAGAGAGGTAGAAGAGGCACTAATTAGTTTTTTTGAGTATCTTCGTTCAACGACGATCGGTTGTTAAGGTTCAGCTGCGAAGAGCGTAAAAAGTTTGTCATGACTTGTGATTTGGTTTTTTTAGAAGCTTGTTTTGCCCCTTCGCTAGTAATTATTTTAGTTTCCTTTCCTGCCTCTTCAGGTGACAAAGACATAAGTCGTTTGTTTCTATCGCTGTGTGTAGGGGGTTTAGATACACGTGTTTTTAGTTCTACAATTTTGTCGTAGTGTAAAACTACTCTCTTTCCTCCCTGTCGCAAGCGTATAATACTCTATGATAATTCTTGGAATATTTTGTTTTATAGAATATCAACATTAAGTAAATATACTTACGTAATGTGTGCCGGTACGAACACGTGTACCGGACGGATTCCTTGGCGAGGGTAAATATTTGTAATACATACATAATAATACATCCAAATTCCATAAACTCTTTTTTTTAAATTAAATTAGAAACTTTTATTAAATTAGGAAAGACGTGAACTAACGAAAACTTAGTGCACAAATAAATATATAATTTATTAAGAATCAAAACCTTAATAACTCGTTTAAATATACTGAAACTTCATATTACACATATTAAAATATTTTAACTACGTATTATAAACACCCTTTATAACTAAATTTAAAATTGGTGTTAGTAAAATGACCTTGATTATATGAGATCATAAAAAACGATACAAAGGTTTTATAGATAAATAAGATCTGTTATTATTAAACCTTCACTTATAACCTTCATTACCAGAGTTATGACATTCGCTAATCGATAACGTCTTTATTTTATTTATATTATGTCTTAATTATGATGTGTCCATCGAGATTCGAAGTCTTTGACAACGGTGATATCTTCTGGTTTTATCAGAAGAATTCGACTGTGCATATATATATATATATATATATATATATATACATATATATTTCTATATACTAACATGATGGAGCGTAAATAATGCTAACAAAACGTTTTAAAAATATCATTTTTTTTAATCAGGATCGATTTTTTTTCCGTCCTATCATTATAAGTGTCATGAGTACTATCGTCTGTCTTCGTTTTCGCAAGCTGTCTCCTAATACCCAGTATATAGCACTGTAAATATTCGCCAAAACATTTTTGTTTCTCATCCTCTCTGCGTCTGGGTCGATGTGATGTATGTAGTATGTGCAATAAGGTCGAAGGAATGTTGCGTTATCATTAAGCGTCAACGGTACGGTCTGCGAAACTTGATGTCGTAGGTTCGGCCAACCTGACACAAGCATTTAAAACTTAATTGAAGTGATTAACTGGAATGTCAGTTATGTTTGTAATGGAAAATTGCTAGCATTCTTTGAAAAAAAATACAAATTGTGTAATTAGTTCAGTAACAGAAGCATACATACAAAACCAAGAGTTCGTGTTGCAATATTGTTCGCCGTGGAATTCATCTTAGCTACTCTGCTCTCTACGCCACCGGATTGTTGTATTGTCATGTTTTAATGTATGTCGACTATCAACATTCCTGGATTCGTGATCTCCAAGTCGATAAATCTAACATTATAATCTCATATAGTAATAATAGCAATAATGCAAATCCTTATTAGATTACATTAAGGTCAACAATAGAAACACCTCAATCATTTGAATAAGTCATAAAACAACAAAGCAATCGTGTAACTATTATTCACTTCATGTTTTTTATTACAATTGCAAAGACAACAAAACATAACAAAGTGATCATTAATTTTTAATAGCATACAAAATCAATCCAATCATGGGTGTCTATGACATCACATTTGACCTACAGCACGAGGTTATAAAACGAGGCTATGATTTAATATTCCCCTTATAATTAATACAAACTTTTCCCCACGACTTCGAGTGTTCTAATAAAGCGTTGTGTCATTCCGGAAAATAATCTAACAAACATCTTACTAGCAAATGTCATAGACACATTATATACATTTCCAATATATATTATTAATAAAATATCTCATCACTGGAGGTTAGGATTTAACAATACAATTAGAATCGACAAGATTTTCCGGAGGGATGGTACTCCTGCGTACCATGTTATCAGAAAAGTAATAAATGTAAGATAAAGTAAAAAATAAGATAAATGAATTTTTAACATCTGGTAATATTTAGAAAATGTCACCGAGGTAGAAATCGATCGGGTGGATATTATTCTAATGTTTAGTGTACACCTTAAACTACATAAACATTACAAGACGAAAATGTTATAGTTAATTAAAACAGAAGAATAGAAAAATTCAAAATAGTATATTTATATTTTCAAATTATTATCGACCTCCTTCAGGATGTTATTCGTCTGGAAACACAATACTGGTCACTGGTGGAGATCCCAAAGCAAGAAAAAGCCGAGACAGTTCCAGCATTTGTACTCCGCGCATGCGCCATAATGGAGAAAACACAGAAGTCCGGAGAAGGCGTTAAAACTTCTTCTAAACTGGCTGAAGAAGCTGCAGATCGGAAGGAGCGAATAGAGCGACTGAATGGTAACTATTTATAATCTTCCCAATTCATATGAATCTTTAGTTTTGACGACATGACATTCGGCAGCGGTAGAGCTACACTGCAGTTTGTTTCTAGCTGCAGAATGAATGGGTCAGCTCGACTGAGGTAGAACCACGCCCTCAGAAAATACCAGCGTAAAATAGCAGCTTTGTGCTGCTGTGTTTCGTCTGGTAAGTGCAGGGATCCGGAGACCTTTATTACTGGAGACGTGACATTCCATCTCAGTCCTCAAGCGTGACAACGCATTTGCATTATAATTCCTTGTCGAGTAGAAATATAGATATCATGGGCCGCAGGAATCACTTACCACCAGGTGAACTGTGTGCACGGTTGTTACCTCTTATGCTACAAATCAAAACAAAACTGTAAGTCCTTGCTAAAACATAATAACTCAACACTTTAGTGTCAAATTTGATCTGACTTTTATACCTCAGATACAGTAGAAGTAATAATTTAAAATTCATAATATTCCATTTTAATATCGACTTCTTCTTAGAAGAAATGCCAAAACAAAAGATCGTGCGCCTTCAACAATGAATGTAATTTACCGTAATATCATTCTCTCCGAGGACAAATGCTTTAGTGAAAAGAATTTATATACATACCTATGTGCATAAATGTATTTGAGGTGACAACGATGCGAATCCAGAAACTTTGGAGTTGATGGATCAACTTTTTTATTGCATTTATGATCTGTAGCCTACCTTCAGTTGAACTGTTGTGTTCGTTTACAACTAACATACGAAATAAACAAAATAACTACTAAAGACGTATTCCTTCTGAGTTTTAAAACTAGTGCTTACTTCTTCTCTCATTGCCGAAGATGGAGGTGGCTGTTAAGAGGCTTCACTTTTTTTTCAGATTCTATTAAAAAATTACTACCGCATTAATTACGTAATTTCCAGATATGACTACTTCTCAAATAGAGACAGAGAACACGCAGATGACCAACGATCTGTATCGTTTGCTCAAGAAATATACAGGCTTGAGAAATCTCATCAGGGAACTAAAGGTGAGTCTTAACTACCCCATAGTTATATAAACTTTCAAAATTTTGTTGATTAATATTTATTACAACTTTCTGGAGACGCTTTAACATCAATTTACCAATAAAGGCGAATTTTCATATGTTAAAATTACTTATTATATCGCGACAACTTATATCGTGAAAATAACCTAAGCTACAAGCATAAGGCTCTAAGTTAGGACCTAAACATTCTGCGGTCAGGCTGCATAGTAGCTCTACCAACGTGTCAAATGCATATTAATTGTACGGAATACCATAAACAATTAGCAGCTCAAGCTGTCTATATATCATACTTTTATGTCCATCACGAATTCGTAAAAAGAGCTGACTTTATTATTTATTTTAAATACATATCACAAAAATAGGGAAATAAATCAACTAAACTTTTAAAAAAAATCTTCTTTTCATCTGTCTTCCTAACAGTACAATGAGTGAAGGTAACTGGTAACCCATCAATCTCATGAGTGACTATGTAACCGAATCATTACGATCAGATGAACTATCCTATTTAAATATAATAAATAATAGATTTATGTATCTATACATGACATACAGCTGTGGTAGCTCAATGTCCAGATTCTCGCTTTCGATCTGATCGATTTCCAGCACCGGGCTGGCAATTAAATTATTAACTGCAAGTCATTGTCAGATAAATAATTTAAAATAACATGAACACATTCCGTTTCAGTCGGAATACGTCAGCTCAAAGGTGTACCCGATGTTCCCGAGATACACAATGCTGAAAGATATGATCAAGGACATCATGCACGACCCCGACTACATGGAGGTCTGCCACGAGGTCGACCCATAGCGCGGGGTTCGCAAATAAATGAGGAGCTCCTTCACCGACCGCCGGAGGTCGAGCCGTCGCCAGTAGCGAGCCACATGGTCGCATAGACGTAGCTGGAAAGTCTCCCCAAAATATGCCCGTCTATACTCAACTACGTCTATGTCGTTGCGGTTTTTGTGCTTGATGTTTCGCCTAGTGTTTGTCGCTTCAGCTTAATAGTGTCCGTAAGTCTATTAGTGTGGTCTGTAAATGTCGGTTACTAGAGTTTACGTGAATACTGACAACTACTTCAACGGTAAGGTTAGTACTGACTTAAGCAGTAAGGTTAGTACTGACACGTTGTTATCTGCGGAAGCAACCTCTTGATCTCTAAACTCTTTTGAATTTAAACAAAATCTAAATGTTTATCCATAGTCATATTGTAGTGCTTATTTTAGACTAAGATGTGTTTTAACTAGACAATGTGTAGAAACTTATAAATATGGTATGTAGTAAGTAGATTTTAAATACTTCAATATGTTACCTGTATGTTAGTAAAATAACAATTCTTGTTAAATTCTCAATTAAGCTTCTAGAGATTGTTTCCGCAGATTTTGAAATGTTGTTTGGAGAATATGTTCTAACAAGAAACTTATGTTCTAAAAGAATACGGTGCATACGTCAAGCAGAAGAAAAGGATAGACTGTGGCGATTAGTGAGACGAGTGCTCATTTATTTTGCGAAAATTTGATGTATGGACTATTGTTGGAAAATGAGTTTGGATTTAAGTTTATTTGTTTTAATGTTAACTCGTCCTTAAAGCACGTGTTTCTTGTTGTATTACCTTTCCAACGTTATTTCATAAGTGACGTTAAATATAAAATACACAAAAACACTATTAATAAAGTTATCTTATTTTATTGTGTGGGCTTGGATTCTATTAGGATCCACTGTCATTTCACACATCAACAGATCTTTTGTGCGTATCCCTGTGCGCTCTTAATTGACGTTTACCAATGTCAATCTCACCAACGTGACGATACGGTCAAACGGTGTACGTCTGGAAGCATCCGTTTTAGAAATCCTATTCCGTAAAGTTCCTCTTTTTGGCGAGGGCGTTACAGTCACATTATATCTGTCATTATCTCAACGCCCTTCACACAGTCATCGATAAATTTTTATTTTAAGTACAATTTATCTGCGAATGATAAATAGTATTCCTCTGTAAGCGCTCCTTGAATGCCTCTAATGTGTCTTTCATTTCTTTTGTTCTAGCTTTTACTTTGATAGCTAGCCAATAACTTAAATAATTCTACAAATTACGCATCAAAGACGACATCGATTTATTACAATCCAAAACTACTCACAATACAACATACACTCACAACATAACACTATTATTATTATAATTTATATATTGATTCATATACAACTCATAATATAACTCTATAGAATTTCTAAATAAAAAAGCTTTGTTAATACAAAGTACAGTAATTATTCAACAACCACTAGCAATCATTAGTAAAAGTTCTTTTAATTCCAATTCAAAGATCAGTCACATACTCAGGTCACAGGTTACATAACTGTAACCTTTTTTACATTTATATTAAGCAATAATGATCATAACTTGTGATTATGGCCTTGTTACAATGTACTATCTATCATTGACATATCACTAATTAAATGTATTTGAAGATGTTTTAGCATATTCTCCGTTGACCCAGACACCAGATATAATGCTATTGCTACAAAGTACGTGAATGCTACATATTAATTTACTCTACGTATCTGTTTAAAATTAATCACACTATCATATCATATATTGATTCTGTAATATCAACATATCTTACTCTAAATCATTCTATACTTCTATTATAAGTAATCCTAGAAAAATAAACGTGTAATTGTAATGAAAATGCATGCAATGCCAATGTGTGTGTTCAAATGTGCATATGAAATTGAAGATAAATTCAGCTTTTTCTATTACGACAAATTTATACTATTCAATTAACCTAGTATTTAAATATATCAATAATTATGAGATTATTGGTATATGTACTTAATATGTTTGATATTAATTCTTCTATTTTTTGTCTTCTATATATTTACATCTATTGTAGTTTCTCTGTATTGACTCATATCATAATTTAGTATTTTGTATAACACATGTAACAATTTAGGAATACTCATAGTTATAGCGAGTGTCTGCTGCTTATATGCAATATCAAAGTTATAAAATAAAAAATGTCTAATATAAAATCTGAAAGCATATAGTGAGGCAAAATACATTAAATTAAAAAAAAATGTCCAGTGTAGTGTAGTTCATCGTGAGAGCAATCAGTTATTTTTGTTAGCTTAATAAAATTCTAGAATTGTGAAAGAAAAAAATATGTAGACAAACTATAGGAGAAAAAGAACATTACCAGCGCTTAAAATAAACGATAGCTATCTCTCATACGATATTTTGTAGATGTTTCTGTATAGTGTTTCGTTCATGATAATACTTTAATTGTTCCGTTATCACAAATTACCAAAATACTATATTTTATATTTTGTAGACTTTGGTCTTTTTTATTTCTATGGTTTCTCTTTGTATATTTCTTAATACATCTTTTCTTTCGAATAGTTTATTATTAATATAATATGGAAAACTTCTAAAGATATTGTATGGTTTAGATAAATGCTATATCGTCACTAGGTGTTGTTATTGTGCTTACGTAGGTATATATCGATATAAATTTGTAAGTTAAAATTTTTGGAGTATTTTATATAGAACAAAATACTGCCATTAAAATAAGTGATCTTAAGAAATACATTTTTGATGTTAAAACGAATATTCAAATTTATTTTCTTATAGTGTAACAGACGGTCTTTCGATTAAATAATTTGCTACTTCTATGTGGAATAATCAAAATAATTTAAACGTAATAACTTAAGCAGTGTATGTTTTTCTAAAAAAAATGTCGTCCATTTTTTTATTTATTCGAGTAATTTTTATCCAATCGAGAATATTTGCAATATATTTTATTCTAGTATTCATTTGTATTAAATATATGTTACTGCAAAATCAGTTACAATTAGATAATTTATGAAATATAATAAAAACATTATCGTTTGAAAATCATTTTATTATGTATGTTATCAAAAAAAAAAAATTTTTTTTTAAAATAAAATAATATAAACATAATCCATTAACGTATATAATCGGTGTAGTATTAGAATTAAGCAAGTGTCGTATATTGTTTGGAAGAATTTGTTGCTACGAACATTGGAAAATGTATTGAAATGTTGGGCTAATATTTAAGTAAACAGAACACCTTGTTATATTAAATTAAATATTATTGTTTGTGCTATATCGATGTTTTATTTCTTAAAATATTACACTATTGTAAATTTCTCTTTAGAGTTTTTTAAGAAAGTAGGTACGATACTAGCACATATGTAGTTCATCTGATGTGAAGTGATGACTGCGGTCCATAAACACCATCATCCATCCTCAACAAAGGTTCAAGATGCAAGTTTTCCATCTTTGGGGTCTAAGATGGAATACTCCACTACCGCTAAAGGATGTAACTGACTCTAAAGGATCTCTACTCTCACCATACGAAACACGGTAGCGTTGTATTCCTATTTCACGCTGATATTCTGTGAGGGCGTCACACTTCCCCAAACAAGCCGATCCATTCATTATGCAGCTAGAAACATACATTTCAAAATAGTAGAGCATCACTGCAGCTGCTACGGTGACCCAGTTACTGGAAGCGTGCCATCCAATCTCAGTCCTCAAGGGTGACAACGCATTTACATCTTGCATCTTTGTTGAGGATAGGCGTGGGTGGATTTGTGAGCCGCATTCACCACGTCCTGTCAGGTGAACTGTTGCCAGGACTATTGACTTTAGTTACCCTTATTATCTTAAAAAAATATGCGTTATTCGTTATTCTCCACGTGTTGAACTTGATTCTTTGTTCAGGTATGTAGGTATGTATTTGTTTTCGGAATGCAGAAATTATTTACCATCAGGTGAATTGTTTTTGTTCTGCTCGGTTGATAAGAAAAGCTGTGCTTCATAAAAATATATAAATCGCAATAAAATATAGTTTACGATATGCTCAGCGTTGAAATCAGATATATGTACATATATTTTAACAGGTTGTCAAGTAAGTAATTTTCGGTTTGCACCCGTAGATAGCGTTATGTTCGTTTCATCATTCTTTTGTCAATGTTAGAATGATTTTCTTTTGAGATTTAATAGTCGATACCATTGAGTTGGTACAGAAACAAATTTACGGTGAGTTTCAACATGGAAGGTAAATAAGCATTTTCGACACATTTTACTTTTATATTTTCATAAAGGCAAGAAAAAGGCTGAGGCTCACAAAGAGATATGTGAAGTTTATGGTATTGATTGTGTAACAGAACGCACGTGTCAGAATTGATTTAAAAATTTCTTTCTGAAGATTTCTCACTAAAAGATGACCTACGTTCTAGTCGACCTTCTAAAATTAATGATGACAAAATGAAAGCCATAATTGAAACGAATCGTCATATAACTGAGCGAGAGGTTGCAAAACAGTTACACGCATCACACACAACAGTTGAAAGTCATATAATACGTCTTGGACTTGTTAAGAAGCTCGATATTTGGGTTCCGCACTAATGGTAAATAAAAATTCACCTTACACCACGAATTAATATTTGTGATATGCATTTCAAACGTAATGCAATAGAATCTTTTTTGAAACAAATTCTAACTGGCGATGAAAAATGTATTGTCTAGAATAACGTTACTCGAAAAAAATCACAATGAAACAGCACAAACCATACCAAAAGCTGAGTTGCATCAAAAAAAGATCATGCTGTCCTTTTGGTGGGATTACAAAACTGTTGTGTATTTTGAGCTGCTTCCAAACAACCAAACGATCAACTCACATGTTTACTGGAAACAACTTGTAAAATTGGAGGAAGCAATGAAAGAGAAAAGGCCAGAGTTGGCAAATCGCAAAAGACAACTTTAGCAACACGTACGAAACCATCGGAGCCTGATTGGGAAGTGATGTCACATCCCCCATACAGCTCCGACCTTGCACCATCGGATTATTATTTATTTCGAGGTTTACGAATCTTTTCAAATGGTAAAAATTTCACTAATAACGGTGACCTCAAATTGCACTTGGTTGAGGTCAAGGTCATCGAACAGAATGGAAGACATTCGACTGATTAAAGTTCATTTTTTGTATAGAAAAAATCGACACTTACTTGATTTACACTTAAACCGAAATTACTTTTTTGCCAACCCAATAGATGAAATAACTCATTACATACACCAGTAATTAACGGTATAGCCATATATATATATATAAATATATATATATAAATATATATATATATATATATATATATATATATATATATATATATATATATATATATATATATATATAAATATATATATATATATATATATTTTTAATATTAACTTTTGAAACCAAACTTTTATTAGATAATCAAAACGTGGATATGTGTAATAAAATATAATCATTTAATCCTGGTCACATTTCGATTATGGCGATATCTTTTGGTTATTACCAGAAGTCATCAACCGCGTAGGATATATTCGAAAAAATTTACTCAAACAAATTCAGAGGCACTCATTTGTTCTTTTCTTCCCTAATCCCTAGTACTACATGTGCAATAACATCAGTGGAAGATTCAGTTACAGTGTCATAAACACGGGACATAAATATCCAGACTCGAAAACCAACAATGCAATACACAAATATTTCCCCTCGGCTGGGAACCCAAATGTTTCGTCTGGTGAGTGTTCCCTACACACTGGAGGCTTTTATTACTGATGACGAGGCATTGCACCTCAGTCCTCAAGGGTGACAACGCATTCGCATTATGATTCCTTATTTCATGGGCCGCAGGAATCACTTATCATCAGGTGAACTGTTACTCTCTATGTAATAATCAAAAAAAACTATTTAGAATTTGTATATATAAATATTATGTTAAATTCTGAAATAAAAACGTTGAATAAATCAGCTATAAACTAAACGTTAAATTAAAAGCCATATGAAAGAAGTATGGACAATTTGCAAAAATTGACAATTGTCCATAATTGAAAGTAACATAAGCAGATTAGTGCATAGTTCAACATTGGTTAATTGACATTCATCTATGATACAGAATCAATGTAGAAGCTGTTTCTACCTATGGTGAGTGAGAGAGATGACGTGCCTTGCCACAAGTAATGATGTCATTTTTAATTTCACCCACCAGACGAAACACTGCAGCACAAGACTTAAGGTCTCTTAGCCAGCCTATCGACTACGGTACCTGTACCAAAACTTTAGACAAGAAGCAGCTTGCACGTTCGATGTTTTTCTGTTTTATATCCAGTCCAATGGTGATTCTCTTGAACAGATGTCACAAGGGTGTGATGACTGATCTACTCTTGTCTAAGATTATGTTTATAATTTATTTCACATTACACAATTGTTTAACGTGATGAAACACAAATAGAAAGACAATAAAGTAAATTGATTCGAAATGTATGCGCTACTCCACAGTGGTATACATTCAAAGTGGTGATAGGGTATTAATGTTCAATAAGTTGGTTTCTAAATTGTTTCTTTGAACAAATAATTTTGACTTCGATTAACGTAAGAAAATTTATGAATATTATGAAAGATAATACTATAATTTTTAATTATATTTAAGCGCCATCTAGTAGAAATAACAGTAACTATTATAACCAAATGAAAGTTATTTAGCTGAAGCACATTGGGTGATTTTATATCATATTAGTGCCGTTAGATGGCACGATTTAAAATATGTTTATCGTATTGCCATATTGTAGATATTTCCTTATATAAAAGGTAAATAAAAAGTTCCTAATGGCAATAACTATGGTTTTGTTCTATTCATAGAATGATGTTTAAACTATCAATATAGAACTATAAAGTTGACTTTATGTTATTAGTTAATATTTTAATTTTAGTTAATTTAATTTTGTGGTTTTTTTTCTTATCAAATAGCAATATGTAAAACTGTTCAATACAAAAGGTGACAGGAAATTAAAATATTCAAGGAAGAAAAAAGATATTAAACCTTTTTATATCTGGAGAAATTCATAAAATATGGCAATACCATTTTACGCTCGTACGATTTATCTCATTCATTGCATTCGGCCGGGTAAAGCGGTCTTGGTATAATGTGTATTGTATAGCGTTCGTTATGGCGGGATTTCGTCAATATGAAAAGTTTCCGTAAACTTTTCTATTTCATTTTCATGAACGAAAAGTCGCACATTATAACTGAAACATAGCAAAAACTGCAATTAGTCATTAAAATACCGCTATTAAGTGAAAGTTCACTGGTCAGGATGTCGGTTAATTCAAAGTGGCGGTTACCTGACGTTTTTTGTGTTGTGTGTTGAATGGATGACGGAATTACGTTTAATTCGCTGCGCGGGTATGGGTGAATAAGTGGTTCGAGCCATCTAGTAACTTCTTTCGAAATGCCTTTCGTGCAGCGTGTGGTAGAGCCTAAGTTTCTCTCGAGGACGAGTTTGCGTGATGAGAATGGAAAGCCCAGGGTTACAGACGAGGAACTCCAAGCCGTTACTAATTGCACTCTTAGCAACGCGCTACGACAGCTAGCATCGCTAGTGCTTCTAGCTGAGGACATCTTTAGTGACCTAACGTTTCAACTTCAAGGAATAACAGAACGCTCTAAAGCAGCCCAAGCGAAAATCGAAAAAATCAACGAAGTTGTCGAAAATTATGACCCAAAGAAAGTTCCAGTCCGTAAGTACTACTTCATTATATTAAATCCATATATTCTTACGGTAGTAAAGTGCGAATGGATTTTACAAACATGTATATTGTGAACTACCGGAGTGCATTTTGGCGGTAAGCCCTTTAAAGTTTGTTTATTGGCATAACACATTAGCTGACCTTGATTCTCTTTCGTCGAGCGAAGTCTTTGTTTTTACTATTTGTTTTTTTAAGGTCGCCAGTTCTACGAACTTTAAGGCTAAAACAGTACGTTTACCGCATCGTAAAACTTCTTGTTATCTTTTAACTTTTAAAAATTCTTTATTGACTCTTTTCCGAATAGTCTTAACGACAAATATACTTCTAGATTGCGTCCACAAATTAAGACAAATTCGTCGCAATAATATAAACGAATACATTATTATGTCGTTAATTAGAGCAGTATTATATCAATGAAAATTAAGAGCAGGACAAACAAAATTGTTGAATGGAATAAAACTAGGTAGAAGTCGTAATTCATTTGATATTGTTATCTCTGCGTTGATAACTACCAAAATAATTGGCAAATCTAGATCGGAGTAGATTCATATACATACGTACTTAATTATTTATAACTTGACTCGAACGAAGAACCTCTCTTAACTAACACCAATATTAACGTAAACTTACCTGCGTTTCTTCTGGTGAACGCACACTGGCAGTGAAGTTTCGATGTTTGATTGATTCTTTCGATGATGAGGCATTCCATCTTTAGGCATGTCATGACATCTTCGAGGATCGTTCACGAATGTGGATGTCGTGGACCGCGGGATTCACATACCGTCAGGTGAGCTTAGTGGCTCATTTGAGCCTCTGTCTTGTCGATGTCTTAAAGATATCTGCTATCGAATATAATGCAGTAAAAGCGTAATTGACCCTTAGACCGTAATTGACAGACCAACAACGTCGACAATATTTCTTACTTCAATCGCTGTCAAAAGAAAACATTTCGGGAATTATTACAGGAATAATAATTAAATATTAGATAGATAGTTTAAACAAAAACATTGAACTTCTATATACGAGTTTTAATAAATTTTATAAGTAAAGGAGTACACAGTTCACTCTGGGGTAGTAATCATAGTAAATTATAATCAGCACCAAGTTGTGATGAAAAAAATAATGGAGAGTCTGTTGTGATGTCTAAGGTCTAAGCATCAAATTCATCGTTAACACTTTTTATTCTTTTTTTTTTATTACATTGACAGTAATAAACAAGCACACAGTTCACCTGATGTTAAGTGATTCCTGCAGTCCATGACATCTGCATTCATACTTGACAAGGAATCATAATTCAGATGCGTTGTTAGGCTTAAGGACTGAGATAAAATGCCTCGTCACCAGTAATAAACTTGTCCGGATCCCCTTAACCAGACGAAACACAGCAGCATTATGCTGCTATTTTACGCTGGTATACTGTGAGGGCGTGGTCCTGGCCCGGTCGAGCTGACACATTCATACTGCAGCTAGAAACAAATTGCAGTGTATCTCTACCACTTCAAGAAATACTACTTGCAACTCATCAAATGAATACAATATTTTTTATGCTATAATCTTATACTGATATTTTAGTACAGCGTGTTCGTTTACTAAATCCATTATCTTAGCCACATTGTGCCTCAATAACAAATGTCAATTATTTTGCGCGCTCGTTCTTACGCATAAATAATTGAAGTGATTGCGGTAAAAATTCGCACACAGGAAGACATCCGAGAACGGATTATTAAAATGATACCCATAATGATATAACGCGGAGCGCGATGTACGTAAAGCGGACTATTATAATAATCCCGGTATAAACTCGCATCGAGGCAATCTCATTGAATTAAACTCATTACATACTCCTTGAATGTGCCGCCTTCACAAAAACATTCCCGGTTGATGCATTACAGAGCGTTATCTAAAAACCTGTTTGGGCGTTCGGTCGGACCCGCAATGGGAAAAAACATCCAGATTCCAATGCGGACCATAAAAACGTCTCGGCTTGAGATAATTTCAAGCACGGCCATGTCTCGTGCGTTCCAAACACCAGCCAGGTCTCGTCCGTTACACCTAGGGTTGCCAACCCCACTGTATAATATAGTAACACAATAATACACACTGTATTATCCTTCTCATAACTCAGACTTTATCAACTCCTCCTTCTTTGTTCAATCTGTTCTTTTCTGGAATGCTCTCCCTCCGTTTAAGATAATGGTTCGGGAGAAATTTCTCAACAGATTGGCAGAATCATCTAAATATTAAATCATTATGTATTTATATATATATCATATATATGAATGTATATTTTTATTTGTTATATATGTCTAGTTATATATGTATTTTATAATTACGCATATATTGTTTGTTTATATAATATAATAGTATTTTACGACAAGTTCTTTAAGCATACACCTACCTCATTTCATCTCTGCATTGTCCTAAGGTTGACTGGTAGAGAATGCCTAAGGCATTAAGTCCGCCTTTATACATACTGTATATGAAGCTTAAATAAATAAATAAATGAAACAATGATGAATGTAGATGTCATGGGCCGCAGGAATCACTTGCCATCAGGTGAACTGTGTGCTCGTTTGTTACTCTCAATATAGTTTAAAAAAAGTGTTTGAGCGTTCGAATGTAACGATTAGAAAACTAATCTTTTACCTCAAGTCGTTGTGAAGATTGTTATGCGTTGAAAATAAAGGTCATTGTGACCTCCACGTTCACTTGATAGATAACATTGTTTATAATGCACTTATAATGATATTTGATATTTATGTTCCGCTGGAATCGGAGAAACAGTACGTTACACATTATAGAAACAATTATTACATTACATGAGGCTTTTTTACCCTAGTCGTAATTCTACTCGTAGCTGTAGCAAGAAATCATCCAATCACCGAATATCTTAGCTCTCAAGAGTGACAATTCAATTTCTCCTTGATTCTTTATAGAGGATAGACGTGATTATATATATATATTTTAATAGATAAGTGCAGCAATTCGACGATTTCGGAAAGAAACAACGTGAAACGTGCATTAAACCTGCAATTTTTCGTATCTTAATTCGAAACCGTAGATCAAAACTGATAACAAATATTCCATCTCAATCATCGGGCGAAAGACGAATGTAAATTATGAATTTTCATACTTAGTTCCCTACGTACTGAAACTGGTGTAGATAGAGTCCAACATGGACAGACAATCACATAAAATTAGTAATGTTAATGGCATGGTAAATAATCTTTAAAAAGTAGTAAACATACTAATAAAATAATAGTATTATATAACTTTTATTACTATGTTTCATATGGTGAAAGAAAGGAATCTGAGTACTTATAACTGGCGACAAGGCATACTGTCTTAGTCCATAAAGGTGACAACGTATCTGCATTATAATTCTTTATCGAGAGTGAATGTGCGTCTAATACGGCGCAGGAATCACTAACCATCAGGTGAACTGCGTGCTTTTTTTTTTTTTTGCGGCGATGTCGTCACAAACAAGGATATTCGCGATACCGCCATGTCACTGGTCGGTTCTCTCCAGTCCATACAGATAGATGCGTCGCTGGAGTTTCTTGCGCCTTCTTCTCCAGCGCCCACGCATTCCGAAGTGGTGGTACAGATAGCTAATAATCATAGCGAATTTAAAGAATCCTCTGTTAGAAGCAACTGACCGAGCCGAGGTTCGGCCCTCTCGGGCACCCTCGAGTCAGACGGTCTCGGACAAGGTAACGGTCCAAGCCGAGGCTTCTTCTCGGGAGCCCTTGTGCTGGTTACATATAATAGAGGTCTCGACTGAGTGCCATTAGCGCTCGGTCACCTCTCAACCCGGTGAAACTGTAAAAGCCCTCGGGCTAATTGTGGCCTTAAGCCCGAAAAAAATAAAAAAAATAAAAGTGCTTTTTTGTCACCGCACATTTCATAAATAATATTATTTACTTCGTCATATACATTAAACTTTATATACTCATTGCGAAATTATCATCATTAAAGCGGCAACACTTGAATTTTATCAATATAAAGATCGCCGAATCGACTCCGTTTGTTACTCAATTGACCTCAATTATTGACTCATGTATATCAATACGATGTAACAAATACTAAATCATTCTTTGATTGATGTTAAATTTGGGTTTATGCGTGCGTTGTTTTTGTGTTTTTTTTTGTGAAAACGACACCGTGTTTAACTTACCAAACGGATTGTGTGACGTCTCGACGCCCCGTTCGAACAACGTTTTGTCCGGCTAATTGATACAATAGAAAATTTGCTATTTAATTTTAAATATGTTTAATCTATACTAATATTATCAATCTGAAGAATTTGTTTTGTTGAACGCGCTAATCTCAGCAAATACTGATACGAATTGAAAAATTTTTGTGTTGGATATTCCATTTATCGAGGAAGACTAGGCTGTGTGTTGCTGTCTAAGTGTGAAGCATCAATGAAAAATGTTGCAAAAACGCGAAAGACTATTTTTTTAGAGCTTCCGTCCGCCGAGGTTTATGCGGAAACAGCATTGATTATTTTAGTGTATACCGTGTACCCATATAGGGAATGCATTGACACTGAAATCGAAATTTATTGTTCACTTAAAAAGCACTTTTAATTTAATATCGGTGCATTAAAATATAATTATGTCTTCGAGAATTAAAAGGAACGAAAAAAGTACGTAAAGATTAATTAATTCATACAAAAAAAATATTAATATATTTGTTTTATGTTTAAAAAAATGCTTCACTACAATCCCATCTGTAATTAAGTGGCGATGCATTCGAAGGTGCTTTTGAGCCGACAGGGACTAGATATTATAATGTATAAAAAAACTACATTGAAGCCTTGGAAACTTAAAGACAATTTAGAACGCAGCCAATGGTACAGTGATACTGAGGGCTCACTCACACGTTTGTTCAAAATACTACACAATATACAACATTAACAATAAAAATACTTGGGTGGTATGCCGACCGAAATTATTCCTATAGTCGTATCTGCGAACGGATTAATCCCAACCAGCCTCTCGAATTACCTGAGGCGGTTGAGAATCCGGGACGGGCAGCTCCGGGCTCAAATGCAGAAGGCGGTGCGGTGCTCCTTGACACCGCTCGTATAGTCCGCAGATTTCTATCCCTTTCGCCCTAACCCTCGACTGTATGGTCTCCCCTGTCGAGGGATTCCCGTCTGGTTGGTCTTTATATATGTATTGTATATATTTGTTTCTTTATATATTTATAGTTTTTTATTTATTTATTCTTTTGACCAACCAGGTGGAGATGGTAAAAAAAATATCCCCTTAAATACTTTTGCTGTTATCCCGAGGGCTTTTACAGTTTCACCGGGTTGAGATAAAAAGCATAAACTTCAAATATAATTATTGTTTATTTTTTAAATAAGGAGACATCTATGACACTAAGTAAAAAATAGTACTAAAAATAATTTGAGGCGCCTTAATATATGTATGTACAAGGAAAAGTATGATAATACGTTTTACAAAATTATTAGTTTAATTTGTGATATGGTATATGATTTTTTAATACAATTACGCACCAGTTTAAGTGCTCGTGTGTTGAGGTCCTTATTTTTTATTGATATATATTAAATAAAAAGAAAAGCCAGTTATAGTACGATAATACGCTTTACAATTACAAGTATTTGTATACGTTTTACAAGTATTTGTTGGTTAAATTTGTGATGAATGGTGCGTTATCAGCAAGTCAGTGGACAGCCGACATGGAGTAAAGAGATATCGTTAATCCGATTTGCGGTGAGCGGCCGACTCAAAACCTGTAGCTCAGAATGAATTAGTAAGTAGGCAATTTGTACTTGTCGTAGACGTTTACGCAACGCCTAGGGTTTGGGCCATTGACCGATAAAAACTTATCAGTTCTCTTTGTAGGAAATTACAATTGTAAGAATTGATCCGCGACCTATCGGGATTAGCATATCTTGTGTTTAAAATCTTTTATGACGTGTGCCGAGAATGCATGAGAATATTTCGTTTATTAACACACCTGTGGCTGTAGTAACAATAGACATTTGTTTCAAAAAGAACGCGAGTGCGCGTAGTTGATATATGGTATACACAATTTACGAAGATATAAATACTATTACAACTCTTAAAATCTACAAAATAAATCACCAATATTTCGACAGCAAAACACATTTACTCCTAATAAATATTCCGGTATGAAGTAGAAAATATTTTTTTTTTAATTGGCTTGTTTTAAAGCAGTTCTAGTTTTTATATATAATCACTTTTAGCTAACATCGCGTGATTTCTTAAACTTAAAAAAATCATAAAAAATTGTGTGGTTATTAAATCCTTAAAACTTGACGTTGATTTTAACTTTAATTACTTAACAATGCTATGTTTCCAATCACCAAGTTAAATTATTAGAAGGATATAATTTAGTGCTTCATTCTTTCTGAAGTCATTATAGTAATTTTGTTAAGTAACATTTATTCATAATTGATTTTATATTTCGGAATGGCACGCTACTCGTATGCTATAAAATACGACCTCACAAATAGGTCAAAGTATATAACTAAATGAAAACCGATTGGCATATTTCCTGTCTCATTAAATAGTTTAGGTTACCCAGCTTAAAATATTTGATATCTGATTATTAGATATCAAATATTTTAAACATAAAATTTCCGGTTATTGTTTGCCGTTTGAGACCAAATAAAAAGAAGAAATACAATTAATTTAATTCTAGAAATTACAATATTACAATAGGTCATACAAAAATATTGTTAAAAATAATAAGTATTAGAAATCAGCTGTCATATGTATGTATATATTGAGGGACATTCACCTTTATGAAATAATATAATGAAAATAATTTTTTTATTCTACATTAATAATATGTGACATTTTGTTGGAAATACGTGTTCTTCAGTAATATAACACTAGAGCCAGAAAGGAAAATATCCCAGACCAATTATAGCAAACATGAATTAGGGCTACCTTATTCACACGAATGCAATACATTTCAAAATAGCGGATGCTTTCAAATGAGTACGTATGTTTGCTAACAAAGAATGGTCGCGGACACTAAGCAAGTTCCATTCAACTTACAGCGGCAGCGTGAGTGAACTTATTATTATTTAGCGTCAATAGCCCAATAGTTTAGTGTACGGTCTGCGAAACTTAAGGTCGTAGGTTCGAATCCACCATTAGACTATTGCCGTGAACCATCTCCTAGCACAAGCATTTTCAGCTTAGTTGGAGTGCTTAACCGGAAATATTAGTAATTTTAATACCATTGTTAATATTCTTTAAAAATAAATACGGTAACCAAATAGCGAGATGATGTTACATGAACAACACTTAACTGTCAAGATTTTACTTCTCTTTTGTGAGGAAAACATATAACCTTTACTTCTTTCACTCCAATTGCTCAAATCTCTTTCACTCAAATCTGTGTATCACAGATAGCAAATGCTACATTTCACCTTTAAGTCATAAGTATCAATAAACACAACATGGGGTCGTTTATATTTAATATAAGCGATTTTCTTTTAATTAAGAAACTAAGAAAGTCCTTAGTACAAATTATCTATGATATTAAATCCAACGTCTTAGATACTACTATACTATATCAGTTTGTATTGAAGTTGATCACACTTTAAATTTTATAATTATCCTGGAAATCATAACAGTGAGTATTAAACCTGCCATTACATACGATATGAACATTGTGCCTATTATAACAAAACAATGGCAGTTAATTACATCTTTAATGTTTTCGTTGTTTTTGTGTTCGGTAGAGAAATTCCACAAATATATTTTATCCGAGGAATGAATGGGTTGGCTCGACCAGGGAAGGGTCGGCATGTTTTAGATGAATATCGATAACGTATTGTGTGGTGAGTGAGAGTACGAAAGACCCCGATTATAGGAAACGGAGTATTCTATCTCATTCCTAAGTGTGACACGCATGTGCGTCTTGAGTTTTTGTTCAGGATGTATTCAGGTGTTTACGAACCATAGTCATTGCTTATCGTCAACTGTGATTGTATGTGTTTTGGAGTAGAGCAACGCTGCATTTTGTTTCTAGCTGAAGCTCAGAATACCAGCGTAAAATAGCAGCATATTGCTGCTGTGTTTCGTCCGGTGATTACAGGGATCCGGAGACCTTTATTACCGGTGACATCCGCATTATGATTCCTTGTCAAGTCTGTATCTGGATGTCATGGGCCGCAGAAATCACTTACCGTCAGGTGAACTGCGTGCTCGTCTGTTACTCTCAATGTCACCTTTATTAATATAAAGAAATAAATTAAATGAGAATAATAAATATCTTAGAGGGTAATCCTTTCATTATTACAAATATTAAAATTTCCTATAACTATTTCGTATTTTATTACATATCTATAAATATATATGTACCCTAAGTTGCAGTTCTATTAACCCAATAACATTCAAACCGTATTTGATAATACAATAAATAATATTAAAGCGCTTAAATAATAATAGAGGATATGTTTGTGCCAGACATAAATCACTGATCTTGTTTATATGGGGGAGAAAATTATAGGCCATGTTTCCGTAGCCCGCATCTTTCAGATTTATCTTGGGTATCCTGCGATAGCAGCACAGAAGTCTTGGATAAAGTGTAGGGTTTATTATTTAGCCAAAGTAGCTCTGCAAGACTATTCACGCACTGTAAAATAATAGAATATTTTATATCCTTGTGAGTTAATATACTAACAAGGATATAAAATATTCGACTTAAAAAAATGAACCTTAAAATTTTGAATAACAGGAAGATAATGTCTTTTAAAAATGACTAAAATATTATTTTAAAAATCGTACACGATTTTAACATGCCTATTAAACTGATGTGTGTATAACTAAATATACACGAAATCCCTTCTGTATTTCTTTTTAAATTATTTAAAACTAAACACTTTCTTTAGCATTAACATAACATTAATTATTAACAATATTTCTGCATTTTTAAACTCGCATGTAAAATATTTGTCTATGGTAAGCAAATAAGTAATCTATTGCTTATTCAATTTTATCCTCCCAATAATTATAAATCATATACTCGTCATAGGTTTTACTCTAGCAATATTTATTTAGCGCTGGAAGTCGTCCATTAGGAAACACATTCAATTTGATTTATAACTTAACTACCATAAACTCGGCCGAGGGAGCAGCTCTTGCGGTGTTGAGGTGAAGAAAGAAATATATGGAAGATTCCTTGACTACATTTTAAGGCCGCGTCAGTGTTGCAGACTATTAGAAAGATACTCACAAATGTCTAATTTATATTTTTAAAATTTAAAGGGTTTACGTATAAAATAATAGTTAAATGCTGTTATTTTTCAGTCTTTATCTTTATATTATGTGTTATATTTAGCTTAACATGTCTAGTTTATTTATAATCTGTGTATGTCTAGTGTATTTATATTCATGTTTATTTATATATCTGTGTTAACATGTCCAGTCATGATGGGATGCTAGAAGGCAAAATAGAGTACAATAACAGCTAAGTAAAACGTAAAGAACTTTTCTATGGTAAACCGTGAGACGCGATGATAGTGGCATTACGACATTTCATCTCACATAAAATACGATGAGGATACATAAGTACGGAATATATGTAAAGGTAACCGGAATGTCTAAGAAATAATTAACGAATAAAATATTTTGAATTAATATGAAGACTGCGAAAAAAAGCAGATATGTTGTTTTTTCCAATTTATATCATTATTTCTTTATTACGCCATATGTGACGGACGCTAACAAAATCCTAAAAAACTAAATTTCTTTGTAATATGTAATATGTATATATATATATATATATATATATATATTACAATAAAAAAAAAAACATGCCATAACCTTCGCAATATCATAAGCGTGATCACCGAAATCAGTACATATTATGATTCCGGACAGTGAAAGTCGAGTTCTGTTACAGATGCCCCAGTTAACCGTTCATTCGCCGAGTAATTCTAACCGATAATTACTCGTCCCACAAAAACGGATTTAGAATCATGTGGTAAGGTAATTTTTCAACGTCACTATATACCGTATTAGCTGTCTATTGTAATAGGATTCTGTCACTCCACGTTACTTCGAAATAAGGTATACGATGATGTGGAAGCTTCGTTCAATTTGCAAGTACAGCTGTTTAGTGATTCATATCACGTTACAGCTTTCTTACATACACATTTTTACACACCCGTCTGTATGTACGAGTATATTTATTGAATCCTGCGCCATATGAAATGACCATAGAATGGCTATTATAATGCATACCTATATAAGCATATTTCTACTTCAGTATAATGTGAAATAGGTAATCTATACTAATATTATTTGGTTAAACGCTCTAATCTCAGGAACTATTGGTTCGAATTGATTTTTATTTTGTGTTGGATAGTCCATTTTTATTTTAATCCATTTAACATCACGCTACGACCAATAGGTGCGGAGTATCAATGAAGAATGCTACAAAAACGGGACAAATTATTACTTCTAGTATTATTTGTAAAATAGCCTAATTAATCCTTAAGAGAGTTTCCGTTGCGTAAACGGTAAAATTTACGCAAAAATCATGTATGACGGAATTGTTCCCCGTTAAATGTTCTAAAAAATCTTTGCTTTACATGAGACATACCAAGCATCCTGTAGTCTACGCGAACGGTGTCGCGGACACAGCTAGTCAAATCATATATTGTGAAGCCAAACTGCAAGAAACTGGCTGTAGCGTAAATGATTCTCCTCAAACGGGAAAAACCTTTAACAAACATATAGTTTCATATATATCATTGCTATATGTAGTAGGCTAGTGTTAGAACCATGCTTCAACTAGTTTGTCGGTTTGACCAGAGACCACGCCCTCTAAAACATTAGCGCGAAATAGCAGCATAAGGTTGCTGTGTTTCGTATGGTGAGTGCAGCTATTAAGGGACACAATTACAGGTAACGTAGCATTTCATCTCCGTCTCCCGGTTATCGTTGCTGACAATGCATGCACAACTTGACTCTATGTTGAGGATGTTTGAAGGTGTTTATGCTGGGCTGAAGTCGTCACTCAGCGACTTTGGTTTATGACTTTAAATTTCATTAAAAAAAATAAGTAGACTTCGTGTTGTGTACATCGGTGAAGAGTTAAGTGCTAATATTTTACACTGTTACTTATCTTTATATTGAACTTATCAGAGCAAGTCGGGCTTAGATCTAATGCCACAGGAGTCGGTGTCGCCTTTCGTCCCCAATACCGCCTTTCCTCGGCGGTGTAGTTTTGCAAGCTATTGAATGACCGCAGTCGATCCGTATTAAGCAAGTCCACGTCAGGTAATTCGAGAGCTCCGACTTAAATCTAACGGCTTTGTACCTAATGTGTTCCGCCTCGGTAAATAACTAAAATATTGCTTTGGTAAGGCTTACCGTGATATACTGCTGATAATGGAATCTATGTTGCGACGACGGAAAAGATAGAGATATACATATATATATATATATATTTAATCGCTAGGTAGGCAGAGCGAGGTAAGCTATAACAGTACTTAACACCAATGCATGTATACGAACTATATATTAACTTGTCATGGCTTATTTTAGATTGTTAGTCAATCACCTTTAATATATGAAACCCATATAGCGTGTTTTAATTGTCTCTTACAGGAAAATTATTATAAAAATAAATAATTGAATAATTGTACCGTTTTCTATCCCTTTTAAACATTAAAATACTGTTTTATTTTGTTAATTCAACGTTTAGAGTTCGACTTATAACACATGGTCTATGTATATTATATAGGTCTATTGATTGTTAATGTACGAGTCTTTGACTCTATCTGTAAATGTTGTCGCCGTCCGAAGTCTGAACAATGCCTCTGTTAAACTTCATTTGCGAAATGAAAATTTTCACTCATAACAAGCGTAATAAATACTTAGCGGCTTTAAACGTAATGTCGCCAATGTTAAATTTATATTAAAGGACATGGTCAGTATAATTTGAAATTGCGCTGAGGTTTTATCTAAAGTACACAGTTTAACAATGGTAGAGCTAAACTGCGGTTTGTTTCTAGCTGCAGACTAAATAGGTCAGCTCGACCGGGGCAGAACCACGCCCTGATAGAATCCCAACATAATGCTGCTGTGTTTCGTCTGATGAGTGTAGGGATCCTGAGACCTTTATTACTGGTGGCGAAGCGTTCCATCTCAGTCCTCAAGGGTAACAACGCATCTGCATTAAGATTCCTTGTTAAGGATGAATATAGATGTCATGGGCCACAGGAATCACTTACCATCAGGTGAACTGTGTGCTCGTTTGTTACTCTCAATGTGATAAAAAAAAGTACACAAATAGAAAAAGAGACAAAAACCGCACTTGAGATAGAGTCACCCTTCGCGTCCGTCTTATTGTGGGAATCTTCAAACAATGTGCAAAGGCGTATTTTTTGTCTGCACACATTCCAAGAACTAAGTTCTTCAGGTAGCCGGTAATTATGTTGACTTTTGTACGTTTATATTGCAGTATAAAATTTGTGACGGAATATTGTGGCAAAATGTTTTGCACAAACGAACTATTGGAACAAATCATCTGATTATCAGTAGAATAGGTTACAAAAAAATTAAAAAAGACGCGTAACATAACTAAACTATATTTATAATTGTCCCAGTGTCGGAAAAGAATAACCGATCTGCTTGATTGAATAGTCAACGGTACTCAGTACCCACACGAAATCTTGAACGAGACGGAAAATACATTTAAAGCATTCTTTCGTAATTTTAGTTTACTCGTAAGTCAAGCCTTGTTTATCATAAACTCAATGTATTTTCACATTATATTGCAATGCATTTTATACATTAATTTAACCCAAACCAAAACTTAATGTATTGATTTGTGGTAAACTGTATAACTCCTCTGGTTATACTTGACTCGCGTCTTGCTAGCCAGTTACTCTAACCCTAGACCTAGACCTACAGTAACTCCAGACCCAGGTCTACCTGTCGTAAATAGTCAATAAAACGTCAATTTCTTAGATTTTTAAAATTACAAAATATTAGAGCAAGGGAAATCTTTTTACCTACAATCGCTCGACCGATCGTTATCAAACAAGTGGTTGTTACAGAGAAACTACATTGTTCGCTTATCAAGCATGTACGCAACAGTGTATCAATATAACGCTATGATTCAAATTAAAACTGTGTGTGTGGTGTGTTTACTGTGAAATGCAGAAGAAAGAAATAAAGAAAATTGTATGTTTTTTTGTTCATATAGTTGTTACTCGTATTTTAATTTACGTCCGAAAACCCACTTATCAATGATTTGTAATTGTTATCTCCACCCATCAGTAGGCCACTACTTGACATAGGCCTGACATATTACCATGAAGCATGATTCGGCCCAGCGTCCATCGAGTTCCTACAATCTTCCATAGGTCGCCGTTGTGAACGTTATAAAATTACCAGCAAAATCACGAATCTGTTCTATTCAAACGGGGAAGAATAAAACATTGAGAGTAACAAACGAGCAAACAGTTTACCTGGTGCCAAGGGATTCCTGCGGCCCATGACGTGTACATTCATCCTTCACAAGTAATCATAATGCAGATGCGTTGTTACCCCTGAGGACTGAGATGTGATAACTCGTCACCAGTAATAAAGGTCTCCAGATCCCTACACTCACCAGACGGAACACAGCACCATTACGCTGTTATTCTATGGGGACTATTTATTCTGCAGCTAGAAACAAACTGCAGATTAGCTCTACTGCAGTCACTGTCACAGAATGCTAGCGTAAAATAGTCTGTTTTCATCTGGTTAGTGAAAGAACCGAAGACCCTGTCACTATTCCTCAGGGGTGACAACGCAATTGAAGATGAGAATCGGTTCAGAATGAATGCGGGTGTCATTGACCGCCAAAATCACATTACCTTCATATGAACTGTGTGCACATTTGTCAAATCTAATACAACAAAGGAACGGTTGTAATATTTTCTTCAACCAACGCAGTGACAACATCTTTGCTGTAACAAAAGCAGGCACGTGGTATATTGAATGTTAATGAAAGGTTAAGAACAATGGCTGTCTATGTCTATACGTCCACTTTAAAATCTGGATCTCTATGCAGTGAAGCTGCGACAATGACCTTTAGCAGCCCACGCTAATTATATACACACGTCTTATGAGCCAGACGAGCTGTCGGAATTTATCTACACGAACTTACCCGAATTAAAGATACGTTGTTACGGGCTCTTTTTTCAATAAAACTCCTCATTATGGAACAAACTGTACTTATGCATGCACAAATACATTTACTATGTAACAAACTTAAAACTATTCCTTAACCGAACTATATTTAGATGTTGAAGGGCGCCAGGATAGTTTTATGCTGGAACTCTGACTAAACCTTTAACCACGGCTAGCTTCCAGAGAGGTAATTGTCTAGCCTATACAAGGGCGTGTCCTTAAGCTAAGAGTAATTGGAGACAATGCATAAATGTTACATATATTTAGTTAGCACAGTATATTTAGTAAGTTAAGAGCGATTAATTTTCAAGGTTATTGTTATTGTATATGCTTCCAATCACGGAAGCAGTTAAAACATCGTTATTCACAGATGAAAACACAACAATTTTTTATTTCTATTAAGAATCAAAGTAAAAAGCGACAATAATACATCTAATTGTAACAACTAAGTCCTGAGAGAATCGCGTAAAATCATTTATATGAAAGTCAATCTGAGAGGAAATCGAGGGTTTGCGCAATTTGGCAACTGACTTGATACCGCAGCGAATATCGGACATCTTTTGCGTCTCTATCTATTGTCAACAGTATCGTCAATAGATTTTATAACCCCTACCTATCCGGTGAGGGAAAATAGTCATTACTGTATTTTATGGTGTATTGTTTGAAAATTATAGGTATCTTGTGTAATCTTAATATTCGCGATGATCTTTGCCGATCACTAGACCACTGCTGATAATCAATCCCCACACAAAACGAAGCACGACACCTAAGCCATCGTACATCGACTACCCGCAGACTTGCAAAGGTCCTTATTCCATCTAGTGAGTAGTCGTTCTACACTAGAATAGAAGTTACCACTCTAGTCTTTCTTCCTCTATTGTTATCATTTGTACAAGCTATATGGTACTATATTTAATATTCGTTTCAAAATAATGTAAGCTCTGATAACCCTGGGTCTTCCGTTTCTCCCATTCACTCGTCTATATGCAGACATTACTCTAAACGCGGCATAATAAACAGACGCGTCTTTATCTATACATCACGGACCACCGAGGCCGTCGCAACAATCATGTCACAGGAATTTGCAAGTACCAATAACGTTCCGCGGGCTTCAAACTACAAAGACACAGTTCTATTACTCTTTTTTTTATTATATTAGGTAATTAATAACGAGAATTATGTGCAGTTTATTAGCACACATAAATTTTCGATAAAGCATCATAACGCAGGTGACAACGACCTGGAATGAGCCGCCTGGTAACTCGTCAGATCTCCAAAATCTTTCACTCACCAGACTAAAAACAATAGCCCTATGATATTATCTTAACCTGGTATTCTATGAAAAGTCCCTCTCCGATCGAGCCAATTTGGCCGATTCGGGCAAGAGCTAATTTCTATCTATAGCGTGACTCTACCACGTAATATTCGATAGAGCTATTGACTGAGACATATCTGTACATGAAACCACATTGAAATATTTATAAAACTAATTGTATTCTATATAGGGGTAATGAACCAGAATCACCGGACTAAGCTTTTGCCTCTGCTAACTCGGTACCTATTTATTTACAACAGTTGGAAAACAGACAGAATTTTAATAGGTTTAGATGTTAGGTAACTTAGTTCTTATTTTATAATCTTTGTTATATTTAATTGCTGAGACTGACTGACGATGTACTTCTGCTTGATTTCGACTACGGCAATACCGTACGTTTATTATTAGATAACATCAACCAAACTCAAATAGACACTTACCCATCGTCGATACGGAGAAGATTTTGAGGTAGGAACACGACTCGTACATACAACACGCACCTAACCCGACTGGGGATGTTTAATATATACGATTATATCTCAGATCATCTTCAGCCTCCAATTTAGCACCAGCTGTGCAGGCGAATCTGTAAATAAAGGCTTTACTATTATAAAATCAGATTGTTAAGAGGAAAATTATGCTGGGAAACCCAGATTTAAGTTAACAATGTGATTCGAATCTTCATCTTAAAGGTCATCTTTGATTCATCATTTCTATTAAATTATCTGTATGCACGACCCATAGTTTTTAGAAACAGCATTCATGTAAGACAACTTGTATTATTCTGTACAAAATAAGTTGTCCTGTACTAAATAATTGTATTTAAAAGACGAATATCATATATTTAATATTTTTTGGGTTGACAAACGAGCACACAGTTCACTTGATGGTAAATAATTTCTGCAACCCATGACATCAATATCGATACTCAATAAAGATTCCAGATATACACCCATTGAGTTCCTAAAGACCGAGATAGAATCCCTCGTCACCTGTAACGAGGTCGCCGGATTTCTACGCTGACCATACGAAACACAGCAGCATTATGATCCTATATCACGTCGGTATGGTGTGATCCTTCTACTGTCGAGCCAACCCATTCATGCTACAACTTGAAACTTGTTGTAGCGTGAATGGGTTAATGCTGTTAAAAGTAAGGAATAAGTTATAATAAGATGTTGAAATATGACTAAGCAAGCTACGCGTATGACGTGGACTTTACATACAAGAATGCAACATACTTATCACCACCTAACATTATGTAAGTTGAGTAACCTATTTCCCAACTTAACGCAGTAGCTCTAACCTTGAAATGTTTCCGTGGAATATATCAGCAATTACGACATATATTTTATATTAATTTATACACGTTTCCGTTTCATTTCCCGTATTGTTTCTTCAAAGTACATTATATTAAGTTTAATTAAAGGAAACCCTCGTATTCATTCGTGAATAAAACGTTGTCTTTCAAATCAAATTTTGCAAATGTCTGATGTTTTCTGCTCGACATTTTAATTTCGCAAGCATATTAAGAGTCTTTCTAGCTTAATGGACGCTCAATACAAACGCCGGTTCATAACCCCGGTGCCGACTTCAATTATATTATTAATTGAAAGATTTTATACTGATCTACGTGCACGAAAATTCTTCAGCTCATATATATAGTCATATTATACATGATATATACAATTTACCCAGTAATTAAAAATACCAGTGTACATATCTGAAGTTTATTGGCATACTGAAGTTGAGTCGTAAGAGATGAGGAGCGTTCTCTAGTCGTGTTCTGAACAAGGGGGGACGCATCGCTCTTTAGAATAAAAATGACTTAACTCCAAAAAACGACTTAAATCCAAAAAACAACTTTTTGGGAATGGTAAAAGAAGAAGAGATGAGTCGTGCCTTGACATACCTTTGTGTACGTTCATCGATATTTCAGTTTTATCTCCTTCCTTCTCGACTGTCGCATATTTTTTTTAAATACGTAAGGGTAGTTAATATTGATTTAGTAACCATAACTCAAGTTTCAATATCTTTAGTGCAGTCGTTTTCGTCTCAAAGGTGCGTTATATAAGTTTTTTACTATATTTAAACTCGCAAGCTCAAAAGTTGAGTTTATAAAAATGAATGTAGGTACTATTAAAAATACATAAATTTATCACATAGGTGCTAATAAAATCCTGCGCAGTGTATAGCTCAGATAGTAACCCATGAGGACTTAATGACATGATGATACGGACATTTGAGTAATGTTTTTATTCATGAATTCTACCTAACAATATACACGGGGTTAATCGGCAATGATCGAGAAAGATCGGGGGGGGGGGGGGCGTAAGCAATCGAGTGTGTGCGACGGTGCTTATGACGCAATAAGTCAAACGATTCCGCTGTAATGCGTTTAGCACACCCCTACTATTACGGACATATGGCGCAACAGCTAATGCACTGTTCCTTCTACTAATCTATTGACTAATAATACCTAGGATCCTTGGTCTCCAGTCTATGATGACGCATGGTGTAGTGGTTGGCATGGCTTCTCAATCGCAAATCCTTCGTTCGACAAGCAGCCAAATCTGAACCAAAAACAAATTAAGAACTGGTGCCACTGTGTGCGTGAATTCTTACGGCATTATAATATCTCTCTCTCTCTCTCTATCTCTTAATTAATATTATATAATAAAATTTATATTGTGGTTGCAATATAACGCCGTAGTTGACGACGCTGCAGTTTGTTTCTAGCTGCAGAATGAACGGGTCAGATCGACCGGGGTACGACCACGCCCTCACAGAATACCAGCGTGAAATAGCAGCATAACGCTGCTGTAATTCGTCTGGTAGTTGAAGGGATTTTGGTTCTCAGGGGTAACGACGCATGTTCATTGGGATTCCTTATCGAAGATGAATTTGGGTGTCATCACTTACCATCAGATAACTGTTCGCTCGTTTGAGACATTCAATATAAAAAAAACAAACCTTGAAATTTCTTCTGGTGAATGAAGAGATTCGGAGACCTTTATTTACTGGAATCTAGGCATTCCATCTCAGTCCTCAAGGGTGACGACCCAACTGTTTTATGCTTACTTATCAAAGATGAATGTAAATGTCGCGGGCCACAGGGAACACTCACCATCAGGTGAATTGTGTGCTCGTTTATTACTCTCAATTTAATAAAAAAACGGAAAAAAATGCCAAAGATATCGATGTTACAATGAATTAGATCGCGGAGTAACCGAGAGATTAGGAAAAAAAATTACCATGTCTATACCTACATTATGTAAATATGATAAACGAGGTCATTTTAAACATATTCTTCATTTGCAATTCACCGACCGCTAACTTAGATAATTCAACTGTACGTACGCAATTACATATGTACAGGATGTAAAAGTGTTGGCCTACACTACAAGCGGCCCTAATAGCCACTACCTGTATTCTAGGCCCGTTAATTAACGGACGAGACCTACAAACTCTTATATTATGATGATGTCCTCATGACTACGTTGATATGTTGGTGATAATATGTGATGAACTGCACAGGATATATTACGGTGCCGCATTTAGGCAAACACAGAGGCATTCACTTGTCGTCCTCTTCCCGAATCTAATTTAATGCATGTGCAATAAGATTGGTGGAAGTTTCAGATATTACTGTACAGTATCTTTAACAGTGGTAGAGCTACGCTGCAGTTTGTTTCTAGCTGCAGAATGAATGGATCAGCTCGACCGGGGTAGGACCTCACAGAAAACCAGCGTAAAATAGCAGCATAATGCTCCTGTGTTTTGTCTGGACAGTGTAGGGATCGGAGACCTTTATTACTGGTGTCGAGGCATTCCATCTCAGTCCCTAAGGGGGGACAACGCATCTGTTTTATGCTTCTTTGTCAAGGATGAATGTAGATGTCATGGACCGCTGGAATCACTTACCATCAGGTGGACTGTGTGCTCGTTTGTTACTCTCATTGTAATAATAAAAAAAAACTTCCTCCGATCGTATTCAAAGACACGGGACATGCAACAACTAAGCGAGAAAATCATCAATTTGTGATACACCAATAATTGTTAATCGAACCCTGAACCACCGACGTACGACACGACTTCTACAACCATTATTCATGACATTTTTGTTAACCGCTTTATTAGTTGATCGAAGTGTGATAAGACTTATTTTTAGTTGTTTTAATACATAGTTTAAATTTATTTTCTGCAAGTATGAAAGTTTTTATTTAGAATTAAATAAATAAATGTTAAGCAATAGGAAATATTAAAATAACAATCAAGAATGTAATAGGTTCAAAGTTCATTTGACTCATCACATTTGATATTTTACTTAGAAGACAAATTTATATTAACATGCGTAATTTATAGCAATGTAATTTTTGTTTGAATGTTTAGAAAAAAAAAAATGATACAATATTCAAATTTCAAATATTTTTTCTCCCAAAGTGCGTTAATTACGAAATAAATTGACTATAAAATTATGCTTTCGAAATAAGTGAAAATATACAAAACAATATGTATTACTACCACTTTAAGGAATACATCTAATATAATTCCATCATAATACAAATTCCCATTAAATTGCCTTCTTATCCAAATAATTATTTAAAAAATATGTATTTTTATAATGAAATCGCATCAAAAAGCTCTTACGAAGCGTCATTATTACACTACCACTATTAGGTAGGTCGATTGTACCGAGAATAACCGGCAAAAAAACTCATGAAGTCAGGGTCAACGCAGACGAACGGAGTCGACGAAGTGATTAATTTAGGAACAATTGAGATTCAACTTAATTTATTTTAGCATACGACTGAAATTTATATACCGAAATGTCAACACACAATGGAAAGCTCGATGCAATATTATTTCATATCGCTATACCAATTTCAGTTGTATGAAAAATTAAAAGATGTTGAATTGCAATTGTTACTTGTCACTCCGTCCATCTTGGCTGACCGTTACTCTTTTCGAAATATAAATAAATTACAATCAGTTGGGAAAATATTATATCACAACATACAATATATATGATATATTATTCGAGTATAACATTACAGCATTGGATGTGCGAATGTAGAATGGTTTTTTGAACATTTCTCATAGTTTAGCATTTAAGTAAGTAGAAGTTAAGTTACCTCGAAGCCCCATAAAACATGGGGCGTCACAGCAGCTGATCGGAAGTGACGCCCTTTGTTCAACTTCAACCGCACTTTGTCGTTTGAGGAAGGAAGGAAGAGGGGACAATATTGGAATCGAACTTAGTGTAAATACATCAAACAGGCCCTGTTTAATACTAAAGTGTGTTCATATGAATTTAATATTTCAAAATTTAGTTCTAGTATACGAAATACTTCTCAACCCTACTTTAGATTAATAATAGTCAGCTAGTCATTTTAGAAATCGTTATAACAAATAACGTAAGACAAGACAGCTTATAGATGAATTATGTAGGGGTGAGTATTTGGTTGTCTCGTAATTTGTAATTAACTGTTGGTATTCGTGTTTGGACTAGAAAGTGCCTTTGTTATCCCGCAAAGTCTAACGGCACTATAATATAATTAAATAGTCGATGGAAATAACTAGAAGACATCGCCATTTTTGTAATCGATCAAAAGGACCAGATCGCTTATTCGACAGTTGTCTAATAAGTCTAACAGAAGGACAACCAGTTAACTACTTTTTTATATAACATTAAAATGGTGCGATAATTCACCAGATTCTAAGCGATGACTTCGACCATTGACATCTACATCTCGTTACCTATAATTGTTCATGTATCAATTTTCATCGGACCCCTACACTAACTGTACAACGTAGAGTAGTGACCCATTCGTGTTGTAGCTACAAACTAACAGCAGCACGCTATGAATATCTTCTTGGTAGAGCCACGGCTCTATGTATATGATGTTGTAGTCGTCCTATTGCTGCAAGTATTCTTACAACTCTGAAATGATTTTTTTTATATATATAAAATGTAATGAAAGAGCAAGCAGCTCATCTAAGAGTGATTACCGCCGCCCATGGACATTCGCAACATCAGAGGGGTCGCAGATACGCTGACAGCCTTTAAGATAGGTGTAGATTCTTTTCTGAGGTCCCTAAGCTGTATCTGTTCGGAAATACCCTTTGCGACAGCTGATTCCACAGAGAAGTTGCGCGTGGCAAAAAATTTCGCGTAAAGCGCACGGTAGTGGATTGGCAACCATCGACATCGTAAGGAAGAAATTTTAAATTTTATATTGATATATGTACGATGTTTAAACTCAGCGGCTGGAATTATTATTTATTTATACGTTATTAATCCGAACAACTCCTCAGAACACTCCCACACATATGTGTAATATGTATTCTGTTTGTGTGTCTTATATATATAAATAATTAAATTAAAAAAATAACTTGATTTAAACAATATCCAGTATTGGAATATTTTTAAACCTGAAAAAGTACCAACCGTAGTTTTATGTTACCTGTTCATAAAAGCATTCGTACCCATCCTCCAGTATGGAAAAAGCCATTCAATGTTAAACAGCTTTATAAACTTGATTATGTATGTCTTCCTGATACCGAGTTTTATTTTAAAACTTGGTTACGAAATTTTATTGGCGGCTACCATTGTCCCGTATGAAATATTCGTGTGTTTTTTATTTGGTATAAAAGCTAAGTTCCATTATTGAAAGCGTTCTTCGGTACAATTGTGCACAGCGGCGCCCGCGCGGCGATTGTTCGAGATACACGGGCGGTTATTCAGATATTTCGATCTTTTGTCCCGTACAATGAACGAACTACGTACCGTCGTATGGGCCTACCTTGTTGATTTTTTTAAAACGATTATTAATTACTTCCTGACACACCCGAAGTGTTTCCGTCCGCTCACACTAACTTCGTTCGTCCTATTGTAAAAGTGTCGTAAATATCCTAATTCATTAAGTTTCATGGCGATCTGTTGTAAAAGCCGAATACCGTACATAACAATCGTGAACATAAATGTGCGTCTTATTCAATATAAAATGTAAAGGTAAGACGGAATTTGAATGTTGCTTTTTGTCCTTACACTGTGCATATGCGAACGTTTGTAAAGGATGTAAAAACTATTTTTATTATTACTTTTTACATGATGTAGATGATCTTCCTGGTTGAAGTCGACCATAGCGATATCTTCTGGTTATTGCGTAATGACATCAACAGAGCAGAATATTTTTTAGTGCCGTATGCTTTGTTCAAACACAGAGGAGTGAGTCGTCATTTTCCGATGTTTTTTTGTACATATTATATTCATGAAATACATCAGTTTACAAAATTAACAGTGGTGGAACCGTGTTACCGCTGTGGCGTGAAATAATAACAGAGTTCCATCTCAATCCTCAGGGGTGCGAACGTATATACCTCTTTTTTATTACATTGAGAGTAAAAACCGAGCACACAGTTCACCCGATGGTGAGTGATTCCTGCGGTCCATTACATTCATCCTTGACAAGGAATCATAATGCAGATGCGTTGTCACCCTTGAGGACTGAGATGAAATGCCTCGTCACCAGTAAAAAGGCCGGATCCTTACACTGATCAGCCTAACCACAGCAGCATTATGCTACTATTTTACACTGGTATTCTGTGAGGGCGTGGTCCCACCCCTAACCCATTCATTCTGCAGCTAGAAACGAACTGCAGCGTAGCTCTACCACTGTAAATTGAGTTGTTTGTTGAGAATGGATATAGTAATATAGTTAATGGCCTGCAGTCATCGCTTACTATGTGATGAATTGTGTGCTCGTTGTCATAAAAAAATGTAATTGTTTTAACACGTCCCAATTTTTGTTGCCAGCAGGAAGGGTTTCTTTTAAGGCATATAGAACGTGGCGCCAGTCGTCAATATACTCAACTCGAAACAGAGTTAAAGTTCAGTTTTGTGGCTTCGGCGAATAGTTTATTACTTCTCGGCCACAAACTTATACGGAAGCCACTACAAGTTCTTCGTAAGTTTTGAAATCACTGTGCATAGGCGTACATGTTATACGATATATGTAAATATCTCTTCCACAAAAATCTTTACATATTTTTTAAAAAATTTGAAATATGTATGTGACTATCTCTTCCACAAAAATCTTTTTTTTTTTATTTCTGTAACTCTAATTCAACAAACAAATCTCATTTTATTAACCCATTGCACTCGGCGCAATTTCTAATATTGTGTCAATATTACCAATAACTAACGATTACTTCTTACAAAGTATACTTTAGACCAAATATGGTCGCAAGCGCATCTTCATGGGACATGAAAATATTGCTGTTATTTTTTTATTTATTTATTTGCATAAGTAAAACAATCATTGTAAACAAAGACATTCTCTACCAGCCGACCTTTATTCATGTATGTATTTTTTTAATTACTTTTAAATAATGAAATAGAACACAGGAAAAATTAATTACAAAGATTTTACTTATTGAATGTCAATAATTTCGCCTCAGCGGCGACAACTGAGTTATGGTCTTACATTAACTCCTTACTACATTCGAACTCGATCAGATATTTTTTGTATAAGAAAGAAACAAACGGACCAATTCTAAGCACTGTGGAACTTTCAATAATTATAGAGTCACTTATAGAAGAAAGAAGGCAAAAATATCGTGAATGCAAAGACATAACCTTCTTTAAAATAATATTAGGGAGTGACGAACGGTGGTACAGTTTCACCCAATACTAAGTGACCGACTGTTGGCCACGACACACCTATGCTCAAACAATATTTAAAATGCACATATGAGAAGCGAGATGGATTTTACATTACCTGTAATTGAGTGCTGGAATCCCTACACTCACCATATGAAACATCGCAGCGGTATGTTTATATTTTATATTGATAGCTTTGTCCATCCCCGGTTGTGACCACCCATTCAGTTTTAATAACCATTATCGCCACATACCATGCACTGCTGAACGTACAGTGGCAGAGCTACGCTGCAGTCTGATTCAAGCTGCAGAATGAATGGGTCAGTTCGACCGGGGTAGGGGACCACGCCTTCACAGAATACCAGCGTGAAATAGCAGCATAATGCTGCATTGTTTCATTTGGTGTGTGTGGGGATCCGAAGACCTTTATTACGGGTGACGAGGCGTTCCATCTATCCTCAAGGGTGACAACGCATCTGCATTATGATTCCTTGTCAAGGATGAATGTAGATATCATGGACCGCAGCATTAGGTGGAAGTGTATGCGCATTTGTTACTCTCAATGTAATAAAAAATATATAGATTTTCATGAATCATAATCCTAAGTCATCTGCATTCACTTCCCGCAAAAATAAAGTTACACTAGTATTATGTAAAAATGTGGCCCTCGCAGCTCGTACCTACTCAAACATCCTACAGACAGTTAAAATATTTCATCTGTAAACTTCTATCCTTTCGTTATGGTAATGCCTCGCATTCGGACGTAGCGTTATAGAGCACATCGCTTCGTTTTTAACGCGTACGGCAAAGGATTGTAATAATTTAGCATATGCCAAACTTTACGTCTGAGTATGATGTCTTTAAGAGTGAACGGATATTGTCTGAGCTAGTGAGCTCTACCAACGCCGTCTTCATCACCACCTTTCTTACAGATCACACAGATCAAATTGCAGACAGCTTGTATCCATTTAAAAAAAAACCTTATACAAACATTCAATCCGATTTCAACAATTTGTCTTTGCTGCTATAAAGAAAATGAATGACAGATATTAAACTAATAAAGAATTAAACATACGTACTAAATCAGATGGAAGCAATCTGTCTAATGGAGCACACCGGATGGATGACGTGGACGACATGGGAATGCGATTCTATTACGTACAAGTTAAAGGATAATACAGACTTACAGATGTAATGCGCTCTAATGATTTATAATCATGAAAAAGAGAAACATTATTAAAGTTGTTTGTCTCAAACCACGGCGCGTTTTTGCGTTAATTAACTTCTGACTTTTATGAAGGTTCTAGAAATAATGACGTTTATTACCGGAAATTGTCATTGACGTGTTTACTTTGTTATTTTTTATGCTCGTGGAACTACTTGAGATCTGTTGTATTTGCTTTTTTTTTATTTTGACCGCACACAGGTAATTAATAAGAGAGCTTATAAAGCTTAGAGGTTTTTTTCGTTGACATCGAGCTAAGATGGTCCCTAACCATTTCTTTGTAATATTAAAGGTGACAAACGAGCACACAGTTCTGGTGGTAATGTATGTATGCGGCCCATAATCTATCATCCTCAATAAATATTCATGATACGCGTGTATTGTTACCCCTAAGGACTGCTATGGGGTAACAAAGCCTCGTCTCCTGTAACTAGTGAGCTCTAAGGATGCCCTATTCTCATCACATGTAACATAGCTTACGAGTAGTTCACGTTGGTATTCTATGAGAGTGTATACCCGGTCGAGGTTTATTCCACTGTTGACAACGACCACCAGCAGTGAAACACGGTAGTGCAACTTATATTCCTAGTATATTCCTGCGAAGGGGACCTACTACGTAAATTACATTTCTACAAATGATAAATTGAGAAATTCTCGCTTTTTTGACCTTTACAAATATTTTAACTTTTTATATTCTGTATTCTATTGCATATATATATATAATAGAATGCAGTGAAGGTGCAAGGCTATTACTTAGGTACCTTGTAGACTTTTTATGGGTCGTGACATAAATATAGTAAAGAAACAATGTTCAATATATAAAGGAACTATCAAGATATATATCGCATACCTAAGTTAAACATATACTCGTCGTAAATTCAAGATATACTCACATACCCAAAGTGCGCAGGTCAATGACATTACTTTAACTTGCCGAGTCTTAATGCGATTTTTGACGACGGTGACGTGTTTCGGTCATCCCGAAAAGTTTTATAATCTTTGCATAGCGATAAAACTCATTAGCAACGATGGTAGCCAGTCGAGCGAGTGGTGAGAGCAAAACCAGCTTCCTTGACCATATTACACGCTGCCGTCTGAAGTTCAATCGTATCTTAATATCCTGCTTTAGTAAACCGCATGCTCCGAATACGGGTTAAAAATTGTTCAGTAAAATATTTTAACAGAAAAACTAGTTTCAATGAGGCTAGAATTATTAAATTAATTCTGTGTTTTTTTGTGTTTGTCTGTGTCTGGTTTTTGATCCGTCAGAAGTAACCGACCGAGCGAGGTTTGGCCCTCTCGGGCACCTTCGAGCCAGTTGCTTTCGCGCCCAGGGTAACGGTCCGAGCCGAGGCTCCCTTTCGGGAACCATTGTGCTTGTTATCCAATAAATACCCTAAGCGCTCGGCCAACTTTCAACCCGGTGATGTTGTAAAAGTTCTAGGATTAACAGTGACCTTCAGCTAAAAAAAAATCTATGTATGTCAGATTGTTTCATTTATTTCAGAATATTTATAATCTTAGGTCTATTTGTGCACTGTACATGGATATGGTATATTATGGGCATAAAATTAAATAATTATTCTTAGTATATCGTTTAAGAGAAAAAAATAACTTAAATTCTTTAGTGCTAATAGAAGTAAACAGAGATAGCGTATCCTATGTTTCAGAGTGTACCTGATGGTGGACACCGGGCACAAATGTTAGTAATTTTTTTGTGCTTAATAATGCAGAAACTCCTTTGTACATTCCACCTGCGATCGAATATGTAACCGGAGTTTTTACAAAATCTATCCTAGTGACATCCTACAGAATCCTATCAAGTTATTCATCTCTACATTTATTTACGCTCAGTCATCTCGCAAAATGTTCAATTAAATTGCAATATCTAACAGCACGACTATTTAATCAACTAACAGTACCACTGTAAAAGAACATGCAATTCGAAAACGCTGTTCTATTCTCGTCTGTCTTGAAGACGAACAATTGAATTGAAATTTTCTATTAACTTCATTACAGATCATGACTTGCCGTTGTGGATTGTGGATCATTCGTGATCGATTGAAATCATTCCATAGTTTATGCAAGATACGTATAGTACCGACGTTCTATTGCTCTACAAATATCAGATTAATTTGAAATCCATAGAATTTTAATGTTAGTGGAACAGATAACGCGCAAAATAATAACGATTGCATGCGACCGAAACACGAATTGCCTTTTACCATGTTAACAATAAAAAAATATATAGCGATGAGTCATTTCGCACCATAAAAAAACACGGTTCGATTTATGAATTATTAATGCATAGTTTCGATAAGTGGTCCGTTGTCGTCGACGTTCTTCGTCCACAGGGGTCGGAGCGCAGCGGTGGTGCGGCAGTGGTCTTCGTGCTTCGCTTCGCAGCATCGTCGTTGTGTCCTTATTCAGCGAGCCTCCCGCTCGCAGGTCTATTTAGATAAAGCTGTAGAGGTCACTGGACCAACAGCAATACTCATACACCAAAAAAAAAGGTCCGTAGGTAATGGACGCTGTAAATACCGAACACGAGTTGTTCTATTACGTATTATATATATGGTGAATAAAGTATCAACCATTTACATCTTAAACAAAACTTAAACGTATTAAACATTTAATGTCGTACATAATTAAAAAAAACATCGCTGCATTCGAAACACATTTTTATTAATAAACTTACGACCTTAAAAGTTGCAACGTTCTTTTTATACATAATAAATAACTTAAAACATATTAATAATTGATGACTGAATAAATACTTATGAGTGACATTTATTAAGTAACTTCATTATGTAAAAGTGCACATGCGTCAAGATTTAATACTTGATAGCTTTTACGTAAAAAGATAAACAAACCAAGATAACTATTTTAAAATAAGCGAGTACTATTATGAGCGGCCATATGTTCTTTTAAAAACAATTCATACTTCACTCAGATGTAAAATAATAGTTAATGCCGGCTGAACACTTAACGCACGTGGTAAAATTAAAAATAAATTAAAAAGTATATTTTTAGTCCTAGATAAGTCTTTACTTGTAATATAGAATTGTAATTGTCTTACGGTATTATGATGAAAAGGAAAAAAAAACAAAATAAAATATCTTTAGGCAGTATCCAAGTCTGTTTACAATACAGACAAGTGCATCATTTTCTGAATTTCCTGGTCTAGCCGACCCATTCGTGTTGCGGGTAGACACTAGTTATAGCGGTGCTCTACTCTAACTCGTAACAGAACACATTTCGCGCAACATACTGCATAGTTTTATTTTTTACTCTACGAATTACAAGATACTGGAACCGTAACAAATCACAATTAAACAATCTAATTTACGCTTTCCGAGCAATATGTGGACAAACACAAGAATTGTGTCCTGCTGGTACATTTCGATTACTACGATGTCTTCTGATTATTGACAAAATGACATGAATTACCAACGATATATTATAACGCCCTAAGCTTAATCTAATCTAACGATATGTCATGGACTTGGTACATACATATAACACCCAAAACCCAAAGAACAGTTTGTGATATAAAATATTTTTCCTCGTCTGTGAAACGAACCCGGAGTCAACGATACGGTAATCAAGTAATCTAACTACTACACCATATTTGTGCCAATGTAGACCTAAATATATAATTGGAATATTCACATTTTCAACAATTGTATTAATATATTTTAAAACTTCCTTTTTTCGAAATTATTTAAAAACAAGTCTACTGAGATCAATTAACATGTATATATTCATTCATACTCTAATCAATCTCGCACACTCTACTAACTTTAACACAGAAGTAAATAAATAATGAATCAAATTAAAATAGTAATTTTAATTAAAAAACGTACATACTATCAAGGTACAAACGTTAACTTCTATCATTATAATTCGAAATAGTGATGTGGAATCCCACCTTAATCTTCAGGGGTTAGGCACATTGCGGGATAGGAATCATGTGAACTATGAGTATGTGCTCGTTTGTCACCTTTAATCTCTTACAAAATACTTCCAACATTTGCTTCGAGTATTTGACTTAAATTCTGATCAAAACGTGTTACAATTTTCTTCAACGCACTAGTGAATAATTACCAGTAAACAACGTTATTATTGTATATAAAATTGCTAATAATTTTGTAGTACATATAATACACAGTTAACCATTAAAACGTCTAAGTTTATGAAGCGTTTATCGTGATTTTATTTCAAATAATTGTCCGTTTCAATTTAATTTGCTTTTTTTATGTTGCCATTAAAATGTATTAAATGAACTACAATCACAATATACAGCAAATGACATGGGTTGTAAATGTTGCCTCAATTTTCTGGCCATATTTGAATCATGTCGTGCAAATCGTGAAGCGGCTTTTTAAATGATGTGGTAAAAAAATATTCGTCCGGTTTCACGTTGCACGCTATAAAAATGTCAAAGTCAATTTATTAAACTATTTTATTGGTATTGATTAACTATATTGTTTATATTGAAACAAAATTAACCGCTAAATACGGTTAGTTATATACTTTATTCTTCAACTGTTGCGTTTACATTCAAGTTCTTGAACTGATATGATTTATACGTTTAGGTCACACCAATAAACGTAAAGACAAAGACGTCGCGAACTTAATGTTAAAGTCACAAGCAGGTTGACATTGACAGTGTATTTTGTGTAAATATAGGATAAACATTCCGATTTTCTGGTATCAATATTTAGTTAGTGACGCCTTGTCTATACAATTATTGGTGAGAGCGTGGTAGTCCCAAAGTCTCGACTCAGTCCGTCTGGTCGCGGTGAATGAACCCTGTCACTGCGCACCTCGCTTACTGGTTTCGGCAGACGATTTTATACCCGACTGCATATTGACCGTTTATGGGCGTGAAACTGCGCCCGGTCCATTCACCAAAAAACGGATTTCTCGACGAACATTCGCGTTCTTAGGCCATAAACAACACGATTCCCCGTACAATATTGTTCGGATACTTGTTGCATAATACCATTACAAAATCATTCTTCAACGTCCGTTAAAATTATACAAAAATAAACCTTATCGTCTTAGTATTCACTTCGATAAATACCTTAAAAAGCCCGTGTTAATCCGTGTTACTGCAAGCAGCTGCTGCCCTAACAATCAGTGCAGCTTACCAAATTATTAAAAGCCATAAAACGAGTCTTTGGGAAGGGTGAGCCACCCTATTATAAACTTACGTGTCTAAAAACTTGCATGATACTTTTATTATTCGAAGCAGGCGAAGTGGCGGTGCATCGATCGATTTTTAACATTATCTGTGTACATTTTTAAAATGTTACACAAGCACGTCTGTGTAAGTATTATCTTGATTAGATAAATTGCGCGTACAGATAGTTTTATGTTGATTTACATGTCCAGAAAACTCTTAATTGTAAGTATTTCTTTTGATGTTTGATTCGTTTGCATAATTGGAATGTAACCCTCGTTGACCGTTAAAAATGGCGCGGGCATGCAAAAATGGCGCGAAACAACTTAGAGCAACCGTTAACACCCGAAATACAAATAGTTACTTATTTAATTTATGTAAACAAGCTTTTATTTTAAAAAAAGTGTTTATTTCACACCTATCCTCTACATTAAATTTAAGCAAATGATAACATACAAAAATTTATATGAAGAAATAACCGTTTTTCGTGGTTGGTCTTCGCATTGTAATGTTTTTTGCTTATAAAATTTAATATTAGTAAACGAGCACACACACCGACCTGATTGTAAGTGATGACTACTATCTCATAAACTACATTCATTCTCAATAAAGATTCAAGATGCCCACACGTTGTCACACCTGAGGATCGCCTCGCCACCAATCCTAAACATTGCTTCCTTACTTGTCATACTACTATATAGTTCCTTACTCTATGTAGTACTGTATGAAACGCGGTTGTGTTCCTTCTCAGCGGGCCTCCACTCGCGAGTCTAATTAGATAAAGCTATAGAGGTCTGGACCCACAGCAATACTCATACGCAAAAAAAAAGCGGTTGCGTTATACTACCATTGTACCCTGTTTAGGGCGTGGTCTTAGGGCTAATCCATTCATTCTGTAGATATTAGCTAAAAAACAGTCTGCAGGTTTACTCTACAACAGTTAAAGTATATTTTCTATTTGTTTTTTTATAGAGGTGAAGTATTTAATAGCCGTTTTACGCTGAGTTCCGGCCCTCTGGATTCATTATTTAGCGACCAGCGACCGTTAGTCGCCCACCTGCGGTAAAATGTCGCCCACTGAACCGAGAGCGACATACGTCCAGACACGTGTACGGACGCACCTTTGTTGCTACATTCTTATTGCTTTGCAAATTATTTTTTACATCCCAAATCGCATAATTAATATACCACAATTAAAATATAGTTAAAAACAAGCTCGGACGTGTCACAGCGGAACTTTTTTGGCCGACATCAAAAAGGTGATTATCGAATCGATACGTATATATTTTTTTACTCATGTACACAGATTTCTCCAAAATGTAAGTGCTGATTTGCGAGATTCTTTCTTTATTCGGTAGGGTGAGCTCTAGAAATAGTTCCACATAAATTTAATAAATTGAGTGGTGGATTATAACCAAATTTAATAAAAGAAATACTAGTGTATTAAAACTACGTACACCGTTCTTACCTCAAGAAAAAATCAAAATCATTAATACACTAAAAATTATGAACGAAATTGTTGTAATAAAACAAAAGTAAGCCCGCTGTTGAAGACTTCAAGGCTTTGAATGTCATGCGTGGACTTAAATAAAGTTGATTATTCTTAAAAATTTATTATAAGATTTAAAAATTTAAACAATTTAATTTTACATAACGTAAGTTTAATTTATTCAAACATTATCCCATCGAGTTACAGATGACTCTTAGAAATGTCGCATGTATGTATAAAATGGCGGGAAAACCGAAGTATATTAATTTATATTCATCACAACAAAATATTAGGGGATGCATTTATAAAACATGTTGTTTTAAACTAATATATTGAAACTATCGTTATAGATGAGATATATATACCTTCAGTAAATAACATTCTTGATAAATGCCATTAATAAAAACGATTTACTTGGGAAAGGAAACATTAATGGGATATTATCTAATCACATATTTATCTTAACAGGAAGAGAAATTACCGAACATTATAACCCGTACTGACATAGGTGATACCGTAAATAATTTCCACTTTCTATACGTTAAATATGTAAACACGTGTACATCAAACATTTGTGGAACGCGCCAATCTAACGCAATGCGTCGATTTACTATCATAAGTCAAACAGTATTCGAGATAAACAGGGTTGCCATTCGTCGGCGTTTTGTTGGATTCTCACTAGACAGCTGCAAGATATGCCCCCATCAAATATGGTGAATGTCTTGTCTCTTTAGTTGCGACTTGTGCCGGCAACACCTGCTCGACCTTTGCAACCGTTGTTTAAAAAAAACGTCTACTAATTTAATTGAAACTAATACAGAAATTTCTTTGATCTAAAATTAAGTACACTAAAGAACTAATGTGTTATACTAATACATTTGTACAAATATATAATTTAAACGTCATACGACGTGACTACAATATGTCGGTTAAAAGCCATCTAGCGAAAGAGTTCATTCCTACAATTTTTACTTTTTCAAAAAAATTCGGTAATAAAAATGAAAATAAACAAAGGTAGAAATTGTATATAGGAAGGCGTCAATAAATTCCCTGAATGAAGAGGCAGTGATGGAGAATTACTTTTTTATACCTGCACTAATTAAACCACAATAATAATATAAATACCTAATTTTACCAAACACAATCGCATAATTCGATTATCGTTGACGAAACAAGTAAATCGGTAAGACAATGATTTACAAGTGGCACACGGTGATGAAAAGTAAAAAAAATAGTGCCGTATAGCCTCTTAATGAAGAAACAACTTGCAGAAATGGACGGAGTATCGATTACAACCATTGTCCGTAAATGGTTTTGGCGTATCAAAGGTGCGCAAGTCGGGTGCTGAAAGCACACGCTGGCAGTAACGAGAAGAAATCGCCGTGGCTGAATCGTGGTCCACATGCCACATCGTCACACTATAATAAAAATAACTGCAAGTCTATTTCTGTTAAACAAGAGTTGAAAAGTTATAAGTCCTCAATTTCCTACACGAATGGCGGCCCTATAGATAATTGATATGGAATCGTGACGAGCGATCGCCTTACGACACAGCATTCGATACCCCGACGTCTAGCCACCGACGTAGTCCGTTTGTGTAATATAACTTGTATTTACCAAGTCGCTGGCCCGCTCTGTCTCCGTCGCCCCAGTTCTCACACAGCGTTTATCATTACGATGACCGAGCGCGAAACCAGAATTAATTGATTTTACGAGCATTATTATATTTTAAATATTTTAAAAACCAATTAATTATCTAACCCTAATATCATATAATGGAAAAGTTATTTTTATTATGTCTTGTCAATTTCATCTCGATGATTGGCAATACCCACCACTGCTAGCTTCGCGTGAAATTTCCTGCCACGCACTACTCTGTGGAATCAGCTGAAGCAAGCGGAGTTTCCGAACCGATAGGATTTAGGGACCTTCAAGAAAAGAGGCCTACACCTGCCTTAAAGGCCGGCAACGCATTTACGACTCCTCTGGTGTTGCGGATGTTCATGGGTGGCGGTGATCATCTGGTGGGTTTCATGCTAGATTGCCGCCTATACTATAAAAAAAATGAAACTAAGGGTGACCAACCAGCACATAATTTTCCTAATAGTAAGTGTTGTCTGAAACCTCTTAACACCTAGTCCACCTAGTCAAAACAAATTTGTTGAGAATGGAAATGGGATGGAACGTTTATTTTGATAAAGAGACGGTCGTTTTTAAGCAAAGTATAATTATTACTCATAATGTTGTTTGTTTTTCTTTTAACAACTCAACTGCTATGTTTTTAAGTTTTTTTCTTTAATTTATTTTAATATCATTAGCAAAAGTAATAAGTAAAATTAAAGATCTGTGCTCAGGAGAATCACTTTGGCTAGGTTAAGACGGACTTTTGTCTTTTATCTGCGATTTCCTATATCCACTACACAAAAAAGAGAAGCTTTATGCTTCTATTTGAAGCTGGTGTTCTGCATTCTCTCCAGTCGAGCCAATCCATTCACGGTGCAAGTACAAAGTAACAATTAACTATCGAGTTGGCAATGCACTATGATACGCATACCGTAGAGCTGTCGGAGTATTTTAAGCCTTGCATATTTAAGGCGGTTATACCATCAGAATCATTAAAGTTTTTTGGAAGACTCTTACTTACGTCATCCACGTATGGGACCAAGATAAAAAACGAGATTGCTCTCTTAAATTACCAACTTATGATTAAACCCTGCTATCTCAGTCGCGGGTCCTTGATTCGATTTCCATCCGGGGAACAATATTTATGCAACAAAAATTTATTCATTTGATGTCATCTAGTATCAAACAGTAAATATCGTCGAAATTGATCAGTAGTAAATCATCATCGGTTTACTTACTAGGGCATTGGATCTTAGTCCTCGTGAGGGAGCAACGCGTTTGCATTGTGATTCCTTATTGAGTGAGGACGATGTACTCATTGGCGAATTCATCTGGTTATTACTATATGTAATCAACTGAGTAGTATACATTATATATACATTATGTATACAACGTAGGTAACAACGCATCTGCATTATGATTCCTTGTCGCGGATGAATATAGATGTCATGGGCAGCAGGAATCACTTGCCATCAGTGCACTGTGTGCTCATTTGTTACTCTTAATGTAATAAAAATAATATATAAGCATATTTTATAACAAAAGACTGATACGGTACGAAGAAACTAACTTGTTTTGCACACAGCAGTCGAACCGGGAGAGGGTACCGAGTGCAAAACAACTTATTTACGCTACTACCGCCGCCGAGCTGAATAATCGACTTTATGACGAAACTGAGAGCAATAATCGTAATAGATGCACGTATTTTTTCCATCGCTTCATGCTGTCGGGATGTGTAATTTTTTTTTTAATTCAAGTATAAGAACAAATTTTGAATTGTTTAAATAATCGTTTTATAATTATGTGTAAAAACTAAAACGCCTAAGCAAGTGTAAAATTTAATACCATGCCATAAATAATTATCAAAATTGTTCAAAGATGAAAATGCCGATGTCCAAAGCACGTTTACATGTGATTGATTATTAATAATTCTCTCTTCCAACTACATAAAGCCTATTATTGAGTTATTCTTGTGTGAATTATTATTATGCGAGTATATTTTAAGACGTTTTATATAACAGTTGTAAATAGTGTCCAGAGAGTTATTCTTTTGAGTGAGTTGATTGACGTCTTAATGCTTTAATTGTGAAGGCGGAAAAACCACTTGCTTTGTGATTGACAGAAAAAAAATACTTGATCATACGATCATACAAGCGTGTTTTATTTATACTGTATGCAGAGATTTACTGAAAAGAAGTTATTACTTAAAATATAAATTTACAGTGTAATTTATTTTTAGCCACGCATCTGCGTCAATAGAAACGTTACTATCACGTTATGACCTGTAATTTTATGGATGTAATAATACTGTAAATATAAACTCGTAAATAAGTGTTTGATTATTTTTATATCGTTTCACTAATAACACATACACAAGCGTTTTATTAGAACTACGCTGTACATAAAACTTTTCTTTATATATTAGGGGTGAAATAAAGAACACCCAAAACACACACAATGGTTAGTGATAACTGTGGCCCATTTATATCTATCTTCATGAAAGATTCTAGTTGCACACACGTTGTTACCCTCGAGGTGAATTCGGGTATTAGAAAGTATCTGCGCCTCAATTTTTATCCAGGACTAGTTGTTGCCCGCAGCTTTGCATACGTGGATATATGTATATTAAAATAAGGTTCGCAGTTTGAGTATTCAAAAAAGCTAAAAACGCCGTAACGAAACCATAGCGCGATTCAGAAACAGTGCACAACACCATCTACCGAGCTTAGATGTAAACTTGATATAGAAACTTCATATTGAATTTCATGGTTCTTCCTTCAAAAGTGACTAACTTTCCATAGAAACTTTAAGGTTAAGTTATAGATAAAATTTTGAAAAACTACCATATACGTATACCGATTTCTAAACGGAAACAGGTGTATGAAATTACGTGCTTATGGCTTCGAAAATGACGGACTTCCCTGGAATCGTTCACCCCCTATTTTAGGGGTTAAATTTACAAAAATCCTTGCTTAGTGAATGCGTTCAACATAAAAGACATCAACTGTAAAAAATTGAAGTTAGTAGCCCTAGCGATTTAGGCTCTGCGTTGACGAAACAGTCAGTAAGTCAGGAGAAGGTATCATATACCTATGTATGTATAGATGAGTATTGGTCACTGGATTCTACTGGTTCGCAGGAATCACTTGCCATCATTTAGATATGCATATTTTGTTATTATAGAGTTTGATAGGAATATTATAAGCTTGATGTTTTCATTTGATGACACGAAAGGTCGGAAAACATTCAAATTTAATACGTTAGCGTGGTGAGGGATGGCGCTACGCCGAAGCCGACGTATTATAATGTAAATAAGGCGTGATCACGTACAAAAGGACGTGGGAGGGAGAGAGTGGGATTGACGGCTCTCGGTTCGAATATTAACAACGTTCTCCGTGCTTTGTTATACAACGCGGGTTTTGACTGTTACATCATTATGCTTGTAGTGCAAATGTAAAATGAAATATATCGAAAAGAAATTATGACCTCCAATGTACGAACACGAATTTCGATACATTTGCTTAATTGTAAACTAAAAACTGATTGAAGGGTAAATCTTGGACTGTAATTAATATAATTGATTAATTTCTGATAATGTTTTATGCACCTGTATATTTATCAATTGGGATAATTTTAACAGCCTATACGCACCTGGCTAATAAAAATGTAAACAGATGTTATTTCTGATTTAAATATTATGTAGTACCAACACGAATTTCGATACATTTGCTTAAATATAAACTAAAAACTGATTGAAGGGTAAATCTTTCACTGTAATTAATATAATTGATTAATTTCTGATGATGTTTTATGCACAAGTATATTTATCAATTGGGATAATATTAATTTTTTTTTTTTTTTGGGCCATTGCTAATAAAAAGGTAAACAGATGTCATTTCTGATTTAAATAATATTCTATCATATTTTCTTATTAGTTTCTAACATGTTTAGAAATAGTTTTTGATTCAATTACTATGGTAATATTTGTGCAACAAATACCAGAAGTAACGTTATATAATTATATTGTATTATTATTATATTACAAAATTTTTTAGTATAGTTTTAGTAAAAAAGTTTAGTAAAATTTATTATTTTCCAATGCATTTCCGTCTTGAAATGAAAGCGTCTATTCTTTTTTAAATATTACTTATATACGTCACCTGCGTTCCCACGACGAACTTGACATTGATATTCCAGTCTTCCATGTCTTACTCTAGTTCAATAATTAAAATCCATAACTTGATACTAAAATTAGATAAAGAATCTTATATATAGATACACGTGAGAAACGTCTTTACAGTCGAAAATAATATATAAAATACGAGACGCCGCATATATTCCTTAATGTAATAATAATTATACACGCCAGATATTTTCTTAAAAAGTGCATTGAGAATATATGAGGCTAAAATAAAACTGCAACTGTATATTGAAGAATGTGGAACATCACACGCCGTGGGCTATTCCTCATGTTGCAGCGTGGGTGTAGTGTTACCAGCTCGCATGCCGGTGAAAGCAAACATTCAGTCAGCGTTCCATATAATGCTTGCTGGGACCGTCACACGACACCTTGGCCTTCGACGCACAACTTGAATCATCCCACTTTATCTGTCGGCGTTATGTTGTGGTAATATAAACATAATATTGTGTAAGTATAACGCTTAACTTAACATAATGTTATTTACACAACGACGTAATTCTTTGTTGCACAGACAGTTCAATACGTTTCTCCTTAATAAGAACTGTATAATTATGTTATCATAAATTTTGCGTTAAATATAACTTGATATTTTCCGAGCGGCACGTTAGAAAGTGTCTCGTTTGAATAAAGCCATCGCGTGCCACAAGACTGGATATATCGAGTAAATACTTTTACGAGTGTTTAAAGAATAATTATATTTACCGAGAATGGGTTTGTATCTCAGCTAGCTTGTAATTATTGTAGACGAGATTTGTATGAAATAAAGTAAAAAACGAGCTTACGGTGATGGAAATTGATTTCTTGACCCATCTTCAATAAAGAATCAAATTGCAGATGTTTGTTTTTCACTAAGACTTGTGGAATATTTTTTTGTTATATATAGAGTGATAAAAAGTACACATCATTGATGGTTAGACATTCATCGACAAGGAATGATAATGCATATATGTTGTCACCCGTGAGGACTAAGATGTAATATCTTGTTACCAGTAATAAAGGTCCCGGATTCCTACACTCACCGTACAAAACACAGCTATGTTACGCTGGTATTCTGTGAGGGCGTGGCTTATCCGATTGAGCGGCCTATTTTTCAGCATCTAGTCAAATGCAATGTGGTTCTACCATTGTTAGATAGCTCGTAACCAGCAATAAAATCTACAGTTTCTTTCATCAAAGCACCAAACAAAACACGCCAGTAACTATTTTACGCTGGTATCCTGTAATAGCGTAGTACTCCCCGGTCTGACTGATGTTTCTTGATGGTTACCTAACATATAGATGTTTATAACTTATATTATATTTTATTTTATTAGAAAAAATCATTCTTCAACATCTTAGAATGAGAAAATAATTCAACTCCGAGTTACACAAAACGCTCCATCATTCGCCCGTAGTAACAAGCACCTTCATCATTCAATCTGTGAGTGCATTATGCGCGTTATCAATCAATAGGACCGGTCTCAAGTACACGGTCAAGTTCGATAACCTCGCCTCTTCTTAACCTCCTTTTTGTGACACTCGGTTATTACTGACTTTCTTGTGTTCTATTTCCAAAATGGGTTAGTGAATATACGAGTGTATTCGGTATCTTATCAAAAAATACATACGCTGGAATCAGTCTCTGATAAGATAATTTGATAATTTCTTGTAAATAAGTTGTTTTGATCAAGTTTTAATTTTTAAATGGTTAAGGAAAATATTATTTTCTTTTTTTAAACACCTTTATATATATTTTTAATCAAAGCCCTTTAAAGCAATTAACGTTACAAATACTATTTCCTAAAATTATCCAAAATATCACCTATTATGAAATATCATAGGCTAATTCCTCAATAAAATCGAATTAATCAATGGAACTTAGATTATAACTGTGCCATTTTTTTATTGTATTTTATATTGTATTAGGGCGGTAAACAAACACAGTTCACTTGATGATGAGTGATTCCTGATCCCATAATACCCACGTTTATCCTTGATAAGGTAACAGACGCGTTGTCATACCCAAGGACGGTATGCCTCGTCACCAGTAATAAGGGTCTACGTATCCCTACACTATCCAGACGAAACACAGCGACGTCACTCTGCTACTTTGTGAGTACGTGATCTTTGATGGTCGAGCAGACCCATTTATGCAGCAGTTAATAAACAAACAGCAATACCGCTGTTTAATGTCATATCCAATACATTTTCTTGACTAAAAAATTTCGTATATTTAATGAAGTGTACGATGACTTTAAAGATTCGATACATCGTTCCGTAGGCCGGAATAATGGAATAACTGGCTTTAATATACGGACTCGCTTACCTAAATGTGAAGAGGAAAAGGCGACAGAGGAGACATCAATGGGTCAATTGTTTTCATCGTGATGTTACTTTTACACAGCAATGTTAAAACTTACCAGTTCTCAACCCTAAGGGCTGAGATTGAATGCCTAGTTAGCTGTTATTGGGTCCACGGATACCCACACCCATCAAACGGAACACAACAGCGTAATGCTGCTATTTCACGCTAGTATTCTGTGAGGGCGTGGTCCTTCTCCGGTCGAGCGGTTCTATTCCTGTTTTAGCTAGAATCTATAGCAGTTTAGATAAATATAATTATATATATATATATATATATATATATGTATATATATAAAAGTATGGCTGTATCTCTGGATATAAATATTGGTTCTCCTATGGTAGCAAACTCTATCATATATTTATTAAATATTAAACCAATCATTTTATAAAGATTCCTTTCTAAAGTTTAAAGTAAAATATTTATCTTAACGAATTTCTAACGCACTGACAAATAGTTTATCAAAGAATAAAATTTAAAATCATTTTACCGCCATTGTCTATTGTGAATAGTGTTGCCAGGCGCCTGATTTGTTGGGGTCTTCTCGATTTTAGAAGCTTACGGATACGACTTGATTTACACTTAATCTAGTCATTACAATCGTGACAATTCTCGCTAATGGATAAAGATTACGTAAGCTCTTTTAAAAGTGAGTAGCAATTCAGAACTTAATAAAAGGATCTTATATTATTTTATCCAACTACAGTTTATATTATGCGACGGAGAGATTACCAGAATGACGCAATCCGACCAACACCTAATTCCATATCACGAAGCATTTTTTTTGGCCGGGCTTAATTTAGATTATATACGATGTAGAGTTTTCGTTTTTATTCTAAATAAGTAAGGCCGATAGCAAACTGTCATTGAAATATTGTGGAAAAATTCTGATTAACTATTTTAATATTGTGGTTACGGGCCTACGAAGTTCATATCTTAATAATATCCATTAGCTAATTAAATAAAGTATTAGTTATTTTTATATACTTAACATTAAACTAACGGTAATAAAAAAAAGATATGTTTTCAGACATGATTATAAATATACGTTATTTTTAAGACAACATTCGAGAATTTTTAATAGGGTGACAAACGATTACGTAGATAAATTTCAAAAGACTACTGCGACCCATGACACCTATACGTGTCGTCCACATTCGAGAGCCCTGTCACCCTGTGGATCTAAGGGTCAGTTCACTTTCGTTGCTCGTAATTTGTTCCTTAATACTCATAATTTTCTACGCATATTAGCATAGATATTTACAAATTTATATAAAATAAGGTATTGTGCTATAAGATATATCAAAACACCATTTCTGTATCGGTAGTAGTTTATTTTATTATCATCTGATACAAACATTTGGTTTTGTACACCGTATTTGTGTAGGCGTATTGAAATAAGCGTGGTGCAACAATCGACGATAGAGCTTTCCAATATTCCCACGAACACATTATTTTTATTATTACATATTATTATGTGTGTCAACCACGTATCATCGTTACATAATCATACATTATAGTGCTGTAACATTTCCGCAACTAGAGGCCACACAAAAATCTTCCCCTTCATTATTTTATGTAATGTACGTGTAGGTTAGATCGGAGTAAGCTGCGGGTGTAGTATCAAAGATACGGGACATACAGCACGCGGACAGAAAAACAAACAATTTGTGATGTATACAAATCAATATTTTTTATTGTATCACCAATACAGGAATAGAAAATAAAGATGAGCAGAATAATTGTCCATACAACAGGCGGACCTTACTTCCAAAACGATTTATTTCAGACAACCCACATGTAGAGAACTGATCTAACTAGAATGGAGAAGTCGGTGGTGTACTTTAAGATTAAAGAAAAAGAGTAAATACAGGTCATACAGATAATACAAAGGAAAGGTATTTGGGTAGCATCCGAGACGCAACAGTAGAGTGAGTAGCTCTAATCACTACACCACGCGGCCTACAATATATATCATCACATGATCATTGACAATACAGATATTATGACACTTTTTCAAGATATTTTGTTTTAAAAATAAAACTCCATATACAATTCATATATCTCACACAACACCATAACACACTGCTCCTGTGTTTTGTGTGGTGAATAGTTCAGGCCGGTCCAGATCGCTTACTGTATAAAAGAACAGCTTTGAGGTTGAAAGGTGGTCGAGCGCTTCGGGCACTCAGCCGAGACCTTTATTAACTGGTAACCAACACAGGTTCTCGAGAGGGAGCCTCGACTTGGACCGTGCCCAGGGCGCCAAAGCAACTTACTCAAGGGTGTCCGAGAGGACCAGAACCTCGTCTCGGTCAATTACTTCTAACGGATTAACAGCGACGTGCCGCCGCCATAATACGCAGCGCGATCTCTTCTCAAACGAGCAGCCTCGTCTGTACTCCAACGAGTTTATTGTAGCATGCCTCTACCACGTGGGATTTTTATATGCATAAAAATCTTCACCTACAGAAGTCTGTTAATTTTTTTTAGCCTTTGATCCATGCACGGCATGGGCCAGGAGCCATGCATTTCCGGTTCATTTTTTTGATTCGATTTCATTCATCAATTGCAAATCCCACTACTTTCGTATTTTCCTCTTCACATAATCCAATAATTAGAAATGATAATAATAATTTAAAATATTTTTCTTTAGAATTATGAAAGTCCCACTGCTGGTCACGGCTCCTCTAATCCACTGAGCACTATTGTTCGAAAAAAAACGTTCCATTGTTGTTCCATTCCTTCATCACCGAACTCACGATTAACCAGCACTTAAAATTGGAAGTAACAATTTCATTTTTACGATTATCAATTGAATAATCTGATATTCTTACTGTGAACGCTCTTTTACGTAGACAATATACGATAATATATTATATATTGATAACTCTCGAAATTAGGATGGCAAAAAGTCGTTCGTATTCAAAAAAAAAGCTCGCGAATACCTGCTTAAAAAATCATCAGCAAATTAAGTTCGTCATTAATATATATATTTATGTATATATAACTATATATGTTTAGTATATGTATGAGTATATAATTGATGTGAATATAAATATGTATGTATGTATTGTATTATATTTATATATACTTAGAATAAATGTAGTTCTTATGTATACCTATGCTGGTTTATTTAAAAATGTATCAGTGCTCAACTCAATCTTTCCGTACCACCCAAAGGTTTGACTGGGAGATAATGCCATAGGCATTAAGTCCGCCTCTGTACACTGTTTGTGCAAAAAGTTTTAAAAATAAATTTAGTTTCAGACAATAAATTACAGTCCTTGATATTGTTTGGTATAAAGCTACTTACATCCACATCATTTATCATTTAATAACAAATCCTTGAAAGATCAAAGCGTGCAACAGATGAAAAATAATCACAATCATGAACTGTCAATATTTTTTGCGTTCGTTAAATGGCAATTTGATTGAACGTTGATACAAAAGGACCTCATTTGTCTTGAACGTTATATGTTTGAATTGTAATCGATCGTTTTAAGATTTCTTGATGCATTACATTAATCTATATCTTGCTATGGATGTGCAAGGCGTACGAACTTTTGTAACAATATTATTGCTTATCTATTAAGTTTATAAACGACTCTCTTTGTAATGTCAGCACTCGTTATAATAATTCCGTCCATGCTAATTAAATTGATATAATTAGTTATTGAATATAATTATTATATTACATTACACCTTGAGTGTAAATTTTTTATGACGGGGGCTATGTTATATCTACTATGGTCACAATTATACACGTCAATAGGCTAATGATTTAGGGTACGTTGGTACGTTATGTTCTAGCACAAGCATTTTTAGCTTAGTTGGATTGGTTAACCGGAATATTAGTTATGTTAATAGCATTGCTAATTCTTTCTATATAAAAAAATGCTTGTTTGTTCGTATAACGCGAAAAAGGAAATCTCATCGTTACAAGCCACCTGCGATTACAATTTACAACCGGTCAACCTAAAGTCAGTAGAGCCAGTGTCAGCTTAATACATATTTATAGTATTACGGAATTAAAAGAAAATCTCAGTCCTCAAGAGTGGCTTTGTTGAGGATTGATGTAGATATCACGTACAGCAATCATCACTTACTATGTAACTGGTAGAGCTACGCAGCAGTTTGTTTCAAGCTGCAGAATGAATCGGTCAGCTCGACCAGGGTACGACTACACCCCACAGAATACCAGCGGAAAATAGCAGCATAATGCTACTGTGTTCTGTCTGGTGAGTGTAGGGATCCGGAGACCTGATTTACGGGTGACGAGGCATTCCATCTCAGTCCTCAAGGGTGAAATCGCATCTGCATTATGAATGTAGATTCAATCGCAGGTATCACTTACCATCAGGTGAACTGTATACACGTTTGTTACTCCTAATGCAATAACAAAAACTTACCATCTGTGCATTGCGTGCGTGTGCGTTTTTATCCCTAAAAATTAAAAAAAATATATGTTCCTAAAAAGGAATACCTTATTCAAAATATGACACATATAAAATATCATATAGATAATATAGTGTAGATACCTAAGCATTATTAAACTTTTACGTTAGTTCAGCGAAAATATAATAATGATTCTTTTGTCTAAATATCTATATAATAAACTCTTTGTCGTTAGCCCCCAACATACGAGTAACATAAATAGATCCCTTACGTGTTCTTAATGGTAATCAGACTTCATGACGATACACGTGCAAGGTGCGAACTGAAGTTATACAAGCTTAAACGCCCTTCGTTACTTATTTTTAACTTCACACTATAAACAACGATAAATACGTTTTAGCGTACTAATGAAGTGTCCTGAACATTCCTTATGTTTATATGTTTTAGTCAAACGAAACTTATGGTCTATTTTATTTTTGTTAATATAAAAACAAATGTTACCAAAATCAGTATACATCAATAAATATACGTTTCAGACTGATTTAAATCATATTAGCCATAAAATCCAACATAGTCATAGAATCTTTCTGCTCTTTTGAAAATAATTATCTACCATATTTATTGAAAAAATGAAATCTCAATAAGATTCTCGTTCGATATAACTAAAGATTTCTCGAGAAAATACTAAGTGCTCTAATAATGACTAAAAAATCGGGTGAAGTTCAATTTATTAAAATACCCCTACCAAATAAGTTTAGTATTCAATTTGGTAATTAAGGGACACTATTGCATTAGTTTCTTTCTATTACTGACTAAGAAGCGCATAGCATAGCACATAATAGAGTTATTTATACAGTCGCAGCACCATACTTCCATTGAAATAAATAAACAAACACAACTGAAACGGTACGGCATTCTGTGTCAGGTTAAATGTCGAATTTTTATACCAGAGCCTCTTGAACGTTTCGGATATAGAAACCAGATACCAAACAACACTATTGAGCACCTTCAACCCGTAGAATTAGTTACTTGCTAGATGAGGCCATTGAGCGGACATCTGATAAAACGAGTATATTACGTGATGTAACGTTTTTATGATTTTTCTTGACCTTTCTAATTGATTCTCTAAGCGAAACGGTCCCGAATATATATTAAAATCACTGAACAATATTGTAAGGCAAGCAAGGACTTTTATGACCACAACACGTCGATCGGAAAAAGACTTTATTAAATGACAGTATGATGATGTTGATATTAATTTATCCCTAATGGGAAAGGCAAAGGACTTTAGTCCATACAGCCAGGTCTTGTTCGTATGATGGTTGGTCTGACTATCTCTAAATGACAGTATGTTTGCGTTGCCAACGTTCGAGGAATAAATGTAGCACTTATCGTCTATTTTTTAATTTGTAATGATATAGTAATAAACTTTCAGCCAGTATCAAAGTCTTAAATCATTGATGTCAGAAGTTCAAGACAGTAGACTATCGGAAGGCCTAATTACTCTTACGTATATAGCATACGGAGACAACAACTCAAGCAGCCTATCGAAGAAAAGGAGTTCTCATTTTTCAAAAAATATCAGTGGTACAGCTACGCTGCTTTGTTTCTAGCTGCAGAATGAATGGGTCAGCTCGATTGGAGTAGGACCACGCCCTCACAGAATACCAGAACGAAATAGCAGCATAACGCGGCTGTGCTACGTCCGCTAGGTAAAGGAAGGATCTGGAGACCTTTATTACGAGGCATTCCATCTCAGTCATCAAAGGTGACAACGCATGTGCATTATGATTCCTTGTCAAGGATGAATGTGGATGTCATGGGCCGCAGGAATCACTTACCATCAGGTGAACTGTGTGCTCGTTTGTTACTCTCAATGTAATTAAAAAAAAATGAAATACGTTATAATCGCATCATTCGATCAATTGCTTTTTCAGTTTTAAAAGTACGTGTAACGAAGTAACACCGACCGTAAAATAGTCTGCCGCCAAAATGTTCCTAGCTATCATTTCACAATGCTCATGTCGCGTCATAAAGTCCGAGCTAGACATTTAAAGGAAATTGCGATGTCTATTTTAGTAGTCTATTTCTGCGTGCTGGCGCTCGGGGCACTGCGGCCCCAACAAAACAAACAGCGACGGCGATCATATCGTTTAAACGAACTTGAACCCAAATCACCAAGCCATATTAGGCGAGCCGCAACACTGCCTTGTACCACGTATTGAACCAAATATAGTGAACTCTCATTTTCTATCAGAGGATGAATTACGCTCTCTTTCAATCGTTTTTTTATTAAATTTAGAGTAACAAACGAGCACACAGTTCACATGATGGTAAGTGATTCTTGCGGCCCATGACACATTCATCCTTGACAAGGAATCATAATGCAGATGCTTTGTCACCCTTGTGGACTGAGATGGAATGCCTCGTCACCAGTAATAAAGGTCTCCGGATCCCCTCTACACTCACCAGACGAAACACAGCAGCATTATGCTGCTGTTTCACGTTGGCATTCTGTGAAGGCTTGGTCCTACCCCGGCCGAGCTGACTCATTCATTCTGCAGCTTGAAACAAACTGCAGTGTAGCTCTACCACTTGAATATTTACTTGAATTTAACACTCTTTGATACGCGATACTTCGTTAAACGTCTTCAGACTTTAGGATGTTATTTTACAATCAAAGAGAGCGAGGGCCGTTCGGCATTTTACGACAAGCTACCGGTTAGACCGTTAAATTTGTATGACCTGTTGTCGTATTATACAATGGCTTCATTCAAAAATAGTCGACGGAACTCGATTCATGTTTTTGAAACACTTTTCGGGTCTGAAGCAAATACAAACTTAAAGGCTTTTCTGTGAAGTTCCATTATTGTATGATCAATAATCTTCTATACGAATAAAGCAAACATCGATGCTATATATTGTTCTTTAAGTTCTTTAAGTTGAGTAAGTCGATGTTTAATTTATTAAGATCTATAAATAAAAATAGATACCAAACCTACAAATTTATTATATTTGATTTTCATATGTGAATGGGTTAGCTCCACCGCCCTTACAAATACTCCCTTAAAATAACAGCAGTGTCAAAATTATGAGCGACTAAGAGAAATCAATAATATAATTACTGGTAACGAGATTGGATTAATCTTAGTCGTGCATGTTGATTCCTTATCGAGGATGGATGTTGATGTCTATAACGGATTTCTTAATAATAGTCGCACCACGCTACAGCTAGTATCCAGCTACGGCTTGAATGGATCGGCTCGACCGCATGGTGAGTATAGTAAACGGACGCCTATCTATAGTTAGAGCGAGTCATTCCACCTTAGTCTTCAGGGGTGATAATGCATCTGTATCCTGCTGTACCCATAGTTTCATAAAAGAAATAAACACAGACGTACAATATTACTTTAGTTATAATAAATATAAACATGTTATTCTATAGGCTTACACTAGGAGAAGCTTCAGCGTTACTACATATACTTATATAATGTTACAAATAAAGATTATTATTATTATTATAGGTAAAAATATAAACATAATATGCACCAAAACAATGTACATACTTTAGCTTTGGATTACCTTTGTTGTTAGCCGCAAACAGTGTGACACAGAAAAGGTTGGTAAGTAGCAAGCCGAAGTGAAATGTAAAGGTGAAAGCGATCCAAGTCCTAAGTCACGCTCTAAGGATTCTTTTAAAAGGTGCTGCAACCTGAAACACTAGGTAAAACCACTTCCCACCTCGCGACACTTACACGTTAGCTTTTCTCATAATAACGTAAAAAAAAAAAATTACTAAATATACTTATTGTGTTGAATTTATATACATTTCCTTAAGTAATGAATGTAAATAAGTAAATTATGTTCTTGAGTTTTTATCTTTATTGGTAGTGCATTGTTTACTTTAGTCCAAAAGGAAAAATGTTTTACCTACCGCAGTTGTTACTTGTTATCATGTCTTATGTAATCTCTATGTTTTAATTATATTCAACAAGGTTTTATATTTTTTATATATATATATATATTATGCTCATTATTATGATGATATCATCATATTATTTTGAATGTTATAAGGTGTAAGTATACATATATAGAGAGAGAGAGAGACAGAAAGCGTGGGGATGTGCATTTCCCTCTTGAGTCACTAGACCATAAGTGACAGAAATGTAAAATCTACTCCATACGATGAGATATATATTACTTTGTTTAGAAACATAGTGACTTGTTATATAAATGCAATAAATAAAATTACAAATGGCACAAATATCCTATACAGGATAAAAGGTGCGGCCATGCCAACTTTACAACTTAACATCTCTCCGATTACTGAATGCTCGTTATGGCGAATTGGTGGAGCCGAGTGCCTGACGTAAATGAATCATTCCTGATGTGGCCGTTGTAACTAATTTATTTGTTTTTTCCCCGAGAAAATGATTCGTTTTATGTGTCCGTTAATGGCTTAGTAAAGCTCGATAGGCGTTTCGGTGAAGTGTACGTGATATTTTATGACACCACGCAGCTCGCGTTCTATATTTCTTTTAAAGAAAAGTTGAGATTTTTCTCTCATTTCGACATATCTAACTATTATTTAACCTTTTATTACGTGCAAGAGTGACAACGCAGTTATGACCTTAATGTCACTTCCGTAAGTGTAATCAACCTGAAAATAGACACAGCTCCCCTTACGCAAGGATATCATTTTATCAAGGGCGAAACACTCACAGCCAGGGGCGATGGCACGTTCCAAATTTTGGTATATTGAATTCAACAGGAAACGGTAAATTCTTAAAAAAGTTAATACATAGTAACTGTATTAACTTCAATCTTAGCATCCTCAAGGCTGAAATAAATTTTGGACATCATGCAAAGAAAACTTAAGATAAAATGTTTTTCTACATTTATAATAAAACCAAGAATGACAGAAACGCCACGATCACCTGACGTTAATTTTTAAGATCTGAAATTAAACTGAGGTTTTGCATGTAGGTCTTTATGGATCACTAGTCATTACTAGTGACCCATAAAGACCTCTATGCATCCTCAACAAAAATTCACATTGCCACCTCTGAGCACTAAGGAATGGAATGCCTCGTTACTAATATTCCAATAATAATTAGACCTCCTACACTGACCATGCGATACATAAAGCGTTATGCTGCTCTTTCACGCTGATATTTCTCTTTTAAAGCTACAGATAGAAAATAACAGCAGCGTAGCCATGCCATGGTTAAAAAATTACTACTACTAACTCACATGTAAACGGAATACGATAGAACTTTGACGACTAATTTCATTCTTTCATATTTCCGTTGCAAAACATTTCATTACACAATACAGATTCACTCCAATACGGCCAAACAAAACTTTAAAAAAATGTTCATATAGGAAGTTATCTGCCTAATAGGTTTCAATGATGGGGACAGTTCTTATTTCTAGAGAAAACAATAGACCGTAATCCGATATGGTAACCCGGAAATGATTAGGAGATTTCACACGTAATTAACTTATTTTTTATCATCCAGATTTTCTCAAGATATTTTCGATTATTGCGAATTATTCATACACTTTATTAAGTACCGTCACCAAGAATCGAACTCACATTGCTTGCGTACTATAAAATCTTAAGATAATCTGGCCAATAAGCTGCCACGGCTCAACATACGTACAAAGTAATTGTAACAATAATAAAAACTTTGTTAAACATACGACAGATGGACGTGTATCTTTTTTTGTAGCATCAAAGAGGACCCTCAACCGCATGACCGTTTTATTCGCGTAATACAGACAGCTTGCTTATTGATTCTTCGGCAGATGGTACCAAGCATGCGTGCCCCTTCAAAATTAGCATTGTGCATTCATCTTCACTTTATACCTTTCGTACAAAAATATTGTCAAACGACGTACGCACGAATATTATTACGATATAGAGTAACATTTGCGCGCTGTATAAATAAGTGTATTCTTTTAGTTATTTCGACGTATGCTTTTGTATTTTTTAATATTAGGGGTGACAAATCAGCACATATTTCACCTGATGGTAAGTTTTGTTGTCGCCTATGAAATTTACACACATCCTCAATAAAGATTCAAAATTTAATTGCAAAACATGAGTTTGTATTGGATTTGTTGAAAGTAGAAAAATAATTAAATTATAACTAGTAGTCGACTGAATAGTAAGATTCAGCGTAAACTTCCTCTTTATCCTTTATGTTATCTTCTTAATGTATGCGCATGTCGCAGTGGACAGAGTCCCGAGAAACTATATGTGTAAATTCATATTTGTGTAAAACAAATTGGTGATTGGACTTGGGTGTCTTGTACATAATGCGCGCGTCCCTGTCACTGATTTGAATCTTCTTTCGGTCATAATGCATAAGCATTACACCCTACTAGGGAGGTGTATGTGTGCGGTATTGATAATTAAAAAAATAATTAAGTTTTACTCACGTTACTTTTTCATAACATATGCATCTTAGGATATATAAAAGGTAAAGTATTTTTTTGAAGCTTCAAAAGATTTTGCAAGAGGATGAGAGCATTTACCGAGGCGCTTACAAATAATAAAACCACGTAACAATTTACTTTTGTTGTCTGTAACATTAAGCTTCGCAACGTTGATATAATAGCATCGATGTAGAATATCAGATCACGATTACTGTTCAAACTACATTATACAAGGGAACGTTTATTACGAAAAATTCATTATTTTATTACAAAACTTACTTTAAAATGTAATATCGTCAAGACAAGCCTTTACTATTTGGTAAGTTCTCAAGTTAAAATGTTCATTACGTAGCTGTATACTGTTGTGTTAGTCGTTAATATATTTAAGTCTAAATATGTAACTACATTCTCATAGAGAATGACTCATACTGGATGGAATGATCACTCGAGTAAGTTTGAGGGAGTCGTGCTTAGAGGCTAAGTAAATATGTCAAATCGTTTTAAATCAGTGGTAGAGCTACACTGCAGTTTGTTTTTAGCTGCAGAATGAACGGGTCAGCTCGACCGGGGTAGGACCACGCCCTCACAGAATACCAGCGTAAAATAGCACCATAATATTGCTGTGTTTCGTCTGGTGAGTGCTGGGATCCGGAGACCTTTATTATTGGTGACGAGGCATTCCATCTCAATCATCAGGGGCGACAACGCATGTGCATTATGATTTCTTGTCATGGATGAATGTAGATGTCATGGGCCGCAGGAATCACCATCAGGTGAAATGGTGCTCGTTTGTTACTCGTAATGCTATAAAAAAAAACGAAATCCACCCTGATGAGGCCTTGCGTGTGAGTTCTCAAGGGTGACAACGCTTCTGCATTTTTTTTTATCGTGAATGACTGAATGTGATGTGCATCAGGAATTCCCTAACATCGGGTGAGTTGTGTCAAGTTGTCCTTCCTAATATCAATAAAAAATCAACTCGGTACATCTCAATGACTTTAAACTTAGTTGTACAAGACTATATAATAAAATAAAGATGATTATATATTAGAATGTGAGTTGTATAGCCAGATGCTAATAATATGTTAATTATGCAAATACAGAACCTTTGCTGAGAAATAATTACTGGACCTGAGACTGGTTATTGTCAGATCCTCTGATCTCTTAACCACGAATATATATCCAATGTACATAAATACCCACAATAATGCAAGTTGTCATAATAAAATATTAAGTTATCACACTGACAGATGTCCAACGTGTTGCGTCCGACACAACGAAGGCTGGAATTGAAAGGAGTTAATTACTTAGATTTTGTCGGTAATTAATTACGTCAAAACATTTAGGGTGCTCGTTTTGTAACGTTAGAACTTAATTAGGAGATCACTTAATTGCTCAACTCGACGCCACAAATGTGATTAGCGGAGATCAGATTTTAGGTAGGCTATCGTAAGGGTTTTTTTAATGAGGGCATGTTTATAATATCAGCCCACGTTTAAGTGGATATTATCTCCAAAAAGATTTTAACTTGTTTGTGATTTAACACATCTGTATTTCTTGTTTATTTGGAGATCGTCTCATTGATTTACTCGATATTACGAATGTGATTAGCGGATAGGAAATTTTAGAGAGGCTATGGAAACCGTTTTTTTTATAATGGCATATTTATAATACCAGCCCACATTCAAAAAGATTTTAACATTTTCCTGATTTACCAGATCTTTTTTTTTTGTTTATCTCCTGATCAAACATTCCAATGTTTTAAGCTTCGCACTTATTAAAATATAAATAATTTTACGTGGAGATTCTTGAAATATAATTATTAAAATTTCATTCGATTTTATTTTTATTTCTGTAACGAAGATTCTATAATTACAAGTTTTACTACTACCTACAATACGGTCGAGGGGTCATGCGAGGCGAGTGCTTTTAATGATCTTCGAAGTTTCATTTAATCTCGTTTCGGAAGAGCAATAATTATACAGAAATAAATTCTCATCAGGATGGGATTTTATTGATTATATTATACAAAAATTGATATATAAAAAGAAAACTACTTCCCTTTCCTTACCATCAGATGAGCTGCTTGCTTGTTTGCCATCTCAAAAGCATAACTTAACATTGGTATTAACACCAAACATGTATCGTTATCTACACAATTTGTTTGTATAAAATTTTTAAAAAAAATTATGCTTATATTTAGACAGTGTTTAAATATATTTTTACTTTGCTAACTGTTAAACGTCTCGCTCAAACATGATATCCCGTGTGTAATTATTACACAAATTTATTATTATATTAATATTATTTTATTATTATTTATAACCTCAAACGTACATTCAACGACGGTGATGTTTACGTCTCTACGCCTGGAACCTGGAATTGGGTTAATTTCGCAACCGCACCGCATGGCATATACAGTCGCCCCAACTCCCTGGTGTGACTCTGGACTTTCAAGCGTTTCCTTAACCGTTCCCGTTACGAGCCACGCAGCCGAGATCTCCATTTAATTACCTTACGCCGGGCGCTGTCGGCGTTTTTACCCCGCTTGTTATAGCCCGTAAAAGTCCCGACTACTCTTCGAAGCAATCGCGTTAATTTTCGTCCGAGGACAATTAATCTCTTTTTGCCGCCATGGCGGAACAATGCTCATAACACGTGCCAGTGCTTTAATAAAAACATAGGGCGACTATAATGAATTTAAAACAAATGAAAGTGGCATGTGTCAGTATATGATTTTTAATTTTTGACATTGGCAATGATTGGTCGTGACAACAACTGAAAAAAATACATTCTTTATGGTTATATTTTTTTTATTAAGCATCGCTCAAACTCGATTTTCGTTTAAATCAATTAACAGTGAACTGTTTGCACGTGGTCAAAGTCGCCTGTTAATGTAAATTATTTTTAAATAACTCCCCTGTGATACAAATTATAATAGCCATTGTAATCTCGGTGCAATGAGTTTAATTGTAATTTAATGCAAGGGGCGGCGCATTAATGGCTCTCAGCATTATCACGCTTATCAGTTTTAAATAACTTTTTGATATAAGCCAGATGTCCTTTTCATCATTTATATTCCGTACACAACACGCAATATTTATTTTTTTGAAATTTAACTAAAGCGTTACATTATGATCCAGTATTTAATAATGTACAGCTTTAACTAATACTTAGTTCGTTACATATTAGATAAATGTTGGCTAAGACAAATAATATATTTTAGCATCGTATTATATTACAAAGAGTTTATTTTATATTTGCGCGAATGCCTAAGACACAATAACATATTTTATATCTTCTGGTAAGTAACGGAATATATCACTGGAGCAAAATCTACCATAGGAATATCATACCTGGTATAAATATTAACACGTGATTTTTTGTATTTAAAAAAGCTTTTAAGAAGTTGTCAAATAATGTGTTAAATAGTTTCTTGTGTTTTTTTCAAGTCTTCTCACTTTCATTTAATGTCAAACAAGTATTGCAATATTAAATACATACAAATATTAGGTATCAAACATGTAATAACCGTAATCAATTCACTTTCCAAAACCATGTCTTAAATCTGACAGCGTTTTTAAAGGAGCGCCAATTTCATTAATAAAAATGTCAAATAAACGCACCCGCTGAGTACGCAAAATTAGCACTCGTCGAAATCAGTAATGTATCCGTTTACACTTTACGTACATCTGTTTGTGCACAAACATCTGTTCGGCGAGCCCTCAGATGCGTGACCGATGTTCGGTCCGGTGTAATTAGGTTCTATTCAGTTATCTTTATATTGTCAATTCGATCGCAATGCCATGCCCGCGTCGTCGATTGATTAATGATTAGAATTAATTTATTTCGTTCTTTCGTGTTGATTGACGCTAGGGTTGCCATAAATTTATAATGTGTTGATAAAATGACACATTTTTACTTTTTAACATTATTACTTCTGAATTAGTATGACATGATAAATTATTATTTATATAACAATTATATTCTTTGTGAACATCATAATTTTCAATCAACGCATGCATGACATAGGCGTTATCCTACCAGCTTCAGCAAAACTGGCACGTCCTTAAAGATATCCCTGTGCCCACCACACTTGGCGAGTTTGTCGGCTCAATAATATTCTCATAATACTTATACTTCGTGAGTAACGATCTTATTTAGCACGTTAAATCGTAATATCTAGTTTAGATTCCTTTTTTTATGACATTGAGAGTAACAAACGAGCACACAGTTCACCTGATGGTAAGTGATGGCCCATGAAATCTAGTCATCTTTGACAAGGAATCATTATGCAGATGCGTTCTCACCCTTGACTTGAACTGAGATGGAATGCGTCATCATCAGTAATAAAGGTCTCCGGATCCCTACACTCACCAGCATAATGCTGCTGTGTTTCGTCTGTTTCTATTTATTCTATTCCTTTTGTTTTTTAACCTTTTGATCTAAAGTAATATCTGTCTGAAGTAATTCGCTTCGACTACATAAAAGAGGATTATGATAATAAATATACTTGAAATATAATAGTACATTCAATAGCTTCCACTGTGAAGGTCCGCTTAAGAAATATCTGTTGTTATATTTTCAATAAACAGATAAGTACATTTTATTATACTAAAATTAGAATTATGAATTACACAACACTAGCTAATTTTGATGAGACTTGAGTTCTTAGTTTACCTATTGATAAGCGATGATTAAATATAAACCTATAGTCATTTTAGACAAAAATCAACAAGAATAAACAATGAAAGAACACTTACCATGCGAAGCATATTCTTAAATATATATTATATCGATACAAAATTATTCTCATATATATCACTGATATGCTGCTATTTAAGATAGACTCGTAATCATTTATTATAAATAACGAGATATATATGAAGAATTGAAGCAGATGAATTGTCTAGTGATCATGGATCTATATTAATTGACTTCCAATATTTTGAAAACAACTATTATTATATATTAATTTAGGAACATCTGTATAATATCTTAAATAAACAATACATTTCTATTTCCAAATATTTTATGAAATGTTTTACGGCATCTGGATATTGTCCTCTCCCTTGCGGCGGATTACACGAAAATATATCATATTGTTATGACAAAACGAATCCTTTATTTGTTCAAGTCCAGTTTGCTATGTCTCGTAAAATTCGAATTTGCACTCCCGCCTCGTTTGCCTCGAAAATAAACGGAAAAGGTCATATTTTACATCGTACAGACCCACATACCATAGTAATTTAACCTCGCCCGATCGTAAATCTCGTGAAACGGTCTCTCGAACTTTACAATCGAACTTGTGAGCATTTTTCAATTATCCGTCATTGACCACAATGGTGGATTTTGATGGTCATTTCACTGCTCGTAAACAATTTGTAGCGGCATTTTACTTAAACTCGTCAATATAAAGTAGCACTTAATTCAAGTGTCATAAGTCATTTATTGATTTGGTACTTTATACCTCCAATCCCACCCCTACAGTAGGGTCCATATCGAACTTTTGTTTGCAGCCGAGGTATGTACTTCTGATATCTAAATAACAGACTCTTTGGTACTAAATTAATTTCTTTATTATAGCTATTGTGAGATTAATTTTTGCATTTTATTTTGTTCTTACTATGTTTTTCTCTTGTTGCAGGTAAGTATCAGCGCTACATTGAGATTGGTCAAGAGTGAAATGAAACGATGAATAATAATATAAAATTAAATTTACAATGACTTCACAGAAATCAATAATACCAAGTGCTTTTCAGATTCCTTAAAAAACTTATTAGCTTATTAGATTTCGATGAACCAGTAATAAAAATACGAAGACGGTTTATTAATAAGATTTCTTCGCCGATTTCTAACACGTTGATTACTTCTAAAGTTACCAGCATGATCTAACATATCAAAACACAGGATCATCTACCTACTTTGTTATTCTCTGAATCTATTTTTGGTTATGGCATAATATTGAAGGACAAAGGGCTAAGAAATATATAGAATTAGATTAGAATATGCATATATGCAGTCACGCAGTCGTCAGTATAATCGTAATAACAATTCAATTGTATTAAGAAACGCAAATACAGGTAAACGAAAATAGAGGTACATACTCATAACTTCTGCCGATCACAGTACCATCGCCGTAGCGACGTGATTTATAATCATCACGGATACCCACGAGAGACGCCACTTGTCCCCATCTCCCGTCCTTTGAGGCTTGGGGGATCAACATTTTGCCGATTGATGGTAGGTGGTGGTTGCTAGATGGTATGGGGAATTAGGCGTTTAAGCAAGCTTAAAGCACTTGGCCGCAACCACCGTGGGCTCGGCAGCGGCCCTTGTTTTATCGGCCACTCGCCTGGAGCCTGAGCCCCGGGCAGAGCGGCCGAACTTGGTACCGAGCTCCCCGCTCCGATGGAGGTCGGGCGACCATTCCTGACGGATGGTCCGACGCTCGGTAACCGGTTTGCAGCTGAGCACCTGGCCCAGCTGCTTAAATGCGCCGATCGTTTTCGCTAGGCCCCAACCGAAGTAAACGATTCGACTTGGTGGACACAAGTGTCCTCCCAATGGGGCTGTACGGGGAATCTCACCCCGTACCAAGCCCAGGTTACGTTCAGTGGAGAACGCTGCGCATACCGGACGAATCCAGCAAACCTGGTCACAAGCCTGACCGCCGCCACCCGAGGGTTACAGCGGTGGAAGTGCGCTTTCTCTCGCAGTTTTAGGATGTGCCAACGAGATCGAAGCTCCGCAACAGCCGCTAACGGTGCTTACTATTTTAGGCAATCCCCTCCTCCCGTATCAGTCTTGAGCAGCTGCGCCACGAGCAGGCTTCGGGCAGGAGTTGAGTCTCGATTGTCCGGCAGTCCCTCCAGACGTTCGAGACCCCATTGGCTAGCCTCGAAAGCTCGCGTATTGGATGGTGTCAGAATGGCTGGCTCTTCTTCGACCATCCACGCATCGGCTTCCGGGGCTATGGGTTGTCACAAATTCCCGCCCGTTAGGGCATAGCACTAAATCGTGCTACTTGGAGAGTTCACGGCACCCAAGCCCAACTTTGTCTTTAACCGAATCCGTAAACAGACCTAGTTTCCAACTTGCTCCGCCTTTGCACGGTGCCCTAATAAAATTTCTCTTTCCAGAATGAGTTGGATAAGATTACGAATTTGCCGCGCGTAATTAAGGTCTCATCTGACCCTTCATTTGTGACGATGGCCCCGGGATACTTTAGCGAGCAAATTGTTCCTTGCTCTTCCACTTCGGTTATGGAATTAAATTTACAATGACTTCACAGAAATCAATAATACCAAGTGCTTTTCAGATTCCTTAAAAAACTTATTAGCTTATTAGAATTCGATGAACCAGTAATAAAAATACGAAGACGGTTTATTAATAAGATTTCTTCGCCGATTTCTAACACGTTGATTACTTCTAAAGTTACCAGCATGATCTAACATATCAAAACACAGGATCATCTACCTACTTTTGTTATTCTCTGAATCTATTTTTGGTTATGGCATAATATTGAAGGACAAAGGGCTAAGAAATATATAGAATTAGATTAGAATATGCATATATGCAGTCACGCAGTCGTCAGTATAATCGTAATAACAATTCAATTGTATTAAGAAACGCAAATACAGGTAAACGAAAATAGAGGTACATACTCATAACTTCTGCCGATCACAGTACCATCGCCGTAGCGACGTGATTTATAATCATCACGGATACCCACGAGAGACGCCACTTGTCCCCATCTCCCGTCCTTTGAGGCTTGGGGGATCAACATTTTGCCGATTGATGGTAGGTGGTGGTTGCTAGATGGTATGGGGAATTAGGCGTTTAAGCAAGCTTAAAGCACTTGGCCGCAACCACCGTGGGCTCGGCAGCGGCCCTTGTTTTATCGGCCACTCGCCTGGAGCCTGAGCCCCGGGCAGAGCGGCCGAACTTGGTACCGAGCTCCCCGCTCCGATGGAGGTCGGGCGACCATTCCTGACGGATGGTCCGACGCTCGGTAACCGGTTAGCAGCTGAGCACCTGGCCCAGCTGCTTAAATGCGCCGATCGTTTTCGCTAGGCCCCAACCGAAGCAAACGATTCGACTTGGTGGACACAAGTGTCCTCCCAATGGGGCTGTACGGGGAATCTCACCCCGTACCAAGCCCAGGTTACGTTCAGTGGAGAACGCTGCGCATACCGGACGAATCCAGCAAACCTGGTCACAAGCCTGACCGCCGCCACCCGAGGGTTACAGCGGTGGAAGTGCGCTTTCTCTCGCAGTTTTAGGATGTGCCAACGAGATCGAAGCTCCGCAACAGCCGCTAACGGTGCTTACTATTTTAGGCAATCCCCTCCTCCCGTATCAGTCTTGAGCAGCTGCGCCACGAGCAGGCTTCGGGCAGGAGTTGAGTCTCGATTGTCCGGCAGTCCCTCCAGACGTTCGAGACCCCATTGGCTAGCCTCGAAAGCTCGCGTATTGGATGGTGTCAGAATGGCTGGCTCTTCTTCGACCATCCACGCATCGGCTTCCGGGGCTATGGGTTGTCACAAATTCCCGCCCGTTAGGGCATAGCACTAAATCGTGCTACTTGGAGAGTTCACGGCACCCAAGCCCAACTTTGTCTTTAACCGAATCCGTAAACAGACCTAGTTTCCAACTTGCTCCGCCTTTGCATGGTGCCCCTAATAAAATTTCTCTTTCCAGAATGAGTTGGATAAGATTACGAATTTGCCGCGCGTAATTAAGGTCTCATCTGACCCTTCATTTGTGACGATGGCCCCGGGATACTTTAGCGAGCAAATTGTTCCTTGCTCTTCCACTTCGGTTCTAAATTAAATGTTTCCGAAATGATTATTTATCCCCTATAGGCCTACGTTTCATTGTTCGCTAAAAGGAATACGAAAAAAATGGATGCATTTTGATGGAATACTCTCTAGTAAATATAGTATAATATATATATTCTTAAAAATATAGTAGTTTTATTAAGTAATAAAATGTCTGAAGTAGCATATTCCCCTGTACTTGCAAACATTGATTATCTATTTGATACTTTTAGTATTTTTATTTACTATTGGTATATTCTTATTTTACTTTAACGAGTATGCTTGATCCTGAAAATAATTTTAAAACCGAATATGGAATCTCGAACCTCAGCAGAGACTGCTGAGAATGCTACTTACTGAAAAATAACTTATTGATTTTCTCAATTTCAAGAAATCAGAAACTCTAGTAAAGCATCCGATCTCATCGCATGGTCTTCTCTTCTATCTTCAGATACATGATATTGTTTCAACTTCAAGCCGTTGACCAGATTTATTATTTATATATATATATATATATATATATATATATATATATATATATATTAAGAGTACTAAACAAGTACACAGTTCACCTGTTAGCAAGTGATTCCTGCGGCTCATGACCTCTATTCATCCTTGGCAAAGAATCATAGTGCGTTGTTACCCTTGAGGACTGAGATGGAATACCTCGTCACCACTAATAACCTTTATCCCGGATCCATACAGTCACCGGACGAAACAGCAGCATTAATATGCTGCTATTTTACGGTGGTATTCTGTGGTCCTACTCCGGTTGACTGACCCATCATTGTGCAGCTAGAAATAAACTGCAGTATAGCTCTACCACTGATAGAATTGTAATTTGAACAGATGGCCATTCCAACTTGTTTACTGGCAAAAGGCAGACTAAGAGTTCATCACTCAAAAGATCAACCGAGAATTATTATGTTTCAGAACAAAAACAAATAAATCATGCAGTAGATAACGCCACCATAACTCTACCAGAACTTTGTATAAAGATTAAGAAAATAAATCTACGCTTCTTCCCCCTACTTGTGAAGTGTTTAAATATAGATCATCCAGTACGCTATTGTTGGTAACACTATTGTAAAGCACAATTTTATCTCAAAAGTGTCGGACAAGACGGGTGTTCTTTTAATCGTATTCTAGACCGTTCAAAGAATGAGTGTTCGTGTAAATAATATTACTGCCTTATCACGGCTCTACATCTGCTGGAGTCACGAGCGGCGGTATAACTGAAAGGGCATCGAGGAAGCGACTGTTTGTCAGTTTGTATGCATAAAAGTGCCCGGTAAACAAGCATTCGCTTCCCGACAGTTCGGCGATCGCGATGTGGGTAAAATAATAAATGTTACATTCAGATCTATGGATTAAAATTAATATTCGTTATAGTTACTGACCGCTTACTTTTAATTATACGGTACACAAGCATCTGTGACGTTTTTATTACCTATATATTGTGTGTTTTGGATACCTATATATTCTGGACAATTAAATCGCCGGTGAAAATAAAAATCATGAGGAAATCAGCATGTCGAATAGATAATTTAAATAAAATCATCAATCAATTTACATAGAAGTCAATCAATAATCGGACCAGCTGAGGTCCATTACCAAAGAATATAATTTAATTGAAGCTTTTATTGCTCATTTGCCAAGTGCTTAAAGCTTAAAAAAAACATTACACGCATACAATGCATTTAAATTTTTTTTGTAATTATCTTGCGCAGTTATCTTCTTTTAAGTATTTTAGTTAACGTTAGAATAATAAAAAAGGTCTCACGTTTCTTTACTACCTCAAGGGCAGACAAAGATAACAAGCTTAATACAATGTACACTTGGAAGCTTCATGTGAAACAAAGTGATCATTTCAAATTATACTAAACACAAATGTTAGTATGCAATTAATGGAAAATAGTAATCTTAGAAAAGGAATGTTCCAAAAAACCACTTTAGATCGACGAATTGTGGCAAAACAATTTCATTTAAAGTGACCGTATAAATAAATAAAGTGTATGACATTTTAAGCCTTGTGAAAGAGTTTAGAAAATGATTATCCATTTTAAACTGTTTCACAATATAGAGACTGCATTGCAGTGACACTGGGTGCGGCCTTTTAAATTACACAGCTCGTTCAAAACTTGTTCGCAGCTCCCGAATTTCTGCCTAAATTAAACTATATTTAAAATCTATCGAAAACAAACGTGTCACATCGGTTTTATCACGTACGAAATTGCATTCGTCATAGAGGATTGTTCTCTTTAGATAGCGATCCGAGTCGAGGTTTCGTACCTCCTTATAAGGGGCCCTCGGATCGCGTTATCACCCGCCTCTGTTGTCGTCGACGTTCTTCGTCCACAGGGGTTGGAGTGCAGCGGTGGTGCAGCAGCAGCAGTCTTCGCGCCAGATTCGCAGCATCATTGTTATCTCCCTACTCAGCGGGCCTCAACCTTAGCTTTAAATACGCAAGCTGCCTGTTTAAAGCCAAGGTTGAGAAACGAGCATACAGTTGATCTGATAATAACTGATGACAGATCATTCACCTTCATTCCTCTTCAACAAAGATTGAAGATGGAGATGCGTAGGCATTGAAGACTGAGTGAGGTTGCCTCGCTACTCAATAATGCTGTCCTTTCCAAGTTACTTTCGACTTGAAACAAACTAACTTCAGCACAGTTAATGCTTTTGTCAAAGTAAATGTTTTTGACAGTGATAGAATTATACTGCAATTTGTTTCTAGCTGCAGAATGAATGGGTCAACTCGACCGGAGTAGGACCACACCGTCACAGAATATCAGCGTAAAATAGCAGCATAATGCAGTTGTGTTTCGTCTGGTGAGTGTAGGGATCCGGACACCTTTATTAATGGTGATGAGACATTTCATCTTAGTCGTCAAGGCTGATAACGCATCCGCATTATGATTCCAATGATGTCAAGGATGAATGTAGATGTCATGGGCGGCAAGAATCACTTGACATCAGGTGAACTGTGTCTCGTTTGTTACTCTTAATGTAATGTAATAATAATTTTGTTTTCACTATGTCCAATTATTATTTAGTACATTAAATGATAACATCGAACTTTAACTCAAACAATCTATATTCTTATATTTTATAAGGTTTAATCTCAACTATTAACCTAGATAATCTATTCAGCGAACTGGTTCATTATATGGTATAAATTTAGAAGCGTTGAAACCAGTCACGTTTCATCCAAGGTTTTATTTCGTGTTTATATTTAAGTATGCATTTTATGAATGTTATTTATATTAAATGGCGGGAAAATATTTTTTTAATTTAATAAACGCGATAAATCAAAAAAAATCCGTCAAGAGAATTTTAATGCTATTTAAAAAAAACTTCAATTCAACGATCAGTTTTTTTAATGAAAAATTATCGTCTAATACCTTACATATTTTTTTCCTCGCGCACTTTCTTTCTATTTTAAGTAATGGACGAAGCTAATTAAATTTTTTTCGCGTAATATAAATGTTCTTGCACATGCCATAATGAAGTGCCTGCAGATGGAAAGATATAATTAATCCACGTCAAGCTTAGATTTTAGATAGTGCATGTTGATTGACTTCGTAATAATGATTCCGACGATGACTGTACTTTCTAAGAAGTTCGTACTTTATTATCGAGTCCTATGTCTGAAAACTTTGACGTCTTTTACTTCATTCACTCGCTCAGTCATCGCCATGTAATAAAAGAAACGCCTTAATTTAATCCCTGACGTTTACGCGGGTAGCGTTGCTTCATAAAAAAAGATAAAGTGGTTAATGTTTATATACATTACGTATTGTTATATATATAATTTTCTAGTGTGTAGTATATAAGAAACAAAACGAAAAATCGCAGGTTCTCAATCTGACCTCTTAATAAAACTGGTAGAGCTACACTGCAGTTTGTTTCTAGCTGCAGAATGAATGGGTCAGCTCGGCCGGGATTTGACCACGCCCTCACAGAATACCAGCGAAAAATAGCATAGAATAATATTGCTGTGTTTCGTCTGGTGAGTGCAGGGGTTCAGAATCACTGGTATAAGGCATTCACTCAAGTAAAGTTGAAAGTTCAGCTAATATTTTTTTTTTACCCTCGCAGGATCGCTTTAGCAACTAGAACAAATAGCACTTGCCGATGTTAATGAATTATTATTGTATTTAAGATTTAGGTACAAAATATGGCGTTACAAAACTATAGGTGACATTAAAATTTCTTATGACACTGTCTTCCTTTTTTCTTTTTTCCATTTATATAACAATATAAAAAATTTCACACTCATTAGCCATATAACTGCGATTCTTAATCCAAAATGTCTTTACATCGTTACGATAAAAATAAAAAGGATTATTTCTTTCTTTATTATATTTAAAATCAATTTTTTTCAATTACCTTCAATTCTTAAGTTATTTAATTGAATCCGAGTATTATCTACATTTCAATTCATGTATACTGAAGAAAAAAATTGTCTACTCAAAACGACGTTATTTGCAGTTAAATGAAGTATGCCGTAAGGGTCATAGTCTAATACCACCGCCCTTTGTTGCGACATCCGGCTAGTGGAGTGATCTTCGAGATATTGTCACACCGGAAGGGAATGACGGCTTCCACTTAGTACATCCTTTCTATAAAATCTTTATTTTTATCTGAATTTTTGGCAATATACCAGTTGTGACAATGGTAAAAATATGATTATATAACTCAATATACTCAATCCATTCCGAACTATGTAGACACAGGATTCATAAGATCGACAATAAATAAGGTACAATTCATTAGAAAGTCTCAAATTATACCGACTATTACCTAGCGGAAATAACCTTCAGGTAAACTGCGAACTCGATCGACGCCCCGGTCGACCTTATCAGATGTGATACACGAGTACGTGCAACAGCTAGTTTTAAATCGAGGCATACCTCTACCACGTTAACAAAGTATAGTATATAATGGATGAAATGGAGATTAAGGTCTGATTATTTAACGAGATTATTTTTCTACAGAAAGAGAGCAACTGAAGAACCATACTTTATAGTAATTTGCTATATTTGTTTAAATATGGTTATGATATGACACCCTCGTAGTCAGTAGTCAAAGGTTTTATTAGGGCTGATAGCCACTATTAGGACTTACATCGGGTTGAAAGATTAGAACATTCAACGGAAAACAATTATTTATGGGTAACCAGCACGAGGTGTTGGACCGTCACCCTCTGCGCATGAAAACTGGGCTCGAGGGTGCCCAACAAGGACGAACTTCGGCTGGGTCAGTTGTTTCTATCGGATTAAGTGGTCGAAGTCAAGTTCTGGTACAACCGATATTTTTTGTGAAATTACAATCGAACGAACAGTTCATTTGATGACAAGTGATCTCTGTAGCAAAGATTCCAGATGAACATAATTTGTCACTCTTTGAGTAATGAAATATTTTACATATTTTTCAATAAATTCCATACCCAGTAACATGCAGTAACTAGGTCTTCGGATCTCTAAACACACTCTGTATCCTGTGAGAGCTTAATCCTTCCCAAGTCGAGCTGACCTATTTATGCTGCAGCTAGAAACAACGTGCAGTGTGGTTCTATCATTGTTTAACTATCACGGCTCGATTATATACGCAAATTCTGTTTTTCTTTTCTAATGTCTTCTTGTTACGACAACAATCAGGTCACGTCCACCTAAATAATTTTATAATGTAAATTATTATCAGACATTAATTGGCACCCGTCAAATGTAGTCTCAAATTAACATTTTAAATACGGATAATATATTCAATGCATATTCACGAATTAAATGAAGCATTAATAAATTAGTTATGATCGAAATTGTTTTGAGTACAGATTTTGATCTGTCAGAATTTTCCCCTAGACATTAACGTAAACATCAATTGTTATTTTATATAAATCAACTATAATTGCTACTATAATTGATCAACATAGTATAAAAAACTGTAGGAAGTGTTAATACTTTTTTAATTATAAAAAAAATGTTTTTAATCTTTGCTGTTTTTTTTTACACATAGTTGATCCTACTTGGATTCCAGTAATGCGAAATTGGGTTATTGGTTCCTGATTTAATGTATTTTTTTCTAAACCTTTTGATATGGTAAAGCCTCACTATACGTAACTTCGAGCTGCGTGAATGGGTCTGCTTGACTGGGGATGATGGGGTATTCCAATTCAGTAATGTATGCATACTTTTTGGTTGATTATAGATGTAGGCATTCTTTATGAGCAGTAGCCATCACATACCATCAGTTGAATCGTGTGCTCGTTTATCACCCTTAGTGTCATTAAAAACTCATAAATACAGGGTACAGGTTACAAGAGTCCACTAAATACCATTATATAATTATATTTCATTAATGATAATGATGGCATCATGTGTAAATAATTAGTAGAAATTTATCTGTCGTTTATATCCGAGAGCATTTATTTCTAACCGGCGAATGATCGCTCTTCGAGTTAGAACCGACGACTACAAATGGCCTCGTTTAGTTTTCAATTGTCCCTCCGAGGGTTCGAATACGAACATTATTCCAGAAACAGTCATTGAAAGGGATTCCTATTGATAATCCCTTTGCATTATTGATAAAAGCTCTTCGAAAATTATTTCCTTATTGGGAATTTAATAAACATTCGCTTTAATTGGTGAAACTACTTCGTAAGATGCGTATTCTTATCTATTAATATCTTTTATTTTTTAAAGCAAAACAAAGTTAATGTACACAATAATTTATTTATTTCATTAAATTAATACGTAATTTAAAATAATTTCTACTCAAAGCAAATAAATCGAGTTAAATACTATATCCAAACTTCTAAAACCTAAATATCAAAAATATAATATCATTTTTTTTTATGAAACTTAGTGTGACATATTGGCACACCTAATGATAAGTGATATCGACGACCCACAAACATCTACACCCGTCCTCAACGAAAATTGAATATGCATAAATATGCATTGTGTCAAGATCCCTACGCTCACTATACGAAAGACGGTAGCGTTACGCTGATAATCTGTATGACCGCGGTCCTACCCCCGTCAAGCCGACCCATTCATTCGTGCTGCAATAGTAATTTGTTAAATAGTATAGTACTAAGCAGTAGTACTAGAAACAAACTACAGCTCTATCGTTGTTACTCTTTGTTTCATTATTCGTTTAGTCTTCATCGTCGTTCTACTTGATAAACACTAGTTTAGTTATGCCTTCTGTATTGAACCTTATTTAAGTGTGGCTATAAAAGGCACCTTTTGTTATGAAATCCAATAATAAGCGTCGTAGGTACAAGAGCGTATTTCCCGTGCACTCGAAGCCGTCGGTGTAACAACTGACAGGACCAGGGGTTTCGCATTCCAATGGGTTCTATTTGTGGACTCCTCGTGTAATATATCGCTGTTTCATTTAGTTAAGAAATACTTTAAACATTTGTTACCTATATATATATATATATATATATATATTTTATACAAATATATTAAATTGTAATAATCTTGAAGATACAATTTTTTTTTCTAAGGAAGCACTCGTAAACGAACTTGCTTAGTTTGTATTGAAGCTCTTTTCGCCGAGTGTCCCATAAGGAGGGTTAAGTTGTTAATATATGTAACCTATCTTCTTAACCTGCCTGCAATAAAAAAAATTATTTGCTTAAGTTGGAAAACAAAATTCTACAGCCTATATTTATTTTCTCGTTTATTATATTACACGCAGTCGGATTTGTGTTTTATTTGATAACTTTTTGTGTAGAAAGAGTCAAACGAGCAATCCAATGGGTGAGTGGGTCAATTGATAATAGGTTTCATCTCCACCCACCCGCAAGAAATCAGCAACACGAAGAATTATGCTGATGCAATGCCATTTTTTAAATTATATTTTATTACAGACAGACAGTATTAAAATTAAGCCTTTGCGTACACATCGTAATATGCATTTAAACATAACACCAGTTGAACATTCGCGAAGTTTGCGTGCATGCCGAACGTGACTGGCCATTCTACTGTTTGTGTAACTTCAGCAAGTGCCCCCCTCGGCCACGCTTCTGCTCTATCTTGATTAATTAACCAACAAACAATTTCAAATGGCTCCTCGTAGGATGGTTTAATGATGTCTACTTATGGAAAATAACGCCCTATTAGTAACGTAACCTTAAAAGTTTTTTCGTTAAGGAATCTTTTCTGCCGTCCGATCAGTAAAAGACGTTTAACTAATATTAGACCTGTGCTACTTAGCGGTCTATTAGTAATACGACCGCAGTGCGTCGGATTATTAGATTAATTTCGTTTTCAATGAAATGAAGATACGATTTTTTTTATTGTTTGGTAAATTCTCTATTATTTTGGCTCGGTTTATTTTAATAAATTTTAATATATGCTTAGCTTGTTTAATTATAATCGTACATTTCAGGGGCCAGCCCACTCTCCCGGCATTCGTATTTAATTTGAACAACTTGACTTAAAGGATAAGAAGGTTACTAAGAAATAAAGGAAGGTACTTACAGAAATACGTTTAGTATATATTATATATATAAAGACTATATATTTTTCATATATAGTATTTATTTTGTACCCAAGCTTTAACAGGCGACAACTTATTTCTACGGTCAAGTTAATTTCTTATTATCTTTTTCTTACTTTCTTTTAAAGTTTTCATTTAATAAAAATCATTGATAATAAATTAAAATAACGATACTGAACAAAAGGCGATATTTCAGTAAGTACTATAAATAATGACTTATGACAGGACAGTTTCATTGAAATCCTGATAAATCGTAGCGTAAATAAACACACGACATTATCCCCGTCAGCGCTAGCTTTTCACTACGCTAAGTTATAGGTCCATTGTTTCAACTACAAGTCGCTTAGACGCGGGGACGTCTGTCTTACTAAATACTCACAGTTGGCGATATTTTAAATTGTCGTAATTGGTTTCCGACAGTCATTTATAAAGCTAATTGCATGAATTCTAAATGCATTATTTATTTTCAGCTTCAAATACACGATGAATATATATATATATAACATTGAAAGTAATAAACTAGCATACAGTTCACGTGATGTTGAGTGATTCTAGGAACCCATGATATCTACATTCATCCCTGCCAAGGAATCATAATGTAGATGCGTTGTCAACCTTAAGGGACTGAGTTGGAGTGCCTCGTCACCACTAATAAAGGTCTCCGGAAACCTACACTCACCAGTCGAAACACAGCAGCATTATGCTGCTATTTTGGTAATGCCCCGGCTGAGCTGACCCATTCATTATGCAGCTAGAAACAAACCGCTGTGTATCTCTACCACTATATATAGGCGAACGCCATTCGGTCAAACTTAGAATGATGCAGGAGTAAATTAAGGTATGTGTAAAATTAACTAATTGCTTATAAAAATGATACTATATAAAAGTACTATAACAATAAAAATAAAATAAGTAATATATGCGTAATTACATTATAAACCGATATCATTATCGTGTTTAAAGATCGATTGTACAGATCAATTCCGCAATGGCGGATACTTTCCATTTTAAAATAATATATGAACGTGAGCGCGCAACAGATTCGTAGCGTGCTGTTGTAATTAAACTAGCAATGTTAAGTAAGAGCTTTTGATAAATCTCTCTAAAGCTCTTCCGTGTACAGAAACACCTCATGTGAATCAACTTTATCGAAAAGAAGCTGTTTAAAAACTTTATATCGTTTTTAAGAAGGTACACAAAACTGAATTTGGTAAATTTGCAACCGTCGACGAAAATAAGCCGTTCTAAGTAGGTGTCAGCCAAAATGACACATTTACAAATCTTGTTCAGAGGCAATATTGCACTTGTAATCGCGGCCCTTCTGTTTACAAGTCCATGGTTCTGGTCACCACATGGCGTCAACTGCTCAGGTTATATATTAATGCCGTAAGATGCTCCCTTCCTTTGTTCGATGTAATGCATGTGGAAGGAATATTCTGATGCAGTGACAGATACGAGACATCATCATCATCACCCCCAGAACCAGAAAGACAAATAGTTGTAATACACAAGTATTGTTCCACATATTGTGAATTGCAGAACAGTGATTACGTGGTATTCACCGATGATTTATCCTTCTAGGCGTTCACTAATATTTGACATATTAATATTGTTTTTTTTTGTCTGATGATTGAAAGGTGGCTGAGCGCTAAGGGCACTCAATTGAAATCTTTACTTATGGGTAAGCAGAATAAGACTTTCCGAGAGGGAGCCTCGGCTTGGACTGTTACCCTGCGCGTTAAAGCAACTGACTCGAGGGTGTCCGAGAGTGCCGATTTTGAGATCGGTCAGTTGCTTCTAACAGATTAAATTAATATTGTAGTTAATTTTAATGTTACTATATTTATACACCATCTGTTATTTCACGTTATGTCAACCGTGTAATTCGAGCGCCTATGATCGTACCTTCGCAAATCTCAAAGCTTATACAAACCTTTTTGTCTTGAAGCTACGTTCGCTAGTATTTGGCAAGCTTTGGAACCTGTTTCTCTTTGTCATATGTGAACAAAACACTCAGATTTATGGATTCGTGGTCTACCGACTCGTAACTACGTGCCCGACGTATGAATAGTTTTGTAAGACGAATTGTGTTTTGAAAGCGGCGTACTATCATGCAATGCAATACAATGATTTCGAGATGCAATGTACATTACTATTGTGTTGGACGATCTTGATATTTAAACATTCTTTTTATAAAAATTATGTAATTTTATAGTACCTGTATAATATTGAACACTGCCGAGCACGCGATGAAACGATATCTGAAATTATAAGTAACAATTATTTTAATAGTATTTATAACAATTAACAAAGGTCTCATAACTTTAATACTGAGGAGTTCATTTTAAGAATTCTCCGTGACGTGTTTGTTTGTCAACCCTAATATTATAAAAAGAAAAATATGAGGCTAGACAGAGATAGCATGCACACATATACATATATATATAAATATATATATATATATACATATATGTATTCATTAGTATATAGTACAGAAATGTTAGCCAGTGACTTAGTATGTAGGATTCTAAACACCTGTACGACAAACTATCGGTAGGTACCACTACAATTTACATCTGCGACTGCATGCATATTTTATTTATTTTTGGTAATTTATATTATACCGAAAAAATACACATTTTTAGCATAATATGTATTTAATATATATCTATGAAGGCTTAAGGCTTAGATGTCATGATTCCACTGACAGACAGACACACTGTACATTTACAAAAAAAAATGTACAGTAATTAAAAAAAAAAAACAATATTAAAATTACAAAATGTAAATGTAAGGAAATAATGAGCTTACTTATTTTCTTAGCTAAAGATATATTTAAGATAAGATTGATACCAAAATTATATATTGTTTCCCAATGATTTTACTACTTTTACAAAAAAGAAATTTCATATCAGCAACATAACATTGTATTTTTGTATTAAATTATCTGTCAGTATAACTGTTCCAATTACAACGTTAATAAAATGTTTACATATAGTTATTCTGTGACCTAGATTAAATTGTTATTTAATCGCGGTAGTTAATGAACCACGAGGATAGTCCATTTCCTATGATTAATATTTATTTAAGGATTTATCGGCCATATTTATTTGTGACATTTAAATGATACTCGTATGTATGAGAAGAAATTGAATTTTATCGTTTTTTTTATTATATTGAGAATAACGAGTTCACCTGATGGTAAGTGATTCCTGCAGCCCTTAATATCTACATTTATCCTTTACAAGGAATCATAATTCAGATGCGTTGTCACCATTGAGGACTGAGATGGAATGCCTCGTCACCAGTAATAAAGGTCACCGGATCCCTGCACTCTCCAGACGAAACACAGCAGAATTATGCTGCTATTTTACGCTGGTATTCTGGGCGTAGTCCTACCCCGGTCGAGCTGAGTCGTTCATTCTGCAGCTAGGAACAAACTGCAGTGTAGCTGTGCGACTGTTAAAAATATAAAATGTATCTAAATTAGTATGATATATCCGCAGCTTATGAGTACTTACGAGTAAGTGATTATTAGCCTATATATATACTGAGTATAGGTGTCTCCCCCTGATCATATTGGAGCATAGTCCGTCACTCGATTCCATAGCTGATAAGCGCTCCACAAATGTCTTCAAAGTATTTTTTCATTTATATCCCAGATTTAATTTTCATAGGAACTTGAAGGATGTTGATCTATTTACCTGTCTAGCACCTAGTTAATAGGATACTTTAAAAACAATTAACAATTTAATTCAATGTCGAGAAAAGGATCTTAAATACCAGCATGAAATATCAGCATCTCTGCAGTTGCAGCAGCAACTCTGTCGTTTTTCGTTTGATGAGTGTAAGGATCCGAAGACACAGTTAAAGGTACCGAGCACATCAATCTCAGTTCCTTCATATGGCGACTATTATGTGTATATTAAATCTTTGTTGAGAATAAATCAAGGGGGTATTTATGTATCGTAGTCATCAATGTGTTTCTTTTGTCGTAGGTATTTCACCTATTCTTAATTGTTTTAAGTAAATAGGTATATTTTATGTTCATTGCATAGTGCACGCGCAGAGAGTTCTAATTAATATCATCCATCAACTGATTAACTTTCGCGTGGAAAGTTGTTTATAATTAACATTTTTTTCATAAGCTTTACGTAAAATCACAAAATATATAGAAGATGGTAAATTTGCAGGAACTAATTTAATTAATTATTTTAAAAAACTTCAAAAGTATTACTTGTGGCAACGTATTTCGGTATTATCCCATCTACATTATGATTATGCTTTTTTTCGGGATGATTGCCGCTGTTAGCCCTTTTACAGTTTCACCAGGTTGGTGGATAGATAAAGGTGCTATGGGCGGCAGAAATCACTTACCGTCAAGTGAATTTTGTCACTTCACGTAAAAAATATATTTATTTTCTAAAATGGATTTTTTTTTTCATGATTAAGTATATGTTTGACTTCCTTTACCTAAGTCTGTATTACAGCATAAGCTACCATAGAATTGAATGAAGGAAGTGAAACATGATTACTTGACGTGTTTAAAATCAAATTGGTCATTATTTATTTACTTAGAAACAAAACTGTTATTTATAAATCGGTCTATCGGTCTACAACCACTTGTGGTCCAATTACCTTAGTCGGATTAATTATAACTAACTTAACTCCAGTCTAATCATAAGTGTGTACCTGTTGGTCGACCTTGGCATCGCCTAGCCAAATGTTGGCCAAACGGCCTTGGTTCTAACGATGGCTTTAGTCACGTCGACTTGCTTCTAGCCGTCGGCCTTCATACGAATATAGATAGTATCCTGTTTAAAAAACATGTATTTTTAAAACATATTAAAATTTATTTTAGCATAGTGATGATATAGTACATGAATAGTATATTTAAAAAGTGGTATAACGGTCGAACTATCTGGAATGTAGTCGCGGGTTTTGGAATCCCATTAATTGGTGAATATTTGAGTAAACTTATCGATTCTCAATGTAAATTTATCCATATCCAGTTAGCGACATTTCAGATAACCCAATATGGGATGTCGAAGATAAGTGATTGGCACTATTATATAATATTTGTGCGAATGATGATAATAATTAAAAGTGGAGCGATCAATGTTCGTCGCTTTATGAATAATCCTTAACCACAGTATCATTATGGATTGTACAGAAAGAAACGGATTATGTTAACTGGTTTTACTTTTTGAGTTCTATAATGCGACGGTAGGTTTTTGATATATTAGATGAGACAACTTGTACACACCCAATATAATTAAATTTTTGATTTTTTTATTATTATTATAGACAGAGACATTGTTAGGCAGAGCCTCATCATACCTATGACTATACATGGGTAGAACAATTAAAAAAAACAAAAATATGTCCCTAATTTTCGCACAAAGTAGATAAATTATTGTCATTTCAAAGGTACCTATACAAATTATTGGCAACACAGGAAACCATCACCAGCGTCCACATGCCCAAACACTGCCATTTTTCCACTCTAATAGTAAAGATTGTCGATTGATTCATAGAATGAATCATCTGCTTACATCGCAAGGGTATGTAGACGTCCATCTTTGCAGGTACATATATAATATTGAATACAAATAAATATTTAAAAATCTTCACGCAGTTGTTAAAGCTTTACTTTCTCTTCGTGCATTAAACACATATTGGCCACCGTGTTAAAAAGTCATTAAAATGTTACTACGCCTTACGGCATCATATCGTCGCATGTCAAAAACCATTTGCGTATCCGTAGTTTATTCATTTTTTTTGTTACTATTTAAATATCTTTAAAAAAATTACTTCATATAATAATATGCCCATATTTATTTATTTAATTCCACATTATTTGCAAATATTTTTTATTTGCAATCCTTTGACGTTTCAGGAAATTTAAAAATAAATTTACCGATTTATTGTTTAATTAAGATTGTAAACGTAATTATTTAATGGAGACTTCAGAAATCCAGGTAGAATAAAGAGCACTTGTCATATAATTGAGGGGTTTTTAAGAAATATGTTAAGTGATTTATCTAAAATAAATAAGACTAAAATGCAAAATATATAGTAATAAACATAGTTTTGAGATCAAAGATATAGCGTCCTATCACGGCATTATATCGGTAATATATGAGACCCGGCAATAGATAATAAATTATAAACAGACGGTTACATAATATATAGCTTGATTGGGTCATTAAATGTCTTACCGGTACTCTAGCAGGTCGCAATATCCGTAAACTGCTGTATTGGCAAACGTATGTATTCTATATCCTAAGGCGTATTATATCGTAATCGTTTGTTTCGAATTCTACCCAACACGAACGTCCATTTAAACTAAAGATTTGTTTTGGACAGTTCATTTGGACTTACATATTCGATACTTCACACATAATTGTCCTGATTTTACTATATTAGGGGTATCGTTTGCGTTTAAAAAGCAAAAATTCTAAATGTTACTACTACAAATATTGAAACATTAATTTGAGAAGCAATAGCCAATTTAACACATCATAAACAAAAATAGCGGGTGTTCGCTTGTCAACGGGTGTTCTAGCAGCGAGTGTTTCTTAACAGGCTGTTGCAATATCATATCAGATCTAACAACGCTTTACAAAGGTCAATTCAGAAAATATTGCCACATCAAGTGCCTACTAGCGCATCGCGCTCTGAGACCTACATTTTCACAACCCGTATAGACTATCCATATCCAATTTCTCATGTAATCTCGTCTCATCTCATAAAAGTAAATTATTCAATACTGTAAGTGGCTCAAAGGTGCTCGAGTTGAAAGCATCTACGTCGGTGCGATGGAGGTAATTAAATGATCGGATTATGTTATCAAATATTATCATTACGTAATTTTTATTTACTCTTCCGTTATAATATTATTGGTATTAACAGTTTCAAATTATTAAGAAAGTTATTTTTATTATAACGTTTTTATTTCTTTTTTGCCATGAGCTTATTCTTAGTAACTAAATTTACATATACTATACATACATATTAATATAAAATAATAAGGACGTATTTTGACATTAATTGCTTTTGTATTTAAGTTTTTTTTTATATAACAATAGTGGTGCCGTTTAATCATACCAACTAAAATATTGATCAGATTTTGTATCTCTTAAATGATGTTCTAACGATGCCTTGTAATATTAAGCTATATGGACATATTGTGAAATGTATTAGATTTTTTTAATAATACATTTAATTTAATCGTGTGTAAAAGTGCTTTACCCAACTTCTAAATCTACCATAACATAAGCGAAAGCTGTAAGTTTTATCAAATTAATAGCCTTTATCGCCCAAACTGCCATCGTCTTCTTTCCTTTACTGCACTCCCATTTACCCGTTTTTAAAGTTTGTCCATTTGTCAGTCCTTTTCCGCAAACTTTTGGGCCAACTTATCAAGGGTATTTGAAAGCTTTTCAATCATTCCGTATCTGTGTGTCAAGATTACTTTGCGTCGTGATGTCTTTTCGTACACATATTAAAATAAATGTTATTTTCTCGTCAATTAAAGTTCAGCATGTTCGAATTTAATCGTAACTACAATGTAGAAGACCTACTCAGATTTGCTGGTACTTTGGAATGCTGTTTGACGGTACATATATGTTCATCAGCGGACTGATTATACGATGATGATGTTTGTTACGTAGGTTAACCAGCAAGAAATCTCGCGAGCTTTGATTGACCTCTTACTTAAACAAATCTTAACGATGAATGTTTTGGTGTGTTCTTGTATTTGTGTTGAAGTGACTATAATTCTCAAAAATAAAATAAATACAAGTGAAAGCAAAATATCTCAATATTAACCACAACCTTTCTTATATATATGTATAGGAAACAACGAAGTATGTATGCAACCATAGGTAACGTTACGGCAAGGGTTAGAAAAAATATTAGAGCTAAAGAAATATTACGTCTGTCAAATAAAATAAGACTACACATAAAGTTGGTGATAATCTCCTACTGCCAAGTCTAACTACGGCAATAACTTCGGATTAATATTAGAAACTCTTGCGTGAAAGAGGTGGTGGACATTTATTTAAACACTTTATGTATCGTAAAACTTACCTTATGAGGAGATTAATCATTCAGAAATCAATGCGATTCATAGTACAAAAAAATAGCAGTTATAATATATGTAGCTAATTCGATGGTATCTAACAATAAAACCGCACGGGTGCTACGTGTCGAGTCCTGGGTTCGATTACTATCTGAGCAACAATATCTGAAATTATAAATCTTCAAGTTTAGGATGTGTTGTATATATCCCAAGTTGTCGACGCAGCATCGGAATCTAGACCGATTTTATTTCAATACATTTTATCAAACTAGAGAAGACGACTAGTCCGCTGTTCTGTGCTTACACGAATTCTTACGGCTCTATCATATACTGATGGATATAGACCTATATGGTGTTAGTGGGCCGCAGTTAACCTTTCATATAAAAATATCGTGCGCCAGTTGATATCATCCATTAACAACCAAACGATATCGCCATGGTCGACGTCGACGTGGAGTATATCATCTTATGAAACCAGTATATTTTCACACTCGAGCCCGATTTATTACGTACACGCTGCATAAAACATTAGAATATAGACCATTTTAAAAATTGACATGAAACAGTCTTACATACATATAGAATTATACAGACTTAAGTCTTGAACAAGATTCACATATATACTAATACATAATTAAATGTTGAACGAGAGTCTATAGCAATCTAATCGATAAAAGATTTATAAGAAATCACTAAATAGAGGTAACGAAGTGCAGCTCCGTAGTTAGTAATCACATCCCACGCAAGTGACTCACTTTCTCAGACACTCCGCAGACATACTAACAGATAAAGCTTAAACATCTCTAGGTCTACGGCATATTATTATTCTTACATAGTTATTATTTGCGTCAGTACAAATATAATTTTCCTCGAGAACATTTTCGTTACGTCATGCTAAGCTTAATCTCACTTAACTGTTACATCATTATAATAAAAAGTCATCGTTAACTAACAAGAAACATTATACAATCTAGTTTTTAAAAAATACTGAGTAAGCACGAGCTTTTTGAAACATGTATCTTGCTGTTACCACTGGCATGGATTCCTTTGATACGCTTTGAAAAAAGCTGAACTCTTTTAGGACACTATTTAAAACTCCTACATAAGTAACCACAAATTGCAAATACGGTGTCTTCTTTTTACGCTCCCGGTTTTGTGTCACTAAAGTAGCTGCAGTATAAATAATAGTTTTGCACGTAAATAAATGAAAAAGTACATAACATTTAATATTATCATAAATAACAATTTAAATACATAGTAGGAGATCATAGACTAGTCGGCGAAGAGTCTAAAAACCATACTTGAACTTCCTGTTAATAATATTTTTATTCCATTTACATTACCATAAGTCCATAAAATATTTCTTAAATATACACGGACAAAGTCGCGGGTTTAATTCATACATAGTTCAATCCGTCTGAGAGACGGGAGGATTGGCCGACTTACGAAACATCTTTAATTTCCTGCACAAACAATTATCTCCTTGACATTTGACCGCTTTCTTCATAAGCGCTATATCACTTATGTAACTTCCCGCTTTGCTAGTGTAATTACGTACATTAATAGACTGGACACAATTGACGATGTCCTCTTCGTCGATTTCGACTATATCTCATAGGAATTCGAATCGACATCAACTGAAGTAGGTAGGTAGGTAGATATTGTAGTGGCGTAAGAATTTGCGTAATTACATGAAATCACTCTTCACATACGGCTTACTTAATTAGAATATAATACGATCGAAGGAAGGTTTAAATGCCAACCCAAAAAAATAACAATATACCAAAATTCTTGCTTGCTTGGGAAAGGAAACCAGGCAGCTGTGGAGAAAAATACCTTTGGTGTATTTATGTTAAAACACTGGCGATGACTGTATTCATATAATTTTTCTAACATCATATGTTCGTTAGTAGGAACTATTGTATACGTGGCGTACCTTTTTGCTAATATTCGCGCCAAACATACCGACAGACAACGTCATCTCTTTTTTTTCCTTTTATTACATTAAGAGTAACAAACAAACACACAGTTCACCTGATGATAGTAAGTAACTTCTGCGGCCCATTTACATTCATCGTTGACAAGGAATCTTAATGCAGATGCGTTGTCACCCTTGTGGACTCGATGGAACGCGTCGTCATCAGAAATAAAGATCTCCGGATACTCACTCACCAGACGAAACACAGCAGCTTTTTGCTGCTATTTCACGCTGATGTACTATGAGGGTGTGGTCCTTCCCCGGTCAAGTTCACCCATCCATTCTGCAGCTAGAAACAGACTGCAGCGTAGCTCTACCACTTATAACACGGAAGACACTCATCCGATATTTCGCGTAAATCCTAAATGCGTCTGACTTATGTTCGCCAATGAACAGTAAAGTGTAAAAAATACAGTTATAGATTTATACTAATTATATATATTACGTTCACGAAGTATCTCTCTACAGTATCTAACTACAGTAGCGCACTTAAAATATGCGCGTACCTGGGTATTGGTGTTTTGTGTCGTCATAACATTTCGTTGGAATTAAATCTTAATAAAAAAAATGTATATAGTTGTATCTTCTTTGATGGCTTTTGATGGATTCTTTTAAGGATATTTCCTTGTTAATTGAATTTATGTTTAATGTTTCTTGTATGCTGTGAAGTTTCCTAATAAAGTAAACGAATAAATAAATAAATATTAACACTTATCTTTATTGCTTTTAAAACTTAGCTATTATGAAACTGATAATCTGTTTTACCCGATTCTTTAATTACTTAAGAAGAAGCGTGTACTCACAATATTATTGTACACACACGAACTTGCATCTAACACAACCACATAAAAAGCTCACAAATACATACACATGACGTGCAGAAAGTTTACGAGTTATAGTAAAATATCATTACAATATTATCATAATTATATGTAATGTGTTATAGTGTTACGTCTCAATTAAAAAAATTACTGCGTCATTGGAATGATGCTGGTGCTTGTAGCTCAGGGATTCTTTCTTAAGCACGAGCGGGGCTCATTATTTGTACTTTGTATCTATGTAGAATCACAAATACTCGTACTCGTATGATTTAGTTTAAGTCAAACAATTTAATGTAATGTTTAACATAATAAATCAATTTATTATTATGATTCGTATATATCATATATCCATATGTATTAAGCACAAAAACTACTGCCATAAAATTAGCAACTCTCATGAATCCCAGCCACACATTCTTTATATTTTTATTAACATCAGCTAAGAACATGTCAGTGTAATATTTCCTGTGCATCTCAGTCGGACGCCTGAACTGACAACCTGTGTCCTAGAGCAGTCACTTCGCGTTAGACAACCGTTCAGTCGAGAAAGCACAGCAATGTTATCTTTACGCGAACTAAAATTTGTATTCGACTTTGTTATAATTGTACTAAGCTCCATTTTGCATTGATAATTTAAACTTGTTTAACTTTGCAGTCGATCTACAGGCGAAGCTTTACGTATATGTAATGTTCTCAAATATACGAAAGCAAAGCACTGCAGCTAATAGGCCGCTCAGCCATAAGAATCCCACTGAGTTATAAATTGTATCCTGTCGCATATGCTTTCACCAATATTGCTCTGGCTGACTAGTATCTTTGTTAAGTCGTTAATCCTAAGTAAGCTTGGTTGAAATTGCCATTTCATTCCCATCTTGTTCTTGACTGAGTTAATAATTCTAAGAACACCTTCTGTTTCCCTTTCGTTGGTTTGGTTCTCGCTACGGTTTCGTAGAAATATTTTGCAAAACAATAATTCATAAATAATCGTTATCTTATAGTAACTTATATAAAATTTTAAACATATTAAAACTCACATACATGGAAGACGCTCGTCTTAAACGTAGGTCATACTGTAAGTTTCTGGATTTTGATAAATAGGAACAGATATTATATTTATGATAAATTTATTGTTTTTCGAAGTATATTCTCACACACTATTTACAATTTTTTGCATTCGTTGGAACCATTGTGTGAAGCTATAGATGCTATATATAGTTTTCAGTAGGGACATCGTTAGTGGCTTCTCTTCTGTGGATCGCACTCACCGCCGCTTCCGGGCTTGTAAATCGTAAAACTTATCTTTAATTTTCGGAAAAAAATTAAGTCGCAAAGTGCAAGGTAATATGGCGGATGCGTCATCAGTTCCACATTCACAGCTATCAAATATGCATTCATTATCTTAGAGGAATATGTGGATGCGTATTTTGGGGAAGGACAACGTTGCTGCGAGGTAGCTTTTCGCGAACTTTTTCTAAGCAATTATTGACGTACCAATTTGCAGTCCCTGACCTTTATTTTTTAAGCGACATTGTAACGTAATGTTCCGGTTTTCCGAAAAAAGAAACAACCATTTTCTTGCCGCTGCTCCGACTTTTCTTAACTTTCGTCGGCAAATCTTCAAAAGAAAAGATCTATTTCCGACTGGCTTTTTCTTTTCAAATCAAAGTAGTACCCCAGTTTTCGTCACTGTAACACTATATTACGCACATGATACGCAGTTGTTTCTGGTCTTCCATTAAACCAAGTGGTACCCATGGACTTCAAAGCTTCCGAACCTTCAGACGCAGATGCAAAATATTTTGTATTTGGCTCATTCCAATGCCTGTAAGTATTTTTTTTTGTTAGTTTCAATCACTTGTATAATTGTAATACACCCCGTATTGTACATAATGCATTCTGTAACCACAGTCGCCCGCTGACCTTCACGTATATTGTCATGGAAATGTTCACGTCCACGTCTAAATTCTCTGAACCACGAATATGAAGAGTTGCAACATAGTGCTTCATCACCAAATGTCAATTGAAGTCTCTGGCAACTATTACAACGCTAGTGCATTACAAAGTAACTTGTTCCCAGAGAGATCCATTATTGAATTCCGTAATTGTTTTTTTTCTTTGCAAGTGGCCAATTCCAGAAACTTTTAGTACGACTCGTATTATTTTAGCTGAAGACTACGGCGGCGACATCAATGACATTATTAATCACAATATTCAATAAATCAAATCAACCACCATTTTACCATGAAATTACAGACAAATAAAGTCGTCCTACCCGCACCATTCTGTAAAAGAGCACTAACAAGGTGGGAGACAGTACTTTTCTTTAATTTGTTCTCATGAAAAGTTACGCGTTTTTTATTTCGTCCCTGTATAATACCTACTTGCTACATTTTAACGAAAGGTTGCGATGATGCACTATATTTGCAAACGTGTACGTGCACCAATACTAATTAATATATGCACAAGATTGCCTGTAACAGCTTTCAAAATGAACTCCGCTGAGCGTACCTTTATTAATTCAATCACGACTACAAATTAGCTGAAGCCCCAAGCAGGCTTCCCTTCTGTAAATATAATATTTATACAGACCATATCTATGTATACATTTGTATAATATACATTGAATATGAACGGATCTGTTAGTATCGTATCAATGGTTGCGTAGTTGAAAATTATTCAGAACTTTCGGGTAAGTACCCATTTGTGTATTCTAAATACATGTATGTAAGATGGAATGTGAGAGAAACAAGAAGAGAAGAGATCGTGAATATATGTAATAACCTTTAGTCCGTCCGGGATAAGCAGTAGACACAAGTGATGAGATGCGGTTTCGAAAATGAAGTAATCATTTTCAGTTTTTTTAAACTGTAGTGAGTAGTAATTAATATTTATAAAAAGTAGTTATTAATCCTATAAAGCTAGAACTAGTAACGTATTTTATTAAAAAAATAAGTTAATTTGTTATTTAGAAATTTTGTAAATTATAAATAAATTTAAAAAGCAGTGAAAAAACTCTTCAAATTTTTCATTAAAACATTTTCAATAACCGATGCATCGGCTTTGTAAATAGCCTTGTCCAAATGATCGATGTCCTTGCAAAGCGTTCTCCGGAGCTCTGTGTAAAAGCCTGTTCCAAGCAATGCCTTTGTATAGGCGTCCAACCAGGAACAAAGGGGCGTTTCGTATCGACAGCTCTTGACATGGAAAGGCTTTTTTGCTATTTGCGATAAGAAATGGTGAAAAGGTCGATACTCTTCATCTTCGTTTAACGCTGTACCGAAAAGAATAATCCTTTTATTTGTCAGATTTATCACGGACCCCTCAGTTCCGTGAGCCCTGCGTCCGATGAAGCTGTAAAAGGATTAGATTTATATTAATTTAACAGTAATAATGATTTATTTCATTTTATATTAGACGATTATAATTCACGATTTTGTTATAAGTGCCTGCAAAGGAAGTATATTCTACTAAAAATAGGGGTGATTGACAGAAGAAAACATTGTGTGCTAGCTGACCACAAATAATGGGAAAAGTGAGTAAAATAATGATTATATTTTTTTATATTCATCAAAAAACCACATGTGCAAAGCCATCATGCGGTTTAAGAAATGGTCATAGGAAAGCCCAAAATAATCTTGCAGCTCCCGTAATGTATTAGAAATCGTCTCGACTATTCTAGACATTAAATATACAAGTACAAGCACATTTATGTTAAGTCATATTATACCTATCGCTTTGCTATAGCGCCTGGGTAGCAAAACGATATCTTCCGTTTCAGAAATACTGCTATTTCTAAACTAATCCTGTTCGAATTTCGAAAACAGCGATTTCTCCTGATTGTTAGCAGAACTTTGCAAGAAATATTATATCGCTCTAAGCATTATTGCAAACACATAAGATAGAATATACGCATATGATAGGAACTCATTCGGCGTCTCCTGCCCACGACGGATAAGTCCCTCTTCGTCGATTTTGACTATATCTTACTACAATAACCAGATGATATCAACTGAACAGGATACAATATAGTGCCGTAAGCATTTGTGCAAATACAATTTGGACCAAAATTGCGTGTGCAATCATTTTGAAAGAAGGTTCACATGCCGTGTCAGGGACACCGAACGTACATTATACACACCTATACCCGAACATCAATCACTTCTAATACACAAATATTGTTACCAGGCTGAGTTCCATAGTCAGGACCACTGACGCAGTTATCAAATAACCTGCTGGTACCATTGCGCGCGCGCAGCCTTCAATTTCTTACCTAATTTTATTTATTTACTTTTTATTCAATTCAAATCATTTATTTCCAGACAATACACAGCCAATGTGTAAGTAATACTTAACAAATATCTTAGTATCACCCATGTCGAACAGTTTACCGACCTCATCCTCGCCCGCCTAAAGGACTTCATGCTGTCCCGAGGGCTACCAATCAATGAGCAGTTCTGGTTTCGCACCCAACACTCATGCACACATCAAGTGCACCGCATCACGGAGCACATTCTCAGTAAATTTCTTCAGGGCTACCAAACTGGGGCACTTTTCCTCAACGTGACAAAAGCCTTCCACAAGGTCTGGCACAACGGGCTCATATACAAACTATATGAGCTCGGTGTGCCAGATCATAATGACATACGCAAGCCCCGTCGTTGCGCATGCCTCACCGTCACATTCACCGACTTCATGTAATACAAAATCATTTCATGCGCAAGGCTGGTTCTTGCGTAACGAAAATCTACACATAGATCTTGAGCTGCCGACCATAGCTCAGTACCTGAAGCAGGCTTCCCGCCGATATTTCAACTCTTTCGTCACATATTCTAACCCCTTGATTGTAAGTGCTGCCACTTACAATCTCATCGCGAATCACAGATTCACCCGCGAAGGAGACTGGGCACGCCCTCGACGACCCCGACGATGCGACCACCAGAGCCCAAGCCCTTCGTAAAACACACCACACGTACATTGCACCCTCATATCGCCCCCACCGACGGCGAGGGCAAAACAAACTTGCAAACAAAGTTATTCGCGATACCGCCATGTCAGTGGCCAGTTCTATTCAGTCCATAGAAGCGTCGCTGGAGTTTCTTGCACTACTTCTTATCCAGCGCCCACGCATTCTGAAGTAGTGGTACAGGTAGTTAATAATAATAGCGATATTAATTTAGATAATCCTCTATCAGAAGCAACTGACCGAGCCGAGGTTCGGTCCTCTCGGGCACCCTCGAGTCAGACGCTCTCGCGAAACAGGGCGACAGCCCTTGTGCTGATTACCTATATATAGAGGTCTCGACTGAGTGCCATAAGCGCTCGGTCACCTCTCAAACCCGTGAAACTGTAATAGCCCTCGGGCTAACAGTGGCAATCAGACCGAAAAAAAAAAGTTTACCGACTGGTTTATGTAAAATAAATGGTATGTATAAAATAAAAAAGATCTATTGGCATTTGGTGATAAATATTTTTTTAATGTTTTGTAACTTTTCTGGAATTACAACACGCTAAAGTAAAAATCTCAAACTTTTCCCTAAAGGCACTGTAATATCACGTCTGTTTCGTGGCAATGTCTAATTTCAGTTTCATTTCCTTTGGGATTCCAGGGTTTTATTTTCTCATTTTGTAATTATTAAAAAAATAGTTGTTATATAATATTTCGAGTACCCAAAGTATATTTAAGTACAAGCACAATTGTTAATGTCCACAATATGACCATGAGCGACATCCAAACTGGTAAGTGTAGGGGTCCCGGTTCCATGTTACTGGTGACGAAGCATTCCATCTCCGGAGTGTCAACGCATCTGCATTATGATTCCTTATCGAGGACGATTGTGGATGCCAAGGGTCGCAAGAATTACTTACCATCAGGTAAACTGTGCACAATTATTTCTTGTCTTGTCTAGTTGAGAACATTTTCACAATACAAGGTTACGTTTTGTAGCTGTAGCACTGCTGTGTTCCTTGTGTATAATAGAAACTAGATACCTTTTAACTATTAACCAACATCCATTATAATTCCTCATTAACGTTTGAGGTCATTGGAACAAAAATCACTTAGTGTCAGAGATTTTGCTAGACCACTTATTTCTCAGCAAACACAATCTTAGTTATATTCACTAAAAGTCGTGTAAAGAATCATCTCCTGTAATATACATCCTTAACACATACTGTTTATGGTTTGAGTAGCGATAAATAGGAATATATGATAACATAGAGAAGGAGTTTTTTAAATTTTCATTTTAAATACATTTGTACACAAACACAATTGAATTTAAAAACGATCAATAAGCAAAGACAAGTAAATAAATAGACATCCATAAGATATCTATTACATCGCCATCAACCGAACTACAACATATCCTACAGCATTAAAACAATCCACAAAAATTCTTGTTTTAAAATTATAAAAACAATCATGAAAATTACGTCATGTGAAGGGTGGCATTTATCAGTTACCAATTAATAAAATTTGTAAAGGTATATGTTTATTATTAGAAAGTTGTCGCTATTAATCTTTAACGAACCTTGAAATTATTCACATAAAGTTTTCCACTTATAAATCATGGCAAGACAGTAATCGTTCCCAGGTGCATTGATTGACATGGAAAACATTATTTACAGTTTACGATAGCTACAGCGCTAAGCTAAACAAACCGCGTCAAAACTTTGCCTTTTCACAAAAGGTCCGTTGCCACGAACATACAAACATTCGTGTCAACTCCTCATACCCTCCCTATTCCCACGAGGGTTGGGACTTTGTCAAGATAAACAAACCACTACTCTGTTTTTTTTTGTATTTATTGATGTTACGTTTACGTTAAATACGTATATTTTACGTAGCTAATCGGACGCTCTTATCAAAATTTTAATATAATGTAACGTAAGGACACGTAGTGTAATGACATCTACAGGGATCAATAATAAAACCTCTTTATACGCTAAGGATGTGGTCGTAAAACGAGTAATAATTATCAAAAGTTCACTGTATAATATCGCAATTACATTTCCGTCATCAGTATATAGTTCTCAATAATTATGCAAGGCGGACCACACAGGCAGCGCCGGAGGGCACGAGCTAGTCGTGAACTGTAAGGCGTGGAACGGCCGCCTTTTCTATAAAGACTTTCCACTGAGAACCAATCCAGGGAGGATGAAGCTATAAAATGATTTTATTGTTTCTATCCTGGATCGTATCTTTCTATTCGCATACACTGACCGCTACGTTTTACAACACTTATTTCCTTGGTACAGTCACACCGCTGCTATAAACTGTAGAATCGGTTGACTCGGACGGGTGAATAAATATACTTCTAAAGAATACCTTAAAATAATACCTAATATGATTAATGGATGAGATCGTATTGCTGGATTTGCTCACACTAAAAAAATAATTTAAAAAAATTATGATAAATTATTCTGCTAACTTATCATAAATTAAAAAATATGTTTTTTTTAATTTAATATAGTACCATAATTATTAGTAATAATTAATGTGAACACATTTGAACAAAAGTTTGTTGCCGTCCGGTGACATTTTTGTTATATAGAATTGACAGTTATTGTCCCACGGTTCTAATTCACACGTAGTCTCCAATTGGGTATCAATTTCATTACATATCATTAACTCATAATACTTAAAAATACACTTCTTTAACGCTTTCAAAGAAATATTTATTGCAAGGGTTTTATAAAATTTTCTAAGACTATGCCGAATAAATACATTTTCATTAAATACTAGCTGATCTGACACACTTTATCCAAGTTTTAATAAAATTGTTTGTAATCGTTGAAGAATTTGTAAAAATTATCCATAGTTCGAAAAGTGAATCATTTGCAAGAGCACAAAAATGTGTTTCGTACAAAAATCCCATGGAAAAAAAACTTTCAGTTTTACCCAAATTTGTCAATATACCGGGAAATTTCCTTTCCATAAAACCCCATTAATAAAAATTATAACCAAATAGGTCGGCCGTTTTAAAGTTATGCGTTTACCAACGAACGGCATTTATTTTTTACGTACTACAAATAGATTATCTATTGACATAATACTTTCATTTATTAATTTACTACATATTAGTTCTGAATAATGCATTAGTCCTAAAAAGATGCAGACAGAAAGCCAGAGGGATTTTCTTTTAATGTTTACAATTTAACATATAAATACATAACTTGTCTAGCGATCACATAATTCCAAGGATATTCATGTTTTGCTTTATAAATAGTTAAAAATGATAGTAACAATGTTAAGAGCTTATTCACTACGGTTCTTGGAATTTTGTTATAAAAACTCACGATAAAGTTTGACTGTATGACATCTGATTACCGACTAATTTTGATTCTTACTATATATTTTCTTATCTTACTTATATATTTTAGAAAATATAAGTGAACAAAAGATATGCATTGCATAGAATCACGAGTAGCAGACTTAAATAGCAATTTAATTTTAATTCCACTTGGTTCGCAAGTCTGAAAGTGGGCTCCAGCCGCTAAATGCCGGAAGCCTTCAGTACTGTCGGAGTAGCGCCACGAGATTGACAACAAGCTAAAGGCGACTGTCCTGACAACTTGACCGCACCACAATTCAAATGCCAACTTCCCGAGAAATATCACACTTCTGTGACTGGATATTAACACTTCATTATGTTTAAATTTACGAGAGTATTTTCCATGCATTTTTTACTGATGTGTACATGTGATAACTTTGTTTGACAGACGTTGAACTACATTTAAAGGATATGTTTGTCAATTTATATTAGCATAAGGTATGTAAATGTACTTTTGAGATTGGATCAGTTACAGGTTTTTGAACAAACAAATAAGAAAATATGCACAATGGTAACACGTGATTAGAGTTTGCTACTAGCTAGTTCAAATATAAAAACGTGAGATACAAATATGTAATCATACAAGAGATTAAGAGTGGCGATAAAGTTTCAAGATTCCATTTATTTTGCAACTAGTGTGAGTTGCAAAATAAATGGAATCTTGAAACTTTGCTGAACACGGATCTCTTTAACCGCAGTCACCACTTATCATCAGGTGAAATGTGTGCTCGTTCGTTGCCTCTAATTATAAATAAGATATTATGAAATAGTAACACGACACGAGAATCTGGAATCTTCCCAAAGCATTTATAGGAACAGTAAGTATAATGGTGAGTTTAATACCAATGCCGCGGCTACGGTAATTCAATGTTTTTTTTTTTAATTACACCTTATAATTAAAAATTATAAATGTTTCCTTAGGTTTAAAAACATCGTGTATATCACAAATTTAATGTGACGACATACTTGTAAATAGGCTGTTTCTTTGCTTTATGCGTAAAAAAATTATAACTGCTATCTTTACTTAGCGATCATTAATCTAATCTAGAAAGTTAAATGTATAAACCTTCGTAATTCTCAGTTCAATTCGCTGCAAGAATATTAACGTCGAAACTAGCGCATAGAAGGCAATAGCGTTGGAAAATCGGCGAGCATTACTCGAGCAAGCGGCTGCAGATTCTTTTATCTTATCACAGCGTTGCGGTAGTAAAATTTTAATGAAGCAAACCCGTGCCTTGGTCCCGCTAATCGAACTAAAGCTAACAGTTACTTTGTGGACACAAATGCAAGGAGAAACACTCTCAGCGTACACAATGCGGCTAAAACTAGTCTCAGGTTAAACGTTCAGCTTCGGGCGAAGATCATCTTACGAGTAAATAACATCACTGTATTCCCATTAGCAACTCAATTACAATCGCTTTACAGAGATTCTATTTCATATTACCTTTCCATAATAATAGTATGGAGTATACTTTGCATTAAATCTCGAGAAGTAGGAACTAAATCGTTTATAAAATATCTGTATATATATATATATATATATATATATATATATATATATATTTAGTAGTTGAACTAGTTGTTTAACTTAGTTACATATAATTTAAGCATTTCTATTCTATATCACAATATACACTAATTCTAATAGTTCATTTAATACTTTATTAAGTAACATTTTTTTACTTAAAAACAAAAACTCTTACATAGACATCTTAAAGAAATTAAAAGCAAACAGTGTTATTTCATTACGCAAAATGCTAAATATTTCATCTTTTAAATTTAATCTATCTTACAGAGTTTTATTATTTACATTACATTTCATAATCATGTACCCAAACAAAACAGCTACATCTTTTCGGAAGATCTTCCGCAGTCGTATTATTCGCTATTCCAGGAATCAAGGCAGACGATAAAACGGTTTTGATCCATTCTTTCAGAATGTCGTTCCACAAATATTACGCCGTTGAATTTTTGCCCCAGTCATTGTTATACGTTGTTTTTACAAATATCTGAGACATCGTGGTAGAACTGTTCCATTTCGCTTATTGCGTATAAGGGAGCTCCGCGACGTTTTCCAGTGGAAATAAATTGCTCTTCATTCCTCTGTCCCGATTTGGTGAAACGGCTTCTGTTCCCGTCTACTTACTGATTTATTTAATGTTGCACTTGGAATCAACCGTTGTAACAGTTAGAAGTAAACGATTTAGAAAAACTTTACATTCTTGTAACAGTATCTTTTAACTGGAATTTAAATCGTATTATCTGTTTATCTTTTGTGATATTTCACTATCAAATTTATCGTATTAGTAATTTGGGTTTTGAAATATATCCAAGGAAACAAATAAATGTTAATTTATTCCGTTTTAATTCGTTTATTTTTGAATTAATGTTACTCCCATTGATTGCGCGCGATGGATTCTGAGGTATGTAGATATTAATTTTTCAATTAAAATTTAAAGTCTCTTTTACATATAACATAAGATACGGCTTATTAGTTTGAAGTTTTCTAATTTTATACATTAAAAAGTTTCGTATCGATAAGTGTCCGTTTTCGTCAAGATCTTTCCTTATTGAGAGAATATCTATTCTTATTAAATTGTATATATTAAAAAAAAACTTACCCTTATTAGAAGTGAATGTGACGCGACTCTGAAATGGTTCGTAGAAACACCAAGAACTTGAGTTAGTCCAGCCGCCGATCATTTCAATCAGACGCCTCCATTTACGAACTTGGTCTACATACTGCACCAAGACTTGACAGATGCCCGTTTAATTGAATTCCGCATCCGCATTTTTCACCGCAATGGGAAAAGCATTCATCTTATAAACTATTTAAGCAGACCATGCTGTCTCTTTATATTCAAATTTAGAGAACATTTGTTTTGTTTTTCTTGCGTTGGTTATTTGGAATTTTTTAATGTCAAGTGCATCAAGTGCCAAATTATAATTATAGCTTTTTAGGAGATGGTTGGTTGGTTACAATATTCGAATGGCGGATTAGAACCTGTCGTAAGTTTCGCAGAACGTACTCTAAACCATTAGGCTATTGACGTTTCCGCTTATATCAAATCCATTCTATGTCCGTGTTATTTAATTACACTTAAATACAACTCTTAATAATGATAATAAACTTTTTTATGTGATATTTTGTGAACTCATGGCGTTTCATGGTCTAATCGACTTAATTTACATTTAATTTTCTGCAGCGTGGTCCTATAACGTATCAATGTTTTAAATTGATCATAATAAAATGTAATTGGTTTTAAGTGTAAAACGGTTATGAAATCGAAATCTTATAAAATATTTTATTAAACATCAACATATCATTTTGAGCACGTGTTACTGTTAGTCGAACTTATGTATGGAATAGACTATGTTATGGTAACCTTTTTAAAATCCTGATCCACGATTTTGAAATTGTTCGATGGTAATATATATAAAACCCTTAGGAATGGCAAAAGAAATGGCTGTTTCGCTTTTCGGTGCTTTTAAACCCCAGGAAAGGAATCAGTTTTAAAAAGATAGTATTGAATAAAATTGTCCAAACGAACATTACCTTGACGTAAAACAATGGGATCAGCGAGGGGTGGAAATGCGACCAATATCTCTCGTCACGGACACTGTATCCAATTTATACGGAGTGCCAATGACATTTAACAATCTAACTTTTTCAACAACGTTTGGAAAAGGGCCTCCCTTACGTGGATTTCCGTTAACAGTAAACATACTTTTTTGTGTCTAAGTTTTTTTGTATTGTTTAGAGATTACAAACAAGCGCACAGTTCAGTTAACCTGATGCTAAGTGATTCCTGCAGAACGAATGGGTCAGCTCGACCGGGGTAGGACCAAGATCTCACAAAATACTAGCATATAATGGCATCATAATGTTGCTGTGCTTCGTCTGGTAAGTGAAGAGATCCGGAGACCTGTATGGTGGTGACGAGGCTTTCCATCTCAGTCCTCAAGGGTGACACCGCATCTATATTATGATTCCTTGCCAAGGGCCGCAGGAATCACTTACCATCAGGTGAACTGTGTACTCGTTTGTTACTCTCAATGATATGAAAGTCCAATGTAATGCATGTGCACTAAGGTCGGAAGAATCCAGTTGCAGTTTCAAGGACACGAGGCGTACACACAACACACCCATACCCGAAAAAAAAATTGTGATACACATATACTGTGCCTGGGAATAGAAACCAGGACATGCGATGCAGTAGACAGATACTCCAACTACTACGCTAAGTGGCCGTCAATCTGATTAACTGAGATGATGAAGTGGTTTATTGTATTCAACCTAATGTAGCCGTTATATGTTTAAAATACATATCAGATTACATCGCGCGTTACGAAAATGCATTAGAACATATTACAATTATATAGAACGCCACGTAGCAGTTGCTAACTTTTAACAAAACACAAGTGGAACCGTCTCATGCACGACGAAGCGGTAGACCGGAACCTAACAGTTTGTAACGTAGGGGGTCTCGCAAATTCACAACACACTAAGATTCTTTTTATGGATCAAAATGTGACACAGTTCACCTGATGGTAAGTAATGTCTGTTGCTCGTTAACATCTAGATCATCTAAAGTCACCCACATTTGTCCTCGATAAGAAATCAACAATGCAGATGCGTTGTTACCCCTGTGGACTATGCTCGAAAGTCTCATACCCAGTAAGGTATCCGGTTTCTTTCGTTCACCAGATGAAACACAAATGCGCTGGACTACAAGTTGACGCTGTTATTCCGTTCCACCCTTATCGATCTGAATTATTCGTGTTACGGAATTTATAACAACGACGTACCTCTAACATATAAATATTTGTGTACAATTCATTCATTGTTAGAACGAAGAGTGGCAAAAGTAGCGTAACGGGAACGTGAAGCGAGAGTTGGTGATACTCTTTAGTTATAATAAATTAGAAGAAGTGAAGAGAAAACCTCCGAGAAATAAATAGACGTAAGAAGATTCTTTAAAACGACATGGGCTTTAGAAATTTCTTCGTACACGACAAGGTTGTTTGTTGTGAACTCGGTATGTTAAGGATGTGAAGTGGTCCCTCGGCATATTGTGTACGCCACCTTTATTTTAATTTTAAAAGGTTTTTGGGTTAGTGTTACCTTTTTAAATATAAATAGATAAGGGTTTATTAATCGAAATGTGACACAGTTCACTTGGTATGTAATGACTGCTGCTCATAAACGTCTACACCCACCCTTAACTAAGGTTTAAAATGCACACGCGTTGTGCACATCTCTGGACTTAGGGCGTAATGCTTCGTTACTATTTTGGTACTCATTGAGCCTCTACCTATTTTTACGTAGCGGTACAAGGACGGGTTATGTTGCACTTGCATTGTTGAGTCTACAATGTTCTATATTCGGTGCATACGGCAGGTGAACGAGACGGTCTCGAATATATAATTTTCTGCCGCGCACAACTGCTCCGTGGAATCAGCTGTCGCCAGCGGTATTTCCGAACCGTTACGACTTAGGGAACTTCACGAAGTCCACTCCTTACGTAAAGGCCGGCAGCGCATCTACTACTCCTCTAGTGTTGCTGATGTCGTTGGCAGCGGTAATCACTTCTATAGATATATATATATATATATATACGGCGACAGTCGCCTATTTCTTAAACTTATCCTATAAAGCAACAGCGTTATAGTGCTTTTTGTCAATGTTTTTCTGTGATTATTCACACTGCAGCTGGACTATATTTTTAACGTAGAACCACAACTGTAAACCTGTTTACGTTTAAAATGATATAACGCACACAAGACTATACCAAGTTAACATAACGTTTCTTTGTCCATCTATTAAAACGATGTTATCAAGCAATGACCTATCTTTATAACCCACGCTTTGCATTGTTCTGCATAATCTTTTGTTCTTAACATAATTTTAAACAGAAATGAACTCAAATACTGTATACTGCTAGTAAGATTAGCCACATGCTCTGTTTTTATTTAACCCATGAATCTATTTAATTATCCCGCAGCGTTTCACGTAACGAGGTCGGTGGTGTCGATCTGATACCTTATTTTGTTTTTTAAGTGTGCCTGTACTAGTTATTTGAAGATATTGTTATTATGAATCCATTTCTTAGAACGATGTAACGTATTAAATTTTTATTAATGGTAATTTTTTGAATTATAATAATTTGATTAGAATGTTGTGTAACAAAATAGAATGCTTCGTCAAAAGTAATAGCAATAACTTCTTTCACTAGACGAAGCACAGTAGCCCTAGTTCATAACTACGGTGTAACTGTACCACGTATAAACTCGTAATGAAAACTTAATTCTTTTTCGATATTGGATACGTTGGTGGGCCACAAATCATCTTTGATCCGTCTAACCGTCCATTCCAAAAAAAATATTTTACTCGTTGGCATAATAATCAATACACAATAAGAAATCCAAAGCGTATAGCAGAATGAAATCTAAGATATATGTTTTACAAAACCATAAAAGTTAACAAAATTTGGAGGTAAATAGTAAAACTGACCCACTAATAAACAAACACGGTAATGTCTCAATTTGTTCTTAAATTTTAACATCGAACAGACACAGCGGGCAAGACGTAAAAAGGCCGAGGTGTTGAGATACACGGGGCCTTATTGTTTGGGCTGCGTCAAACAGCGCCGGACATCGGCACTTCAAAGCGGCGGGATACTGTACAAACAACAGATACCGCTAATGCACGCCGAGGTGCGCCGGGTACTTCGCTAGTTCTTGTTCTATACGCCTTTGTAAATTTTGTTGCAATACTTGCAACTTTCGATAACACTCACTTAGCACTTATAGTATTTGATAGTAACACCATTAATCTCCAGTCATGTGGTTGCTTTATACAAATTTATAGTTTTAAAATATTTTAAAATGACTATAAATATACTTATTAACAGTGGCATACTGCTAGTCTTGTCCGGTAAAAGGATACGCCCTCACAAATTATCCATCGTAAAAAATAACATCGGTGGTATGCATGTAACCTGAGAGACAATTACTGGCTTTTTTTATATTTGGCAACGGCAAACGAACAAGCAGCTTACTTGATGATATGTGATTACCGCCCTTGAACGTCTGCAACACCAGAGTTTGCAGATGATCTGCCGGCCTTTAAACATATCTCAGTACTCATGGGTGCTAAATGACAGGTGAAGAGAAGACAGATGTTATCACTACTGGATGAACAGGGTGCTAGTTTGTCATCATGAGTGCAATTTATGTTTTATGTTGTAAGAATTGTTATGGTCTCCTTTTTATACAGTACAACTAATACGTCTTTCTTTATTGTATAGTTCTTTTTTATGATATTAGGGATGACAAAAGAGCACACAGATCACCTGAAGGTTATCGACTTGTGGCTCCTAACCCCCACATGCATCCTGGATGTGAAATCACAATGCAGATGCGTTGTTATCCCTGTAGATTATGACCAAAACTTTCGTTCCCAGTTATAAGGTATACGGTTTCTTTCATTAACAAGATCAAACACAGTTGCGTTGAATTACAATTTTACACTGGTATTCCTTTTCTCCCTTATTGGCCTGAACTATTCGTGTGACAGAATTTATAACAGCGACGTACCTCCAGCACATAAATATATGTACTATGTGTACAATTCATTCAATGTTATAACAAAGAGCGGCAAAATTAGCGTTACGGGAACCGGGAGAGTTGGTGATACTCTTTAGTTATAATAAATTATAAGAAATGAAGAGAAAACCTCCGAGAAATAAATAGACGTAAAAAGAATCTTTAAAACGACATGGGCTTTAGAAATTTCTTCGTGCACGACAGACACGGTTGTTTGTCGTAAACTCGGTATGTTAAGCAAGTGAAGTGTTCCCTCAGTATATTTAGGCCACCTTTATTTTCATTTTAAAAGATTGTCGAGTTAGTTTTACCTTGTAAAATATAAAATATAAATAGATAGGAATAGTGATTACAAAGAAATCGTTTAGTATACTATTGTAATATTGTCTTGTGGTTAGACTGCCTGCTGCGCTGCAAATTCTCGGTTCGTATCCTATACGCGGAACAATATTTGTATATCACAAATTATTGACTCTGGGTTTGTTTTTGTATAAGTATCTTTGATCCAGCATTTGAATTTTCCTTTAATATTATACATACAGTACATCTGACTAGACAAGAGGACGACGATCGAGTGCCTCTATGTTTTTTCAAATGCTTACACAACAGTAATATATCCTGGGAAGTTGATATCCTAATGATATAGAAACCATAAAGCTTTATATTTATAACACCGTGTTTTGTTAAATTATTATATTTAGCCTATTTTTTTCTGTAACTGCAATATATTGAAAAGAAGCGATGGGGTCTAATAAGGGAACGTCAAGATTGAAAAACGTTTTAGACATTTACTCCAGCATCCACACTGAAGAATATGGTTACACCTTCACTTTTAGCACAATCTATAATTTGTAGCTTTTCGAAGGCAGGATTTATTTAATAAATAATTATTTACCATAGCTATCTCCGCATTTTTTTCTAGCTGCATCGTTTCTCTACCACTGTTAAGTATATTTTGACAATTTAGTATTAAGACCTAAAATATAAGTCAATATTATTCGTTCAAAGTTCACGCAGTTATCAATTCCAAATCAGATGGTGCGATAAGACATGATTTATGTGAAAAGTTCGTAAATTTATTGGTTCGTACCAAGTCCCCAATAGCCTGTAGTAATTACGTTACACATGAAATCACACGTGGGACATTACAACGTTAACAACAACCATTAAAACTTTGCCAATGAACAATATCTAATTTACCTACATCAGGTAACTTCTTATCGCTCAAAGTCGTTGTTTTTAATTATTATCTGGAACATATGGCCCTTTTCGAAGTACACAGTTCATCTGATAAGTAATTCCTGAGTACCGAAACATCTGTAATCGATATGGAATATTGATAGATGATTTTGAGATTGATATGTTCGTCATCCTTCAGAAATAAGATTGAATGTCTCGTTAATAACTCATAATTTAGTTTTGGGTTTCATTTTACTATACAAAATTAGGGGTGCCAAACAACAAACGTGACGGGGATACGGTCTGCAAAATCAATCCTTACCAAGGATTCAAGATGGACATACATAGATTGTGATCCTTGAGATAGATGGTAATGTATTTTTTTATGATAGTAGGAGTAAAAACGAGCAATCGGTTCACCTGATAGCAAAGGAATCCTGCAGACCGAGACACCTGCATCTTCGATGAGGAATCCATAAAACGTTGTTACCCCCGTGGCTTACGATGGTATGCTTATTGACCGTGTGATGGGACAGGACCTTCCTGGTTTTTGCCACTCATCGATCAAAATAGCATCACTAAGATTCTGTTTTATGCTGGTATTATGTGAAAGTTTAGTCATCCCCTGGTACAGCTTACCTAATCGTGTTGCAACTTGTTTATATCTGCGTTATGGCTCTACCATATAAATTAGATAGCTTAGATAAAGTTATATCTTCGCAATGTATATTACGCAACATACAACATTGTCGTTTATTATTCGCGTAATATGATGTATTGTCGTTCATTCATCTTAATTATCGTCAATTACAGCAAAGCAAGCCGCTCTCTTACTGCGCAAAGATAAAGCTTAATATCGGCATTTGAGCGCAGGCAATTAAACAACCTTTCAATCATTTTTAATAATGACTAAATTTGTTTTTCAAGCACGCGACAGATTATAAATGTAATAACAAATTTATACATTTCGACCCCTGTTTTAATTACTTTATGAAATCAACAGTTAATATATTAAAGAGTAATGAATTACTGTGACTTGTCAATATATTTATGAAAATCTTATATATGTCTCTAGATAAGAATATTCACACATAACAAGAAAACAATGGTTGCGCATATAATGTCAATACTCCTCATACATCCTTTGTCCAAGCAAAAGCCTTAAATAAATAAAGAAATTGTTTAAAGGCCAATGCATACCATCAATAAATTTGTTATATAATAACCCGTAAACTCACTTTCTCAGGGATTATTAAACAATTGCAGATTATATGAAAGCCAAAAAGGCTTAATAAAGTCTATGTATAAATAAACAATAAATTTAATTTAACATTATTACCTTTTTTCACCTAACTCGCCAAGTATATATAACTTCAAAAAGTTTTTTAATGTAATGCATTGTCACTTTTGAGGAGTAATAATAGAATACCTCGTGTAATAAGATCTCTTACTTACCACACATAACAAAGTAACTATAATTTAATTTGTTACTCTGGTATTCCGCGTAAGCTGAAGCGTCAATAGCCTAATGGTCTAGGTCTGCGAAAGTTAAGGTCGTAGATTAGAATCCGCCATTCGCCTATTGTCGTGCCATCTCTTTGCACAAGCATTTTTAACTAAGTTGGAGTGGTTATCTGGTGTGTTAGTAATTTCAATAGCATCTTTTAAATAAAAAGGATGGACTCCCTGGTCAAGTCGACTTATTCGTGGTTTGCAGCTTTAGCCTGGCTTTGCCATTCTATAAAGTTTAAAACAATATATAAATATAATGATTTATATTAAAATATTTTTATAGTTATTATTTCCAAAACATCAAAATACTATTATGGCCTCTATACACTTTTATACCTTTATTACTTTATTTGTGTAAACTTACCTAAGAAACATTGTGAAACTTAGGTACACCTTCAAAGCAGAGTTCGTGTAATTATCGAAGGGTTTACTAATGGCGGCGGGGTCTGTGGAGTCAGATATTAATTTCACTTAAACACTTCCTAGAGAGCGACGGGTCAATGTACCGACGCACCTCGTGGGATGCTGGCGTAAGGTTGCCCGCGCTCTACCATAGTTCCCGGACGGACAGCGAGCCACGAAACCATGTAATACTACGCAAAATTATTTCTTTTACATGGAGGTAACAAACGAGCCAGCATGTCAGCTAAATGTAAATTACACAGTAACCGGGGAGTTGTAGGCGTGTTGCCAGTCTTTGGGAAAAGAAATGACTCTTCTCTTGAAGGTTCCTAAGTCGTATCGGTTTGAAAATACCGCTGACGACAGTTGATTCCTCAAAGGAAAAATGTGCGTTGCAGAAGATTTCGTACAACGCGCACACTTGTAGCCGAAGATTGTTGAATAGCTTAGCTAATTGATTGAAACATTTTATCTTATAATAAATAATAATAAAGCATTTTATTTACGTAACGTGTAAAAGTTGCAGTAAAATCTCTTTGGTTGTACTGTTTGTATGTGGTGCTGGTTTTGATACCATTAAATAGATGTCGTTTCAAAACAGCAAAATAAAAAGAAAAAACGGTTTCACGCCATTTTTCTATTGTTTTTCTGTCCGGCAGTGTGAGCGAATACAAGAAGAAAATTAATTTACATTTTGAAGTTTTATTACACAAAGCGGAAACATGCGGCACAAGACGCAAAAAAAATTTTTTTAGTGTTTTAGTTACAATCAAAGCACTGCTGATCTATTCAAATATTTTAATTGCTAAATCTAACCTCAGGGTTTTATCTTTAAATTTCCTCCAGATTTGCTTAACGTTTCACAGTTATAACAACATTTTACAGCTAATGGTAAATGTTTAGTTTCTTTTTCTGAAACAATCTGAAATAATCCCCTATTTTAAAATGTTTAAAAGGAAAGCCGCGGAAAGCAATTCATAGTGCAGTCGGCTTAACTACCACCTAAAGAATAAAATTATTAGTTAACGAAAAACATTTAATTTATATTTTTGTGCGCATATAAAACTAGAAACTAATTGTAGCAATGCAAGGTTTGCTGAACCGGGTTTTTTTCTTTTCTATACAACAAACGCAATAGCTTAATAGCAATTAAAATGTATACACATTAAGATTATATTATAGACACAGATACATAGACACATACGAAACAATACAATATCTATTGTATTAGAAAATGTACAAGGCAATTGTTTGCTATGAATTTAAATGTATACACCGTGTGCCGATTCCGTCACGTCACTTAACTATGACAACTCTATTCAAAACGCATTCATAGCTCCGCGGCGCCGATCTGTCGTTACATAATAGAGATAATACATATAAGACCTCGTTATTGACGACTCTAAACCTATAACGCAGAGATATTTATAGAAGCAATTAAAATACCAATAGTATAGTTCTCTAGTGGTACCTGAGTTATATATATATATATGAAAATAAACTTTTATTATTGGGTTTGTAAAAGACAATATAGCCATTATTAATCTCATTTATCAAGCCAAAGATAGTAGAGAAGAACTTAAAAAGTTGTCACATTAAAAAAAATTACTTTCTTGTTGATGTCATCTCGATTGTCTTTTACCATTACTTCTTTTTACGGTAGTCAACCTTAATCTGCTAATATAGCCATCGAATACTCTTTAGGTCAATACAAATAAAGTAGTTCTAATATAAAGGTAACTTGCTAGTACATATTTTTTAAACTTTCAACCCAAGTGCTTGACCACGATCCCACCTGATGATAAGCGGAAATGCAGTCCTGGATGGTAAGGCGCACTAGCTCAGTAGACGCCTATGCATTCTACTCTTGAAAACACCCACATTATAATCGGAGGAAAAGACAGACGCGGGCAAACTATTCCAGTCCTTTGCTGTACGAATAATGAAGGACGAAGCAAAGCGCTTCGTTCGGGTTTGGGGGATGTTCACAACAAAAGGATGAAATCCAGCAGTGCGTCGTGAGGTCCGATAGTAGAACGGGGATGGGGGAATTAGATCATGTAATTCCTGAGCACACTCTCTAAAATGGCCACCTTACGCCTATGTATATATTACTTACAGAATACCACATTGAAATAGCAACATGACACTGTTGTGTTATTGAATGGAACCGGATAATATTAATTCAATGTCAATCAGCAACAGAGGTGAAACCAATGTTTTTTTTTATTACATTGAGATTTACAAACATGCACACAGTTCATCTGATGGTAAGTGATTCCTGCGGCTCATGACATCTACTGACACCCTTGAGGACTAAGATGGAACGCCTCGTCACCAGTAATAAAAGTCTCCAGATCCCTGCACTCACCAGACGAAACACAGCACCATTATGCTGCTGTTTTACGCTGGTATTCTGTGAGGGCGTGCAGTCCTACCCCGGTCGAGCTGACCATAACAAACTGCAACGTAGCACTACATGTGCATCTTGAACGCTCGTTGATGATGAACGCAGGTTTTTATGGGCCACAGTCATCGGTACTACCAAATTATTGTGTGCTCGTACCACTTAATCTTAAAGACCCTCCATCTTCAAAAGATGCCCTGCCTGCTAGGGGAAGACAGGGCTATGTTGGATTAGTAACCGCTGAAACTCTCTCGCTGTCCACCCTCAATGAATTGGAAAGGGCCGCTCAGCACTGAACCCAAGCTATTCGGAACGCCCGCGTGTCCGGAATCCCTTCGTAAGTCACCTTTGACAAGCAGAGAGTACCTAAGTCATATTTTATAACTCCACGACTAAAATGCTCTAATCAAGGCCTATTTTCGACAGTGGAATAATAAAGTTAAATATTAAACTAAACTCTTTGATGACGAGATAATGAACGAAAAACTAAAAACGATAACTATGTGAAGCGCTCCAACAGGCTCTCATTAGAGGAGGCTTATGCCCAGCCGTGGGACTTATGTATATATAGAGTTTTAGTACTAGTCTTTTAAATTAAATAAAAAAAAATATAATATAATCGTGGTAGCAGCAAAATGCAGAGCAATTAATTTTAGAATAATCACCTCACGAACAAGAAAGTGCACGTCATTCAACACCGTATCACAAGCGAAGTAATGTACCGTAAAATTTTGCAAGTTTCATAAATCAACTATATGAACGATTATAGTCTCTATACCTCTATAAATAAGGTTGGTAGCATCCGTTTTAAGCATTTACCGGCACCAAAATTACAATTCTGCAAACCCAATACCCCTGGAAGCCTGTATCCGGTCATTGACGTCACCCCAAATTTAAAATCCGATTATATTTTTTTTAAAAGTGAAATATTCGATCGGGTGACTCGCAACCTCGCATTACTCATATTTAATTGGCATTTTGAGCGGTTGTGCTTACGTGACAGTTTTGATAATGCATGCCGAGGCATAAACATAATATTAAATATAGACTAGACACGGTAATAATAATACTCAATACCGAGTGAAAAAGAATGAAATACATGAAATACTAAGAACTATTACAACTAGACAAATATTTTTTTTCCTTTGTCCCATGCGATATTTTACTCCGTCTCTTAGGATGTGGCAATTAAGAAATAAATAATTTATTCAGGTCAAATCCTCTCATGTAAATATGGTTGTTCATTTTATTCAACAGAAAATAATACATCGCCATCAAACTTAGGTCCTATGACGTAATTATATTTTGTCCCTTTCGGATGTCAAATCTATATAACACTTTATTTTTGTACAAAGGTAACGAGCACATTTTAATCGATGCATCGCGAGCAACAAAGAGTTGCGCCGTTTGAGGTTGTATCATTTTGATAACCTTCAAATAATGTTACGAAGTTAACGACTTAATTCGTCTCGTTGCAATTGCGAGAAACCCCTAGGAGTCGAAGCCACGCCCGCCCATTGTATAGGTCTTAAAATTTATAAGTGAAGTATTAACGAGAGCCTGATATAATCCCTCCGCTCCTGGCCATTTAAACGCCAGCTATAACAATCTAAACAAACCGACAACCGCTCCTGTTGCAATTGCAATGCTTTAATCAGCTATTGTAACCTAACCTTGGATACTTATATATTTATGTACGAATGAATTCCATTTAGATTAGATTTAGAGTAGATATACCTTTTTCTTCATGTGTCAACCTGACATATCGTGTTGGTTAACAGACGAGCATCTGAAGCCCAGATTGTCCACCTGAATTAGTCTATACCGAATATTAATCTCCGACTAATTATGGTTAGAAGTATAACTGAGAATGCAGCACACCTGTTAAGCGTGGTAAATCTTCTGAGTAGGCATTTTTTTTATGTTTATGAGTGATAACGGCAGACCAATTCACCTAAAGGTAATTTATACGTGCAGCTTATGACAGCGATATGGAATCATAACGCAGATGCGATGTCACGCTCCAGGAATAAGATTGAATGTCTCGTCGCTAAACTAGTATTTCATGTTAATATTACGGAAAACTACCTCGATTGAGCCTACCTATTCGTGCTACAGCTACTTTATAACTGCAGCGTGATTCTATCGTTTAATAGTGTCTTTGTTGAAAAGGCCTATTTTGATAAAATAACGAAAATTACAGTCTTAATTTAAAGGAAACTCGACGATCCCTTATTATACCTGTTTACGCTTTCCTACGTAATTTGCGTTTGGTTAATGTTGCGCTTTAGCCATTAGAACGCTTGGGTCGGGCTTCCCGAGAATAATTATGATTCATTATCTTATTCCCTCTAACGACGCTTTATATAGGAATGTATTAAAATTTATGAATACAATCGGTAAAGGCTATACAAATATTAGCAAAATTAATGATGACGTTGTCAGAATCAGGGACATGAAACGCAATACACCTGGGGTTTCAGACCAACCATCATACGAACAAGACCTGGCTGTATGGACTAAAGTCCTTTGCCTTTCCCATTAGGGATAAATTAATATCATCATCATCATCAACATTACACCTGGAACCAATAAGAAATAATTTATGATTGGTTAACATTATTTCTCTTATAGAAATCGAACGCAGAACCTGCAATGCCAGGTACTCTTATTACTACACCACACGACCGTCAACCTTATATCATTTGGTAATAATGAAGTAGCTATGAATATTAACCAATTGACTGATTTCTCAATAATCTTCCCTGTTTCAGATTGTTACGTATATAAACGCAGTAATATTTGTACCTGTTTACGGTGTAAGGTTAATCTTCAGGACAGTGGACTAGTGATGGGTTGAAACTGATGAAACGTTTAACAGTGGTAGAGCTACAGAATGAATGGGTCAGCTCGACCGAGGTACGACCACGCCCTCACAGAATACCTGCGTAAAAGCATAATGCTTCTGTGTTTCGTCTTGTGAGTGCAGGGATCCGGAGACCTTTATTACTGGTGACGAGGCATTTCATCTCAGTCCTCAAGGGTAACAACGTATCTGCATTATGATTCGTTATCAAGGATGAATGTCGATGTAATGGGCCGCTGGAATCACATGGCATCAGGTGAACTGTGCTCGTTTCTTACTCTCGAATCAATTTAAAAAAATCATGGTGTTGCTGATGGCGGCGGCGTTAGGTTCTCCTGTCACATTTATGTCATGTAAAGTGTGCATAGCTATGCCCACCTGTCTACCACCGATTCTGGATATAACACATAACGCGGCATTTCTATAGATTAAAATTGGGTTAGACGTTGTGGGCAACAGTTTCTTTGCATTTAAACAAATTATATATCACGGTTAATGAACACCCGCAGAAAAACTCTTGATCCGTGAAACACACGACGCTGAACTACCGTGTGGGACATTCGAGAATGTTCCACTCTATATGTTAGCATGATGTATACATAAATCAATTTTATACACTCGCGTGGATACCGCATCGAATAACAATACATGCGGTCACTGACATCTTTCTGTATTGCAAAAATTTCAACAGCGACAACAATACCTATACAATAGAGCCTCGTCAGTTGTAAGCGTACTGTTGTGTTACATTTCACGCACAACGATTCGTTACGAAATACGTAATACGTTCGTTGTACATCACTGTCACAGTTACACACACAATCAAACATTACGAGAGAGTAACTTTACATTTAGTCAAAAGCCACAAACACAATGTTATAGCAAATCCACTTTGTCTCACGCAATTTACTGTTGCGTTAACACTGTCACCTCAGAGTGTCAGAATGATGCGGGCGAAATATTATTATCCGCAACAACGCTAGTAAAGACCTTTACGATCTCAGTAAAACAGCTCTCGTAATTTATGATTAAAATCAAACAATGAATCGCACAAAGAGTAACGGGATTTTAAAACTACCGCTATTAGATACTGCTTCTTAAAAGGAAATCAAGTTTTAATTATAAAGCGGTTACTTTTTTCATCACATTACTCCAGGGACGCCCCGTGGTATCTTGGACCGGTTCAAACTTCCTGCTATGATCCTTAAACGGCCCTATACTGCGATGTGGACAATTTTCTCGATAGGACCTTTTTATCGCGCTCTTTGAATGGAGCAGTAAAAAATTCTTGCTAATCGTTATTGCTTTGGCCTCGTAATGGTCAACGAACCTGTGCGATATTGACGCATTACAACTGATTGTGAAACATAAAATACAAGTTTCACGTTGAACCTATATTTCCTTTAGTTGAACATCTTGATATGCCTGCTAGCAGATGCATTTTATCGGAGTTTCAGACGCCGTGGCGTCTGTACGAATAGGTTTTACAGGCTGTTTATATAGCGGCGTAGCTTTTGTTTAACAAGACGTGAGACGTGCTGATGTAAAAATGTTGGTTAGTTGATACGGTACGACTATTTTTTAATTAATAATGAAGTTTATAAAACTTCAAACTTACTAATACTACAATTATTAACTTAAACAATATCTTTAATCGTATTTTTAGTAAATAATCACGATCGTAGACTATGTGACTGCAGATAAAATGCATGCAATTGGTGCAATTGTATACAAGCATACAGACCACACACGACCGCGCAGAAACTTGCCCCATTTGAATAAAGTTACGGAAATTAAAGCATTTACACTACAACTTAGATTTTTGACCATCTAAGACACAAGGACAAGCTAGAGTTTATAAATATTATATATAATTGGCCAAGAAACTTTTTTATTCAATAATTTCTACTAATTTCATTTAACATTCATATAATAAACACAAGATAACCAAATACAACAAATTGTATATAACAATTTGGTTTAAATTTAAAGTAATTTCATTTAGATTATTATTAAAAAAACACCTAATTGCTTATTGTGTACGTGATCTTGGACATTTATTATTGAAGGTATTTAGTACATAAGAACCCTATTGAATTTTACTAATGTAACTATTATTATTTGTTTAAAATCAGAATTTATTTCACTAATAATAGTAACAATTTTTATTCTCTAGCCAAAATTACATATGTATATTTCTCAACATTGCAACTACTTTTCTTTTTTTTATTACAATATCCATTCTTAGTGTGCACTTGGATTTACCGAGTTTAACTATCACTAACTTTTTTTTTAATTTCAATCATAAATAAATCAACTTTAACGTACCGTTTTTTAATATCTTGCTTTCTATACATATCTAAAACAATCGGATAACAACTGTCGAACTATAACAATGGAAAATTAAGAAATTTGTACAGCTACGAAAAAACATAAGTAATATAGAATACTGTTTCTTTCCGGGGATACTATAACACTATGTAAAAGACGGTCACATATTAATTGTACATATATTGCCCAATGAACTAAATTTCTTCAACTTTTAACATTGTCAAAAACGGCATAAGCAGAGAACTAATCTCTGCCTACCTCGCAAAAAATTCCCATGTATTTGTAAGCATGAAGGCATTTCCTAAGGGAATCTGTATATTATACGAAATTTCTGTCGTAAAGCAAAGGTGTTAATAAAATCCAAGTCTTGAAATTGACTTATCGTGCAATCTGAAAGGTAACAGCCCATACTTCATTCTGAATTCAAGAGTCGAGGCCAACTGATGGGTCCGTTATTCAATCCCCAAATATCCCTAAAATTATGCACACTCTTTCAAAGTCGGTATTCTGTATGTAACTCTTCTATTTAGTTGTATGACTTCCTTAGTGTTTTTTTTTTAAAGAAAGCTATTAATATTACTAACATTACGGTTAACCCGAACCGAAACCGAACCTACTAAGCTGAAAATACTTGAGCTAGGAGATGGCATACGCCATCCGACTATAGTCGCCCTGGCGGATTCGAACAAACGTCCTTAAGTTTGGACGTTGTGCCTTAAACTAATGGACTATTGACGCTTCGAAATGTACTTCTTTAATTAACGGATTATTACATTTTCTAAAACTATATAAAATTCATAAAGTAATTACTATTGTAATCTCTCGTATCGCTTAATCAATATGTAATTAATGTCGTTCCGGCCTCATAAAACTACATACGTAGCCTACCAGAGGCCACAATGGAAAAACTTATGCAACAATTCAACTCAACGGATTCATTGTAAAAGCCGTGCAGCCTTGCCCATTGAAGTGAAGATTGTTTTCCGTTGCGTGAGAACTTACTAATGAATTTAAATACAGAAAGTGAGTCATTAATACAGAGGTGTGAAACGCAATATTTATAAGGAAGCAAATCAGTCTCATCTACGCAGGAATAACCATGTTAATGGCTTGTCTGGAATTGGTACTGGTAATATGTATAGTATTAGTATATTATTAGTAGAGATCATATTGCTGACATGAAAATGCACTGCATTTTTGACTTTTCCCTCGCTTGAGAACTGTAGGTTGTCAGGCTGTTTTCAAAACCCGGTAAGCTCCTTCCGTGATTTATGTGTAGTCGTATCGTTTTATATACACAAGAAACTGTTTTTCTTGATAAGAACACCTCACCTGATAGTAGTGTGTTACCACCGTCCATGGCCATCCGCATCACCAGAGGAGACGCAGATGCGCTGTCGGCCTTTAAGAAAGTTGTAGACTCTTTTCTTGAAGGTACGGTCCCTAAGTCGTATCGGTAAATACAATGGCAACAGATAATTTCACAGAGTAGATAAAAAGCGCACATGAGTGGATTGCCAATCATAGAGATGATTAGAATGAAATTTTGAATTCTGTCGTGATGTACGATCCCGAAACTCGGCGGCCGGAATTAATCAGAATCACTCCTCCGAACTCCATCTTAGTCCTCAGTGATGTTTCAACGAATGTTTATATCGTTTCTTTGATTTAGATATCATGGGCCGCAGTTATCACTTACTATCGGGTGAACTGTACATGCGAAATTAGTGTATTTGTATATAAAGAATACGCTGAAGTTTTGAATTTTCGATTGCATGGAAATCTGCGTTTAGACATTTAAAACCCATTCATTACATTGTAACGGAGCTATCAGGCTGCTTCCGACACTGCAACAGCGTTCTCCTTATATGATATATATTACAATTCACCGCTTAAATTTTATTTTTGAATAAGAAATACAATGGTTTTTTTGTTTTATGTAGCGCGAGAACTGATGACTCTAGATATTGTATATGAACCAAGTAGTTTTATAAAAAAGTACCTTGCAATCAAACAGAAACTAAAATTGTAGGATATTCCTCCATATCTATGTATTATTCAACTAAAAAATCAATAAGCTTTATTATCTTAATCAAATTAAGTATATCAAGATGATAATATTGCCAGAATAATTGATGTCTTAAAATGCTGCTAGATTATTGTGTCTTTGTATATGAAAGATACTTCTTGTATCCTTTTGTACATATGTTCCGTTGAATGATAACTTACTAATGTATGTAGATACAGTATAATTTGTACGAATGTCTAAAACGCATTGAGTAAATTACCAAGCGAAAGCACTGCTTCCGAACACAGCAGGAGCTTCCTATATACTCGTATTTCATTTGCGGTCACACCCATCGTGATAATAACATATTGCGTAGCGGTTTGTGCTTAATTATTAACAACGGGTGTTTGAAATAAATACGGAGAAGTATTTTTTATAGTTTTGAGTATAAGAGAGGAGAAGGCGAAACTAGATTTTCTTATTTTTATATGTGATCTACACTTTTCTTTTTCTGTTCTAAGATTTTCCTGTTTGATTGTAAATAAAACAATTTATTGCAATAAACTGGGCACCGATTCCAATGCTAATGCACATGTGCTTATTGAATATGGAAGTATTTCGTGTGGAATTCAAATAGCTCGTATTGAGAATCGTCTACGAGTTGCAATAGAGTTCATACGAATGAAATACGTGTGGTCATAGGAATTGGCTATATTTTTATTGCATATTACTTTCTATTTCTTTAGTTGTGATAAGTATTAAACAATTTTTATTTCTATATATGAGTATAATTATTAGTAATCAATAGTATAATAGAGTAATAGATATTTCTAACTTTATTTTATTTTATTAAAAAAAAACTTTTAATTTTTAATTATCTATTTAAGCTTCAGTAGCCTAATGGTTTGGGGTACGGTTTGCTAAACTTAAGGTAAATTCGAACCCACCATTCCACTATTGTTGTGAACCATCCCTAGCACAAGCATTTGCAGCTTAGTTAGATTGGTTATAAGGAATATTAGTAATGTTAATAGCATGACTAATATGGTTTAAAAAAAAAAAAGTTAAAAGTTTATTAGTCATAAATAACACTGCATGGATTATCTATTACAATTAAAATATTTACATATGACAGTGTATATAACAAGCAGATTTATGTTTCACATTCTTGAAATAAATTGTGCGGCATTGAGTGGCTTTTTAATCGTTTAGTCATTTTGACACATATTTGATTATATGATACCGCAAGCGGCTGCCTCGAGGGAAGATTGATTTTTGTATAAGTGAAGGTGACAAACGACTTGTCGACCAATGACACATACTTCTATCCTCTATTAAATCTTATTATTCCATAGGGGATAACGTTACTGTGTCGTAATTTAAAGACTAAGATATAATGCCCCATTAATTGGGTTCGATTTCTCGTAAAGTACTTCTAAGTGTAGTGTAGTGTAAAATATTTCTTTACGTATTTGAACTTGATATAGGTTATTTAAATTTGTGCACTTCCACGAGATGTTTCGTTAGTCTCTTTTGCCTGCCAAGTTTTCCTACATATAGAAATTTCCCGAATAGGAAGTTTTCAATCTAATAATTTCGCAGAATAGCTCCTCGCCGCCATCGACTTTCTTTGCTGAATACATAAGACGTTATCTTAAAGCTGGAATATTTATCCATTCCATGGTTAATAAAATTTCAAATTTTATCAACTAAGTTATAGTAAAGCTATATTAGCTGTAGCTAACTGTTACTATAGAAATTAAACTCCATCGTGAAGAAAGTCAGCGGTTGCAAGTGCTCCATATTTTATTATCACGCTTATGAAACTCCTTTTAGTAAAACAACGTAGGCTAACTCTACGACTATCTGATAGTGAGACAAAGAATATATGGTTCTTATAGATTTTAAATAAAAGTACAAATAAGTTGCCAGAGGCTATCTTGTTAACTCATAAGCTTTAATAGCCTATTGATGATATAATAGGGTCGTAGGTTTGAATCCGACATGAACGGACGTGAACAATCTACTAACATCCGACAAGCATTTAACGTTAGTTGGAGTGATAAACATAATTATACATTTTAATAATATTAATATTATTGTTGGCATTATTTATAGAAATAATCAATAGCAATAATAGAAGATACGTAATTGATCATTTAAAAATGTTATCTGTGGCGGGGTAATGCGCCAGCTGAAGGCCTCGGTACGCGCACTACTGCACAATAAATCCTCCGAGCGAAAACCGACGCACGCGCACCTACCATAATTTACCACACTCACACCTTCAACGCGTTAATTAAAACATATTTTTATACTTAACAGCACCTGAAGATTTATTAAGTATATGGGTGGTATATTGTGTTTATGGGTCGCTGCATTGTAAGGGATTTCTTTTAATAATACTTAGAGTGACAAAAGAGCACACATTTCATCTAATAGTAACTGAAAACTGCATATCCGTATACTAAGTGCTCAAAAACTTAACTCTATACGGTTTCGATTTATTCAAGCTTAATCTATGTAATGCAATAACAGCACGAACATAATTCCTTCCTGTGAAGCTCCAACCATTACTTAAAAAAAAAAAAAATTATGTACAAAATTGGTATTTTTAGTAATATAAAACTAAAGTATTATCCACTGATTAAGCGTTCATATCAAACACTTAAATTTCACTAATATCTAACCGTTGTTGGTTGGGGCTAAAAATATCCTATGCATGTGTAATTGCTCAGCAATTTGTTATGTCTAACGATTTCTCCTCGATTTCCATTTACGCACGTCCAAAGGAAACTTAATCGCACAAACTGATGATAATCTTTACAAGTATAAATTACGTGTGATTGGTAAAATTATCGACTTACTACTACTTACCTATGGAGTCATTACGCAGTTGCTCGGGTGAAATTAATCTATCTAATCCGTCGGCAACCGTCGACGGTCGAAGTTGGCATCCCGGACGTTCGTTACCTATTCCGATTACCAGACATCATTTGAAAGTAAAAGTGATTAAGTAACAATGGTAGAGCCACACTGTAGTTTTTTACTTGCTGCGGTTTAAATGCACCAGCTCGACCGGGGAAAGCCCACGTCCTCACAGAATACCAGCATAAAATATAACCATATCGTTACAATTTTGTTCTTAGTCCTTAGGGGTAACTACGCGTCTGCATTATGACTCCTAATGGAGGATGAATGTGGGTGTCATGGACTGCAAGTCGGCCTCCACACAATAAAAAAAAGATTGAACTCCACACATCTTTAATTTTTTTTATACCATTCAAACATAAAATAAAATAGCCGAAGATCGGCCTAAGCAATACTGCTTCGGAAAGGCATCATGATCAGCAAATGCTGTATACCAGTCGAGATGCTCCATTTCAGTGGTTAGCGTCAGTAATAAGTTTTTTTTTGGAGTATGTGTTAGCCCTAAAGGCCTCTAAAGCTTCAATAAAGCAGACTCGCGAGCAAAGGGCCCGCGACGTTGCTGCTGGCTCGATGGCCGACACCGACCGATGAACAACAATGACGATAGCAGAGGTCAAGTAGCGATCCGAGAGTCCCACTTAAAGTGGTACGAAATCTCGGCTCAAATCTCCATCGAGGAGGGAGAACTGATCGATGTAGTAACAACCACGCTTTCTACTACGCTATTTTCGCTGGTATTATGAAGAATATGGGCCGGGCCTATCGTATATGCAGCACGAATAGGTCGAACTGCGATGGAACCGGACCACACTGCAGACTACCAGCGAAAAATAATAGCTTAGTACTTCTGGTTTTCGTGAATAAAGTCTGGTGAAAACGAACAAACGGATAACTGATAACGCGTTATGGGGCATTCCGTGTCAGGCCTCGGAGGTAACAACGAATCTGCAATAAAACAATAAATAATAAAGTGTCGAACTTAAAGTTATACTAATAATGCTAACTTTGAGTGTACAACTCAGAGTTAGCATTATCTTAGGTTATTATAATATGTTTCATTAATTATTATTAATTATTGAAAATAGCACTTTATATGAAATCTTGTGTAACCACAGCAGTTACGTAATTATCAGCTATACTAAAAACGCTACCTAATTAATTTATACACCATTTTATATACTATATTATTTCGTAATAACAATACATCGTTTTACGTTATTCATCGTCATTCTAATTAAGTTATTCTGTGTTGCTAACTGTATCCACTTTCATAAAGCTCAACGAATGCGGTATAAAAAACCTATCAATCGCAATGTAGTGCTGCTTCGTTTATGTGGTAAGGTATATCAAAAATAACTCCTTTACTCAGCACACAAGGCGTAAGCTAACAGTAACGTTTCCCACCCATTCTACACCTTTACGAAATGTATCGTTTTATAACATCAGTGTAATGCGGTCGGGATAAACATTTCGTGGAAGTGTTGAATGCGGGGCAACAGCAAAACAATTTTTCTTGCATAACTTCTAACTTTTGTCGAACATACCACAATTATTTAGATATTTGGTACAATTAATAGCTTCTGGAATGTTAATTTTATAGAATGATGCGAAATAAATCTCTCAATTTCACGTTACCAAATCAGTTATATGACGGTTCAATTGACAATTATTTAACATTAAGATACTTTTATGGACGCGTTGTTTAATTGACTACACCGGAGTGTTGAAGGGTGCATATTTTTCGAAGACTAAAACTTGTTTATATTCTGAAAATGATAGTTTTAGTAACTACAATAGAATATTATGTAAATAGTTTATGAGGACTGACTGCTATATGTGGCGTTACATTGATTTCTCGCCACTGGTCGGTCGATATGTATGTATTATTACTATGAGTAATCTTGTCGGATTCCTATTGACTGCTTTATCCCTATACTTATTTATTAATATACAGATTAGATAAAATTTTAATTAGTTTTTTGTCCGTATTCAAGTTAATCTCCACGATGGTTAAACCAATTTGAATGTGATTTTCAGTTATATATTGAGATAAACTTGAGTTATTTAACTCGTTTTTCTTTCTTTTAATTCGGTTAAAAAATAAGCTAAATAATTAATAAAACCGATGACCGATGGGATATAAAAGTTATTGAACGAGAACCTCGAACTGACATTCCACAAGATGGAACAATGACATATGCAAGTTTGCGGAAAGTCGATGGAAGCTGTTGGCTCACGATCGTGCCTCGTGGCAATCTATGAGGGAGGCCTATCTTTAGAAGTAAACTATGGATAGGATGTGATGATGATGAACAAAAAAAAGATATTCCACTTTATAATGTCCATCAGACTTCACGACGCACTGCTGGATTTCATCCTTTTGTTGTGAACATCCCTCAAACCCGTACTAAGCGCTTTGCTTCGTCTTTCATTATTCGTACAGCAAAGGACTGGAATAGTTAGCCCGCGTCTGTCTTTCCCTCCGATTACAATGTGGGTGTCTTCAAGAGTAGAGTGAATAGGCATTTACTGAGCTAGTGCGCCTTACCATATAGGACTGTATTTCCACTTAACATCAGGTGGGATCGTGGTCATGCACTTGCTCAGAAAATAAAAAAAATATCACATTTAAAAATGCCCCTTATTAAGTAATCATTGTTGAATTAGATAATTATTTGTCTAAATGATAATAGGCTAGAGTCTATATTAAGACTGCTCACTCTTTCTGTAATTAAAGTCTAAATCTTTCTCAGATTTATCATTTATCAGAATAATATTAAGATAATTTTGGGACATTTTCTATATATTTAACTATTTTCTCACAACGCTCGTCACTGAAAAAGTATATATTTAAAAAATCTGATAAATATCTAATAAATACTACGAAATATGATCAAATATAATCATATATTATAAAAAAAAATACATCTGTTTGCTTAAAACTAAGTCAAATTGTAAACACGTCGACGAACGAAGTTATCTAGCTACAAACAAACCAAACCATAAACGGGCTTCCCAACCAAATCCCGCAAAGACATTCCTTCTCGCACGAATAAGGCTCGTTAAGACAAGCTCCTTTGAAAATTAACCATACAGGATGTAGGTCAACCACAGCGAACGCGGTAAAAACAGTCGCGAAACAAATAAAATTCCTTAGAGCGAACCTTCCTCCTGATTTTTCTAAACCATTACCCCCCCAACGTAATACGTGAGAAACGTTTCATCTAATATTCGAGTCAACTATGCGCCGGGGTTAACTGGTGATACGTGTTTCGTTTATAAACGTGATGTTAACGGGAACCAGGACCTTTTTTCCAATGTTTTCACTTAAAATTCTCTTTACTTTTATTTCGTTAGCAATCTTAGCAACTTAACGGTTGTGACTTATACATATATATTGAATATAACTAGTGAGCTGCATAGAATTTATAATAAAAACACCTTATCTTTACGTTATCTCTTGTGATGTTAATGCTTATACAATCAGTCTTCTTTAGATGAAATATCCACTTATGGTCATAGATCTCCTCCATCGACAACCACAACCATACAACCGTGCACAGGTTGTCCATCAAATGAACTCCTCATCATCGTCATCGCCTTATAGACCCGTTATTTTAGGGCTACTAATATTGTTCACAAGTAAAATCATAAATCTAAACCTTATCTTCATCTTTAACAATTCAGTAAGAAAGTCCGTTAACCGCCGAACATCGGGGACTTTTCAATCTCTAACTTTAACTTCAATACATACATTTAAACGGTTACGTAAGGTGAATCGTAATCTAAAAAATACACAAAAACTAACATTTTCTCCCAGTTGACTTTTTAGTTAAGTAGACAGAATATAGAAAAGACTGTCTAAAGTTGTCTTGTGATCGATTTGTAATATTTTTTTACTATTAACTTAAAGTTACAGCGACTGTTACGCTTCGCATTTATTTTGGAGCCTTAATACATTAAGTTTTAGAAATACTCGTATATAGAGGAAACGTTTAAGATATTCCCATCGCTAGAAACAGTAGGGTCACGATTTTAATGTCTCCGAACGTGTCGATAGTGTCTTGCAATAAATCGTCAAGCCCGTAAAAATGTCCCATTTATTGCTTTACACTAAACTGTACATGTTATACAAATACTTATCGTTATTCCCATTTACTTTAATGTGATTTTTATTTAATTATTATTTTTATTAATAGTTTTTATTAATTATTAGTTTTATCTTCCTAATTTATTATTATTTAATTGTTAATTAATATGATCTTGCATACAGCACCTCTATATTTTAGAAAACTTAACAATAATACCAGCCTAAGAGATATTTTTGCTATGACATATAAGAGAGAGAATATTTCTCATATTATAGCCATAGCCTCGAATTTTTCTCTACATTTCCTATAGTCTCCTCAGAAATCCATTGAAAGCGATGCGGTAGGTGATTAGCTCGCTACAAGTCAAGATGAAAGTGCATCCTCATGTGAGGACTATAGGTGTTTAATACTGACATTCTATTATCACGCTCTTTTTTCCTGTTCTACCTCAAGTTGTTTAAGATTGTTTTTAAATGTAACTTGTCAATTTGTTTTACTGTCTCCATCGATAATTTATTTCAATGAATCTTCTTGACCGGGGTAGCACCACCGCCTGCGGAGAATACAAAATAAATATCATAATAACTCTGCTGTGTTTCCTATGTTGGCTAAGGCTGTAACCCAATGGAAGGTAGTAGGCATTCCATCTCAATCCGCGTGGATATCTTGAATATTTAAGATCAAAGTACGAATAGATGTGATGGGCTTACCACAACTTACCTTATAAGAAATTATTTAAATATCCGCTCCACCTCAAGCACTTTCAGATAATAAATCTTTAAAACAGTACTTAAATTAGATTCCTTGACTGTACAAGTTTTTAAAACTTAATGCAAATTTAAACGAGTCCATTAGGGGGGAAACTAGTAAATTGTATGTTTAAAAGAACTCCCTAAAATAATGTGTATCCGAAATATTTTATGTCTTTTCTTACATTCAATTTAACTAATGTAATGATAATACGAAACCGTCTCATGCCATATGCGGTAGGCTTTCAGAGCTATGATCATAAACCTTTCTTGATATTATTATTCCTTAGGTCGAAGCAATTCAGGGAAAGAGATTTCTATTACCGTATTCTATATTATAGTACTGTATTAATATTTATGATGGAGTGATTTTTTTTATGACAGTCAGGATAACAGATGCGGACTTTTCACCAAAACACAACTTACCGCTCGGGTTCATAGATAAATTACTTTCACCTTAATTCTTAATCTACAGTATTAATTGTAGATATATTATAAATATATTTATCTGTATACTTAGGATATGGGATGGATGGATATACCTTTCATTAAATTTGTTTTTGTATATTTCTGTTTCGCTTTTTTTACTTAATTTGATATTTTATCTTTTATTATTTTTGGCCGTCGCAAATTATTATTACTTTATTTTATTATTATTATTTTATTTACAATTTTATTTGAATGATAATTCACGTTTTTTAATAAAACTGTCATGTATAAATAACAAATGGCACGTTTACAACTTACAACTACAAGCTCGATTTTTTCGTTTCAGCATAACGTTATTATTTTAAACTAATATTATATTATGTAAAAGTGTTCGTTCTTCCCAACGACCAACGGACGATACAGGCAATCTTCAGTTGGCTTCACTATGCAGATAATAACATTATAACACTTTATTTTATAAAAATGTTCAAAGGTCACCAGTCCATCTCAGTCCTAGGCTTGAAAATATGTGTAACGCACACTCACGACAACGTCACTTATCATCAGATGAGTTGTCGCACTAACTTTTATAAAAAATATGCACTAATGTGTAATGCAATGCATAACATGTTTAAGGTTAATATTAGTCACAATGTCATAAACAAGCGTTTATGGCAATTCACAGTGGACAGAGTCCTAATTATGTGTAATATCCATTTAATTCTGTGTCCTAATAAGGGTCTCGGGATACAACCCGCCTTCTTTCGTATATCTTACCGAGACACTCTTAATAAAATTGTCATTAGGCCGCACCCCTACTGTGTTACTACCCACAATGTTTTAACCAGCCTCATATACACACTTACACAGATAGATACGTGGTTACAAGACGCAGCTATAAACTAGAGACCGGAGAAGAACATTTTAAACAGATTATTATATAATAAATACTGGCGACGAGGCATCTATTTTGATTAACGTGAGCTGTAGTCGACCCCTAATATATTAATTATCTAGCACTCGTCGGTTAAGACATAATAGGTTAAAATATAGTGTCCGAACCAAGCCCGAAAATCAATAACTTACATGCCATCGACTGAAAATACGATACAAGGAATCTCAATAGTCGTTCTTTTTTATAAGGAGCCGGAAAGGAGAAGCACCCGGCACAGTATATTTTACTTTAACTTTTAGTCCAGGATGCGAATAAATATAGTTACATACAGAATATAAATCGATATGTTTAACATTGTTAGTTGAGACGGCAATGTTTCAAAATACACTCCTTATTACAAATATACGATATCAGCAATTCATGAAGTTACACCCCAAAAGTTCGGACGCAGTGAATATATTATTTATTTCGACATGTCATATATTAGTAGCTGACTCGAATCTATCGGCCGTAAAATGTACGGCAGTTGGATCATAGCGGCAAAATTCAGTTAATATAAGGCAGATTGATGATAATCTTATTAAAATCATAATGACGTTCTCCGCATGACCGATCTCGACCACGGTGATGCCATCTAGTTATGATAAGATGATTTCAACCTATATACTTATATTATTTAAGTAAGTAAAACAATCTTCATCCTAAATAACTAAATCACCACAAAATAACTTTGTGACCTAATTTTTTATAACTAAACACACTGAACTCAAAGCTATGTGTAACTGTATTCTTGAAGACTGGTAGAAATATTTTCTTTCTAAAAGTTCTTTAAACAATGTTACAAATAATTAAGATAGCTTGAGAAAGAGAGGAAGAGCTCCTTGACACAAAAAGATATATTCTCAGGCTGTACAAAGAGATGCTCGGTACAAAAGATTTTTATTGCAGATTCTTGGCCAGGCTGTTTTTTTTAGTTCTACTTTTTGTTTTGTTAAGACAAGTTATCAAGGTTTTGTAAGTTAGTAGTAGTTATGTAATTTTAACATTATTTTAAAATTAATGCACTTTAAAATTGATGACATGTAACTTTGGTAATAGATTTTTGGCTGTTCGTTTGTGTGACATCCAGAATTCGACAAAGCTTTTCATCTGAGCTTTTATACATAGAAACTACATAATAAGTTCAGTTAATTTATCAACTATCTCTCGAGCTTTGCACTACACGTGATTGAGAGTGAAGCTATCGCCGACCACTGTGCTATATAATAGGCATCAGTTTTATACACCTTTGTTAAGTAATGCCAAAAACTTTCTTTAATCCAGCATAATGCGAACCACAACCTAGATCATTAATTTGATGTCCTAGGAACTACTAAAAAACCATTGAATATAATAAACATCACTTATATCCTCCTTTATAATTAACCTTATTTAGGTTTATAGATACTGTAATATTTTTTTGGTGATACTTAAATTGTATTTATGAAATTAAAAAAAAATGGTACAAATACCAAGTGAAAAAAAAAAGTTTGAGTTCCATTGTGTATATGCCTATAGCTTTTTTCAATTTGTACTCATGTATTGTGCCATTTAGACTGCGTAGTTACGAGTTATATTAATCAAGACTGCCTGATACTGTCTGCACTTATAGTGTTTCCCAGACGATCCTAAAATATACTGGGGAACTCGTAATGACTCATCGCCTGTATGCATTATTTCATTATATATACTTGCTAAGTCAATTCGTTTATAAGCAGTTATAGATTTACTTTTTATTACTGTGATAAAAATATTTTGAATGAATTTGCACTTGAGTCAAGACGTTTTGGTCAATTTTTTTTCATGGCCCTAATCTGATTTTCTTGAGTCTTTTTATCTCCAAATTTAATATATAATGTTCTCAAATTTCCATTATTTTTGATAGAAAAAAAGAAATATACGAAAGATACGAAGAGGAATCCACAATAAAACGTAATAAACATTTGTAATTCTTCTCAATATTCGTTAAACGTTAGTAGAATCAGAAATGAAATAAGTTTGGATTTTCCAAACATCTAAGCATGGCATTGCCTATTAATGAGTGGCAACAACAACAACATTCATAATATTAGTAAAGTTTGCCACAAGTTTACAAGCTTTAAGTAAAATATCTTTTCTCAAGCTTATTGAACTCAAACAAATATAAACATACAAAATTGCAAAAGTGAAAACCGTAATAAGAAAAGTTTAGTCAAGTTTCTCTTCAAGTAGCTTTTTAACGCATGAATTCACTCATCCTCGAAAGGGGATATCCTTCTAAGGAATTAAGGACTTGGTTGGCTTCATAGGTCCAATGTCTGAAGACGAAAAAAATTGCGATACAAACTGCTTACGGGGACAGCCTATCAGAAGCCTTCGTGATGATAGTGGTTTTCACTGATATGGTGTGGTCGGTTGTGGTTACTTTCACGAGTAAAGATTTTGAGGTTTCAAGTACAAAAGTGTCTGCGTTTTTATTAATTTTAATGAATACAAAACTCAGATATATTATGCATACATAATAATAATTTTAAATACCTATTATTTACCTATTTTCTTTACCTATGAAATTGCCGTTTTGTATGAAATTAGTTAAAGATTTTTTTTTATTTCTGTTATTCAAAGTAATCACCCATGAAATCGATGCATCTTTGCCAACATAGTGGTAGTTTATTGTTAGCCCTTGTAAAAATCAACTGGACGAGAGGCAACAAACTCTTCAAAGGCATTTTGTACCGCCTCTCGGGAATTGAATTTTTTTCCCCGCTAAAAAGTTGTCCAAATTTTGGAAAAAGTAATAGTCGGTGGGTGCAAGGTCTGGTGAGTACGGTGGATGAGGGAAAGCTTCCAACCCCAACTCTTGCAGTTTGGAGACTGTCTGTTGTGCAGTATGGCGACAATACGGTTCAAAATTCTTTCATTTCTGTGCCTGTCGAGCAGCGCGTGGCAGGTCTCAACGCGTACGTTGCACTGGCGTACGTTAAGTTCGTGGGGCATCCATCTATCAAGCTTTTATCTTGCCAATTTGTCATCAGCTTCCACAATCGCCTTTAATTCATCATTGTTGACCAAAGCGTCCGGACGACCACGAGGTTTCATTTTTCAAATCAATATGTCCAGAACGGAACCGGGCAAACCTATAACGGGTTGTGCGTTCGTTTGTAAAGTTCTCTCCGTAAACGTTGTTGATGTTACGTGCCGTTTGTGACGAGTTGATGCCACGAGGGAACTCATATTCCATAATTACACGAATTTTTCAAGTGTCCATTATGACGAAAAATATTCAAACCTAATGAAAATACAAAGCTAATCAATAAACAAAAGACTGACTTTGTAAAAGAATGTCATGTTTTTAAAACAAACAAAACTTTTTTGTTTTGAAATGGCCAATACTGAAGAACGGCAATTTCAGAGGTAAAGACCTAATACTTTTTAGTTTTTTTTTGTCATGAAGAATTATGGTGCAATTCGAAGATTTAATATTTCATCTTTGTCACCGAAATTAAATTTAGATTTTGCATGTGACAAGTGACAAATACAATGCACTCGGACTTCAAAATCTACTAATTGAATGCCACACAAATGCAGTCCGTTTGGTTATCGTGTCCAATGCACGCGTTTGCCGTCAGTTAAACAAACACTGAGAAGCTGAAATTTGGAATATATAAGGGTTTCGTTAGTATATACGTAACATGTAATGATTTTAGCGACGTCGACGGCAAATTCGTAACATTTTATATGATAGATAAAATATCTGCAGGTTATTACCAGACGCAATCAATTACGCTGATTATATGATAGCAAGCAAAGACGTCGAAACGTTGACATGTAATATTAGAGATGAAAGGTGTAAGGTTTTTAAAATTATTAATCCATAAGGCCGGGAATCGAACGCCGGACTGATGAGCTACCACTAGGCGCTATATATGGCTATGGCTGTCGTTACTTTACATGCATGCACAAAATAATTAATCGAGAATTTTATTGCCACTTGACAGGGATACAGGCTTAGGTTTCATTTTAAGTAGTCAGTTAATATTTAACAGCAACACATATTCCTTGAGACGTTTTATGGTAATATATAATATTATAAATTATATTTTACAATTTAGATATTTTTATCAGATGCCAACATTTATATAATTTATAATAACCGCTAAAAGTTCATTATATCTTGGGTGTTAAATATCACGTTTACAATCTTTACTCATTATCGAGAAATGTAGGACAATATGCTGTGGCGATCACTCAGCATAATGTGAACTGTATTCTTCATTCATCATCGTTCATTCAGCACCATCTCAGCCTATCATTAGTCCACTGCTGGACTTACGTCTACCGATTGCCACAAACGATGATGAAGCAACTTGCTCAACTTGGCACAATCTTGCATAAGTCGTCAACCATGCTTACAGAAGACACTATGTCCGAAATAATTATTTATTTTGTTTTAAAATTTTATACTTTTTCCCTTAACTTATCTAAATATCTTTGAATCCTAGAAACTCAGGTGGCAGGTTTCCAAATGAGCCGATGGGTCATGAGCTCCAGAACAGGTTTCAATGGAAGCGCATTACACATGTTTATTAGGGTTACCTTGTGTATGATATTCACTGGATATACTCATACGAAAAAATCTTTTTATTCAAATAGGCTTAGAATAAGCAGGTTGGATTTGTCATTTCCAAGTTTGTATGTCATTAATATAAATCTTGAAAAATATATCCTGCTCGAATAGTAGATGCTACTGAGAAAAACCTTCAGAAATTATGAAGTTAATATTTAAATTACAAACCAATCTTATCCTTTATATGAATCAAAGAACACTAGTTTTGTTTTACACTCTGCAATATGATCTTACATAAATAATTTGCTTCATTATTTAGAGATTATTGATATAAGTTCAATTTATACAACGGCTAACGCATCTTCATATTACAGAAAATTTATTAAAGATACACTAAACTCCAGCATCGTCCATTCTAATAATAATCAAACGTCATTACCTTTATGAAAACGAAATCTCAGTGTTATAGTTAATCTTTTTTTCTCGTGCACAACAAAGATGCGAACTATTTTTTAATATTAATGTGTTAGTGGATATAAAACATTGTGATGGATTTTATTGCAAATATTTTGTGTTGCAATCGTTAGCTTACGAGCCTCAAGGTTACAGATATCTCAAAAAGACCTTCCCGTGGGATGTCCGTGGCATTTCCTCAAAACAGTATACCATAGGTAATCTAAGCAAGGCATTTCAACATACTTTTATAGCTGTCATAAAATTAATATTCGCAGAAGCAGCAGAGTTGAATCTTCCTGACGTTGTTAATCTAAAGTTATACTTAGAAATACTTTAGTATCTTCCAGGTCAATATCGACCATAAGCCGCGTGTGAAGTGATAAAAGCCTTTGTCAAGTCTGTCTGTTTCTACTTAGCGCCAAAATATACTTTTTGATATATGTGTATATACTACTTTAATAATCGAAGGATAGTACGATGGAAAATGTTCTTAGTTACTCTTATATATTGTTATAATAATTCTAGATATTTTCTAGGCAGCAAATGCATTCTATTAATAGGGAATCACTAATATATGACATATTTAATAGTTGCATTCAGTGAATTTATATTTTGTTCTTTTTATCCTGGAATTTATTGCTTTAGTACGGTCGTCCTAATGCTGATACTGGTCGCGCCCTTGCAATCCTCTTCAAAGTCGTGACCTCACAGAATATACCTCGCCTGCGGCGTTTCTGCATGCACTCTCGATTTCTAAATCAATATACTGTTTAAAGATTTATTCTTTCCATTTCCGTTTTAGTGTATCATAAGCATTATTTATTGTGGGTGTACTTTTTACGATTACAGAATTTCATTTGGAGCAAAAATAATGCAAATGACTCTATAACTAGAATAGAGTACAATAAATACTTTTTAGATGCATTGTGAATGTGTCTTGACGTGGAAGGAACACACCCTTATACACTCATAGAATACAAGCGTATAATATAACACAATTATGCTGTTTTATTTATTAAATTTAGGTAACCGGAAGCTTTATTATTTAGCGTTAATGAGGCCTTCCATGTGAGTCCTCAGGAGCGAGAACGTATGTGCGTCTGGAGTCTTTGTTGAATATGGATAAGTGTGTTTACGGCCGGTCGTTAGAAAGACTTAGTTTTATAAAGAAGAGATGTGTATTGTTAAATTTTACTGTCCTTTTGGGTATCTGTAGTCCAAATCAATAACAATTAGATTACCATTTTTACGTGGTACAGCTACACTGCAGTTTGTTTTTTTGTGTTTCGTTTGGTGAGTGTAGGGATCCAGAGACCTTTATTACTGGTATGAGACATTCTATCTCAAGGGTGACAACGCATCTGCATTATGATTCCGTGTCAAGAATAAATGTAGATGTCATGGGCCGCAGGAATCACTTCCATCAGGAGAACTGTGTGTTCGTTCGTTAAGCTGAATGTAATTAAAAAAAAATAGCTGTTTCCTGTGTGAAAATATTTGTGTCATTATTTATCTTTTAAAAGAGTATTCAATCCATCTCTCATAATCTACGAGCAAGAATTGAATGTAATTACTATGAGATAATAATCACCAACAATTGTTCCAAATAAGCTTAAAGTGCACAACTAATTAGCCTTCACAAAAAAAGCCGCTCACAGGCTTAAGGTGAAGGTGACAGGCCAACCTGTTCACCTTCACCCAAATAACTGAATCAAAGACCCGTCTCGCTTGAATAAAATTCCTTTTCCTGTACGTATACTTGATGCATATTACATTCAATAGTCACATAACTTTTATTTTAGAAGTGTTCTGGCAGTTTCCGGACGCATTGTCGAACTTTATTTTCGGTTAATTTACATGATTTAGTTTATCTCTACAAACTTACCCACGGGTATATCCACTACTCTCCACTCCAGGGTACTCCAGTGTTATTATCGCAAATTTTATTTAAAGTTCCCTATCGTATAGCGCGTTTTCCTAGTCCCTTATTGAAAAACAAATTATACAGAACCAATCGGGTACCTCATTCTCTTATTGCCAGAATTATAAGAATATATAATGAATGTGTAAACAAAGATAACACAATTGACTTATTCAGCGATAATTTAAAATAATTAAGAGCTAAAATAATTAAACTATCTTACAATTAAAATATATTAATATTAATTAAATTCAAAAAAAATCGTATATATATATTAATTTCTCTGTTGGTGTGTTTGATATATTTTCTGGATTCTGAAAATTTTAACATTATATCTAAATGCTTCCGTTTTATTTGTTAATTTAGCAAATATTTTTAATTATGATAAGTTATCGTACATATTTGTCTCTTTACGCATTCTGTAACTACCTTTAAGTGGAATCATGTTATCCTTTTTAGTAAGATATTGTTATAATTAAGTACAAAACAACATGTTATTCTGTTGGTGGTTCTTTGAAATAAATAAAAAAATCAAATATCAAAGTGATCTGAGGATTTAACGCATCGTAGAAAGAATAAGATGAAAAGATCCTTGATGTTTAATTGATGTTTTTTTAATCATAATAAATTATCATCTTCATTTCACCAGATGAAACACAGTAGCGCCAACCTAAGATTTCAAACTAGTATTCCGGAAAACGTGATAACTCTGTTGACCCGATACTCTTACAGCTAGTTCACAAGCGCGGCGTGATTCTGTCACGTAAATGAATCAATCGTAACCGCAATTAAAATTAGTAAAACGTCTTAAAGTATAGCTTGTAAATTGGCTAAGTGAGCAAGACACTTTAATGTATATACCATTTTATCAATCACCAACATAAAATCTCATGGGCGAAAAATAACTGAAACAGTTTTCCAACTCGCGTTACCTGAGTTGCCATCGCAGTAAACCTCTGCCACCCGCATAGTTACTCGTACGTACCAACTTCACGTCAATGCCGCGGGTAACAGAGGCAATACAGTGAGTACAAAGCTTCACTTGACGAATTCTTAGATTAATTTTACATACATAGAATAAGAAACTATATTATAGTTAATAGTAGTTATCGTTTCAATATCCGCTATAGTAATAGAAGGTCTATATGAATAGTATGCCTGTGTCCAAAGTTTATATTATATTTATACAATGAAATATGTACAAAGCGTCTTATTTTCTACATTATTATCACTTGATGCGTCAATAGTCTAATGGTTAGAATAACGGTCTGCGAAACTTAAGGTAAACGTAGGTTCGAATCGACCATTAGACTATTGTCATGAACCATCTCCTAGCACAAGCATTTTCAGCTTAGTTGGAGTGCTTAACCGGATATTAGTAATGTTAGTAGCATTGCCTAAGTATATCTTATAAAAAAAAATATTTTTTTATTTAATTACGATTTTAATTAATTACTAAACATAGGCTCTATTGACCGGCACGTAGCACGATTCTGAGACAGCGTTATTATATTATATATAGGATATTTATGAATTCAATACGAACTCTTTCAGTCACACTAAGCAGTCAGGAAATATTTTCATAATGAACGATACTCTTCTTCCAGAATTTAATGGTAAATTGAGAACGTAAAATATAACAATAAAATAAAGAAAATAAAAGAAAAGTATTTTTTCTTAACCCGACGAATGTGGGCAGAAACAGTTTAGAGGTAACCAGAGATGAATATTTTCAATCAGAATTTTTCCAATCATTAGCATTAATCACATACATCCAGAACTTGAATATTTATTTACGAAGCTACCTATTTTTGGGACTCTATGATGTGCCCATCTAATGGATACACCATTCTATCGACTATCGGCATATTACAAATTTTGTTTTTTGTAGGTAAGAAATAATCGAAACATGTTAAGAAGATATTAGCTTTATGCAAACAATTGAACAGAGACGGTAAATTTGGGCACTCTAACCCAAATGCGCTGATAGCTTTATTACGCCCCAAACTATTCAATCTCACTATCTGTTTATATGGGACGAGCTTCCTGTGGCACTCGTCATGAATCCTCAACGGAATTGAATTTGCAATTTTATTATATCCCGCTTTTGTGATGATGAGTTCGGGCGACTATCGAATTAATTGTACGTCCTGTCAATACCACACCAGCCAAATTTGATTTTGTCGGAATATATAAATATTTTTTTTTTTATCTCTTATTTTTTTATCATTTCAAAGCTATTCTAGCCGTTAAAACGTGTGTCGCGTTGACTTTAAAATACAATGTTACGTTATTCATTAGTCAGAGTCTCGGAGAGATTCGCGATGGTTCCTTTACGTTTACATCTCCCTCGGCTGGAATTTGTTAAAGTTCATTTCATGTCTTCTGACGTTAACGCTTGATTCGGTCGTAAATAAAGTCGCGAACAACACTTTACATTTATTAAGCAGCTACATAATTCAAAATTTCCTGTTTTATGAAGAACAGAGAAATATTGAAAAAGCAAAATGGCTGTTTTACGTAAATAGAATTCGGAGCTGTAAGATAAGGATTTGATTGGTCACTAACCCATATTTGTGTCTACTTCTATTTTAATGTTTTACACACTATTGATTTTTGTGTTGCATGAATCGTTGTATGAAAAGGTCCAAGTGTTTAACTATTCATGTTACACGAATGTATACAAATTAAGATAATATGCAGATTGGACAGTTGGTGCTCCTAACAAACGTAAGGACAATCTTTATCTCATTACCAAATATTTGTTTTGTAAAAATACAATTATCCAATTCTTAAATACTTTATCTAATATTTATCTAAAGGTTATGAACTAAGATAACGGCAATATTTTCTGAATATTATTACAAAGTTCTAGAGAGATATTATAAAGTTCCGTAAGGATTTGCGAAAACACAGAGTCACTCACTTCTCATCCCTTTTCCTAGTCCTAGCATATGCGAAAGACAATGACGAACAAAGTTACCATAATAATACTACTTTATAAAATCTAAAAAAGTTTAAAGGATTTCATTCATCAATAGTTAAGTATTGTCCCCTGCTAGCTTTTAGTGAAGCATGAATATAATTTAAAATTACCTTCGGTCACAAAGTGAAACCACTTTGACTTCAAGGTATGTTAATCATTATAAATAAAGATACATTAAAAACATCGTATTATATATCTTATATTGCTGTTTATTGCAATAGGTTCATATAATGTAAATAGAATACGCACAGGATTCCTATTACGCGTGATATTTACTTCGCCTACGGTATTATGCCATTAAATTAACATGCTCTAACTAGGCATATGGTCGAATTAATGTTTGATTTTATATTCAGCAGACATTCAGCGAGCAAAGCCCATATCAAACGCTGCATTCGTGCGTAGTTTTTTGGCGCTACACTAGGACTGTTAAGAAATTTGTAGTTATGTTAGGACCGTAATAGATTGCATGTCTCCCGAGTCTAGTGTTGCTATATCCGATGGTATAATAAAAACAACCTATATGCATAAACTTGTAATTTATTGAAGAAATAAATCATATTGTAAGCGTGTACTATAGTAAACCTTTCTCCGATAATAATAGTTATGTTTTAAATATGGACGCGCCTTTCTTATCGAAAATATGTAATACATAAAATATTACTAAGTTGTAAATAAATATTAAAATAATTGTATTATTTAACATCTAAGAATAATAGCCTATCTCAGACTAGAACGCAGATACGTGGAAGGGTCATACCGCAGCTAAAGTGTAATAAATCATATGAACTGTGCTCGTTTGGCACAACCAGTATCATATCAATGAAATATATATCATTGTCGTGTAATTTTTAGCAACAATTTTTGCTGCAAATATGCCAATTTATTATTTCTTAATATCTTATCGAATATAAATAACATTTATCTAATCTTTTGCATGGCGGCTTTGTGTTATATATAAATTACGTTCCCTAGACACAACGTAACCTCAATTCACTAGAATTGGTGGTAAGTATTACAGTAACAGTATTTAAACTCAAATAGTAATTTGCACTAATAAATGGCAATGGGTAGCTTGACATATGAGCGTTTTATAGTCCACTCCCTGAGATGTTAAATTTATTTCGCACTTTCTTTATTATGCAATAGCGGAGGTAATACATTAATTCTAACATTTGCAAAATTTACACTAACACTTATGCGCCGCGGTAAAGTTCATGTTTGTGATCAAAGTATCAGAGACCTTTAGCCTAAAGGTTATTTATTTACATGTACAAACTGCAATTATTTATAGTAGAACCTACTGCACATTTCCGGTAGCCTTTCGTATATATACGTCACTAGCATACACGGTAATTAAGGCCTATGTGTTCAGCATTGATACAAAACCGATCGCAACGTTTCTCCAATAAATTTTAACCTTTTTTATTTCAAACTGATGATTTGAATTGATTGATTTCATTTAATATACCGCCCGGTAAACTGTGAGTACGTTTGTTACATAATAATGTTAAAAAAAAAAGAAAAATACTATGGTGATATAATAACAGTACAACGCTGAGACCCCATTAAAGGAAATAAGCGTTTCCATCTGACTCAGGAGTGCCGACGCAAGTGAGTCTTGGATCTTTATTTAGGTTGGTTTTTTTTGTAGTGTGAGAAGATCGGGAAATGGATAGAAATATACAAAATAACACTTTCCTTAATACATACATAATTACACAAAAGACACAAATATATTTATTTACATAAGATGAGATTAATAATTGGTTAAAAAATAGAATAGCAAAGCCAGAGCCTCCTTTTTATTAATGTTAAATAAAAAACAAATATTCTATTGTTACATTTATTTTATATAAGCTACCTAAACGGTCACAATTTATAAGTTCTTTCTTATTACAGCACCGTCAAATAATAAGAGATAATAAACATTTCTCTGTCCACCGATGTAAATACAGCTTGCAACTTTACGGCTCGTTTTACTGCTCCGCAAGCAATCAAGTTGCTATCTTAATCGCTTACCTGCAAACCGAATCGTGCGGTAAATGTCGAAAGGCTGCTTCACTGTGTTCCGCGGAAGGACTTAAATCTTTATTTGTGTAGTCCTCACATATCAACTTAAACATTAGCTAAGTTTCACTTGTATGTGTAAAATGGTATATCTTTTTATCGTTTCCACGGTTGCCAATTACGATCGTCCGTTGTATGACTAATTACAAAATATATATTTAACAAAAACATTTTATGTACATATTTCGCTGTTTTTGTTTAGTTTCTACGCCAACGCTATATGTATGATCAGGGCAGGGCAGCTCAACCAGGGATGGTTCATACCTTCACAGAATCCCAGCGTAAAAACATTGCTTATCTTTATTGTGATACGGCTGATAAGTGAAAGAAAGTGGAGACGTTATTATTTATGACAAGGTATTCCATTTTCGCCCTTATTTATAGGTGACAACACATCTATCTTATCAACTATGAATGTGGGCGTAATTGACAACGTCAGGAGAACTATGTTATTTTATCACCCCCTAATTCTACAATATAAACATAACTTTTCTTATAGCTTAACGTGAAGAAGCTTACATCGGTGCGTACAATTTATCGGGTCACATTCATAATTTAGATAGGCAAATAATTATTCGACCATCAAACCATGAAATAATGCCTCATAACTGGATTTGATTTTCCTTGTATGTTAACTATATTTCAATAATTGTCAGAATAGCAAAGGTTCCCGAGTGGCATCATTGCAATATAGGACGACCCCCCATTAGACGGAGTCGAATTGTCGACAGACTGTCACAGAGTTCGATCTCAGGATCGTGTGACAGTCTGTGGAGGAACCCTGGGGATGATGATGATGTCAGTTAATGAAGATATGATAGTAAAACAATAATCCACCTTTAGTTTTTAAATAGATTCAGTTTTAAATTTGGATTTAGTTTTAAAATATCATCATATTTTAAGTTTTTTTATAATTCCCGATATTTCGAGTGCTTTACAACACATAAGTTTTATGAGGTCACAGGGAGGACGAATTAAAAATCTAACAATAACCGCAATAAAATTAATTTATTCTATGTTTTGTAAACAATTAAGACGCTTTCAATACGTTTTAATCAAATATTAACAAAGAACCGAAGACATAGTAAAGAATAAAGTATTTGTTATTCTAAGGACATTATATTTTTTATCTTTTTATATAATTTTAATAATAATTCCATATAAGCATAGTGTCAACATACATAGGTCATTTTATTGATTTTATATTTTGTATAATCCCATAAGGGAATCGTTAAATATGGACAAAGAAAAGTTGATTAATATTTATTACTAATAATTTTTTAATGTTCCTAATTAAAGATAATAGTTTTAGTTAATTATATAAAATATCAGAATCAATCCAACGCCTACAGCTATTAGTTAAGGCCAACTATGTGTTTAGTTCAACTTAGAACGTTGTCCATTTATAACTTCGTTAAACAACTAATTATAACATAATTACGTTATAAATCAATTGCTCGGGGCCTGCGTATTGAAATAAGTGCGCTGTAATTATTTATAGTAATAATTAGCGAACGGCTTGATAGTGCTGTCTTATTATGTGGAAGAATCAATGCATATAATTAATTTGATAAGGTAATTTAGTTGTTGTTACATCTTCTTATCCATATATATATATATATATATATATATATATATATATATATATATATATATATATCGTTTCGGTGTTGGGTGGGTATATTGTCACATACTGCCCTGAAAACCAACAATTAATGATACATATTATTCCTATAATGTAAATCTAACCCAGGACGCCCGCGACGCACGTAATTACCACCACAACACGTGTTTTAAAAACAACGAAAAGCTTAAAACAAAATAAAGAAAGGTACAGTGTCCATACATTCCTTGCAATTTCTAGAACGATGAATTCAATTATTATTTTGATAACATCTGTCCTCTATACACTCGGTATGTGACGTATTAAGTCAATTTAATATCTCATCTGAGGCGTATTCGGTAGAATAAATTTTTAATAATGCATATAACCAAGCTGTACGGCTGTAAGGCTCATGCAAATTTTTAACATTTTTTTACTGAACAAAAGGAGGCATTATTTGTTGCTCCTTTTCATCTCATTCATCCGAGTTATAAGAAATACAAATCTTTGTGTTTGTTTACTTTCAAAGACCTTATTTCTCGGTTTACTATATAGGTGTATTCAATACAGATTTACAACGTATATTACACACTTCAAAGCAATACAAGTTTATGGACAAGTGGTTCAACAGCCGTGGTATCACACCGATATGCTGTTTCTCATTATGCCAGAAGAAAAGTTTAAATCAGTAGGGAAACGTGTAAACTCTAAGATTATGTTACAAACTAGCTGTGCCTTCGATTTTATACTCAAACATACATCATATACGCGTGCGAGGTGTACTTTTAAAATTGATATATCTTCACAATCACAAAATATGAGCCCAATCTTGTCTCAATACATCACTAAAAACCACTTTTTTATTATAAATAATTCATAGATCGCATCTAATAAATATTTTTTTATTAGATGCGATCAACGAGTATACAGTTCACCAGATGGTAAGTGATAACTGCGACCTGAACAAAGATTCGAAATGAGTTAATACCTCCGAGGACAGAGAATCCAATGTGCCTTGTTACCTGTTACCTACTAATTAGGTTTATTAGGTCTCCGGATACCTACACTCGAAGCACAGAACCGTGATGCCACTATTTCATGCCACATTTTCATTCGAATCACACGTTTCATGTTGCAGCTAGTAACTAGCATCAGTTTGGCTCTACTTCTTTTAATGTCTGAAACATTATGGATATCAGTGTGAAAAAACGCACAGACAAATAGTGTAAATAATTATGTTATGTGTTATGCTCCTGGTCCTTTTCAAACACTCTATAAATACTATCTCCTTCTTGTATTAAATAACATAAACTCACGATATAATATAACCAACCTAAGATGTTTGTTACAACTTTTGTTCCTCAGCTTAGGGTTAGATTTACCCAGGACCCGCTACTCTAAACCCAAGTGCTAGGACCACTACTACGCGTAGTAATAAATACTCTACAACTAGTAAACAAGTAGTAGTCCCGAGTTAAACGTTGTTGAAAGTTTAGTAATCAACATCATAATCGAGATGGTTATTCTGTCTTTAAGCTTTCAGCAATCTGTATGGAACGTTGGGAAGACATATGGTGGTGGTAAAATCAAAAAAATTACAATCAGTATTTGAAGAATCCCAAGACGCTTCATGTCACAAACAAATGTTGAAGATACTGAAGATTAATATATGGTTATAAATATTTTATTTAACACATGACCGAAATACCGAAATAATCGTTATTTTAATAGCCAAAGTTTTATCGACATGAAAATATAACTTTGAACCTTTACCGACCTGTAGTGAAATCTAGAACCGAACAAACACGTGCAAAAACACTTAGAGCGCTATTTAAAATGTCGGGACATTTCTCGTGACGCCCGTGTTGTATAAGATAATGTCGAGACTCCGGAGACTTGTAGAAATTGTGGGGATCACCTGCACGCCTTCATTATCTCCGATAACCGAAGGGGTGACACCCCGACCTTATTTACCTCACATTTAAGTCGAGATGGATCTAAGAAATTGTTGACCGTGAATTTTACTGTCAAATTAATTTGTAGTAGTGTAATTTGAGTATTTATAAATATGCTTCTTTAAAAAAAAATGTATATAGCTACACAGATGCAATTATGATTTAAATTAATGATACTGGGAAGTTTCACTAACAAATATATTAGTAATTGAGTCTTTCATTTCAATTATAACACATTATCTTCGTTTGATTGTAAACTCCAGACGCACATCAAAACAAAGCTCAAATTATTAATAGAGTAAGTTATCTATATATATAATTTATTGGTATATATACTGAATGTATATAAATATATAATCCTTTCTGAATACATATATTTAATACATTCAGAAAAGATTAAGAGATTAAATTAAAAGAAAAATTTTAAGATTATAAAATCGGTTATTTCTTTTGTACAAACGATTCTGAACCAAAAACTATCACGCACTCATACATATGAATTCGGTACGACGCGACGCACTAAAATGGAATTGTTAGAGCAAAAACAGGTTCTGGATAACTGCAGTGGTTAAATACATTTACGAACGCGATTACGATACGGTCCGTTTTGATGTCAAATTATGGTGGCCTTGTTGCAACTGAGACCTATCGTTTATTTACTATTACGATAACGCCTAACATAAAACCCGCCAATGAACACAACCTAATCTTAAGCTCCAATAATATAGCTGGTGTAACCAACTTTTGATGTTGCAGTTGCTTTTAATCAATTTTGCCTTGCAATGTTCTTTTTTATTTAAACAGTGCTAGAGCCCTGCTGCAGATACTTTATATCTACAGCATAGATGGGTCGTCTCGACCGGAGAAACCTCACAAAACACCAGTGTGAAATAGCCTCATAACGCTAACATGTTTCCTATGAGTCTAGGAATCCGGAGACCCAATAATAGTTAGAGGCATTCTATCTCAGTCCTTTGGGGTGACAACGCATGCGCATCTTGAATCTTAGCCCAGGATGGATATAGATATCATGTCCAATAACCAAAATGTGAAAAATTTCTTTTGGGCATTGGTAATCACTTACCATCTGGTGACTGCTTGCTTGGTTGCCACCGAATCCTAAAAAAACCGTTAGATTCCATTTGAATTAAATCAGCTAATTTCACGTAATGCTTGCAGAAACATACAGTTATATCATCATTTCTCAAACAATATATCATTATGACAATCAAGATTACAAGGATAGACAGAGATTATTATTAGAAAGGCTTAAAGATTTATTATATGGGCAGGTTACTGCTTCCGTGCAGCACATATAATAAATTTTTCGTTATCGCTTCCATGCAAAATTATATTAAAAAGCAAAGGTAAAATTTTCACAAATAAAGTAACTCTCTACCCACCCCTACGGTTACGCGCCGTGTTTGTTTACATTAAGCATTTCTTCAGTTATCAGTATTATCATCATCGCCTATATTTAGCTGTAGGTTGTCCCTATTTAGCATACTCGATATCGATGATTATAATTGTATTTTTTTATTCCAGCTGAGGGAAGCCTGTCGGACTTTGCATTGCGCAAGATCCATTACACGGCCAGCAATCCTCTGAAGAAGGGTCTCTTCACGGTCGATACCAGGTAATAGCTCTAATTAAATTCACACTGATAAGAATTCATCATTAACTTACGCTTGTAATAGGACGATCTTAAGCCCGTATTTGGAATCTTATTTGAATCGTAAGTTTATAAATTAATTAACCTATTAATAAAATTGCAATGAATCAATTTATTCGTCACATGTTATCATAAATCATCTTCGTCATCTTTTTGTATCATTAGTCTGTTGAATAGGCCCCACATGTAGATTCTCACAAAGCACAGTCTTGAATCTCTTGTCTGTCTCGTTGAATCAATTAATGTTATGTAGACATAATACTTAATTAGTTAAATACCCTAAAAGGTTTTTATTAATTGGTTGTACTACATTTCGAGACAAAGTACATTCTAATTGGTTTACAAAGCAAAATAAACCAAGACATGGACAAAAAAGATTTGCGCTAAAAATATTTACATTAAAATAGCCTCGTACAACAGAACAGCGAGTCTCCCGACATCAAATTATCTTTGTATAATTGTTACTTCTCAAAATAACCAAAAGCGGACTAGCGAAAATGACCCTTACAAAACGTAAACATTTCATTGCTTAATTATTTTGAATACATTCTTCATGAGTTTCAGTCTGTGTCAAATGGATTCTCGCGCTCCAGTTCAGTCACTTGGTACAGAGACTCTTAAATATGAAACTACTTCGATTAAACTAATTTAAAATTGCCTTAATATTAACCGACGCAGTAAGACCAAGCGAGGCTGAATGCATTAGTGCCTATTTAGATTACATTATAAAGGCCACTCAGACATGTGGGCACGGTAATAGTCAACACGCATTACTCGCTGCGGGTGGAAATGTAAAACGTGTATGAGAAAACTTCGTTGTTTCTTTAAATATATTATATAGCATAGCATTAAATTTACTTATTAAAGATTAATAATAGATATTTATAGACCATTTATTTTAATCGATATTCCTTTATATAATCTGTAAGCATATATTTTTTCCTTTTTTAAATTATTAGAGGTGAAAAACCAACCCAAGTTCACCTGATGGTAAGTATTAACCGCGGCACATCTACATCCCAACCATCGCAAGATGCATATGTGTACTGAGATAGACAACAAAGGTAGAGGCAGGCTGTTGCCAGTTTCTAGTTGCGACGTGAATGGGTCGGCTCGATCTCACAAAATACCAGCGTGAAATAGCAGTATAACGCCACTATGTTTCGAATGGTGAAGCTTTTCATCGCAATTCCGTTATCAGTTACCATTAGGTGAATATAATAAAAAAAAATCATAATGTACTCTTATGTACTTCATATACAAAGCAACCATCTTAGACTTATAGACAACAACAAATTCCAACTTTGCCTACAATTTAAATTAAACCAAAATAAACTTAACATTGCTACAAAAAAAATTATGCCATCAATGACGACATATATTCTAGTGCCATAAGTATATTAGAGAAGGAGCCAACTGGTTAATGGCGTAAAAAGTGTTGTTTCCCTTTGTATGTGGGTGTGAAACAGCAAACAGTCACATTTCCATCCATTCCATCCAGGTTAGAAAGTGGGTGGGTAGTTTGGTCGATTATTATGACTTTAAGACCGGAACTCGGTACGATCAATCGTACAAAATGGGACCAAAACCGATCAATCGCGTGTCTGACACATCTCGACTTACGAGTAAGATTCCAATATATTCCTAACAATATATCATGTCTCAATAGTGTCAATTTCAATTAAGTTATTGGTAACAGAGTATTATAAACGTTAATATCTCCGTCACAGTACTCTTCTATATGAACTGCCTTTATTCCGCATATGAATTTGTAAAACACTGAAAATAATAACTGCATTGCAATTAAGATTGCTTATAGAACTGGCATTTCTTGATATGAGCTCCTTAGAAAAACGTCGAAACGTTTCAGATCTTATGACATTATACAAGATTATTCATGGCAGTATTATACTATAACTCCGAATCTACTAAAGCATATCATCTTAACTTTTATCTGTAATCCATCTTGGTACCCTTCGTTTATTCTTAATAACATCCGTTTTGCATGACTAATATAGGTAAGTATGCTCCTCTGAATCGATATACCTATGCGTACATATACTGACATAAAAAAATACAAATTTATATACATATATATATATATATATTTAATCTTATACTTTTAGTGATAATTTTAATAAAAATATTAAGTTAATGAATATAATGTTCTTTAGATACGTAGATTTCAATATACTAATTTTGTGTACACATGTAAAGGCAATTTATTAAGATTTATTTAACATAAACTCCTAAGTAAAATACAAAGTGATATTGTTGATGGTGTATATTTCTCAATAAAATAAAAAATAACATAATGGAGCAGTTAATTAAACATACATAAAAAGTGTGTAATGCTACAAACTGTGATGTGATAAAATCACAATAATTTAGTGTTTGGTAGCAGGGAAATTTCTATCAAAAAAACGAAGATACAATGAAATTATATAAAATACTTTTTTTCCTATTTTACTTCACATTCGTAGTAGTTGCTATATATATGTATGTTATTGTTACTTGGCAGTTTTAATCACCTTTTATTGGACAGGTATACCTAACCAGTAGATATATCAATCACAGACACTGATGCAGTTAAATTAATTTAATTCATTGATCTCAGTCCATCATTCTATTACATCGCAATAAATATTTTTGATTTTTAGTTAAGACCTACCATGCTACACAATTCTGAAGAAAAATCAAACTCATGCATAAATAACTAGTAAATAAAATAAATTCTAAAATTCTCTCCCTCTAAATGAATGGTTTCTAAAGCATTACTATTTTTGTATTCTGTACACCCCGCCTACATATGTATCATATAATATTATACTATGCCTCATGCTTTCTAATATTCAATCATCACAAACTTATTAAATACAAATGTCATTTAAACAGCTGGTTCAAAATTGTGCAAGAGATACTCAACCTCTTTAGTAATCTATAGTCGATTATTTTAGTTTAATTAAAAAAAATACTTTAATAATGGTATTATTTAATTATTATATTTTTATTTCAAAGCGATACGAATATTGTAGAAAAAAAGGATTCTTTATATAAAATTTAGGTTATAAATGTAAAATAGATAGCCAAAGAGTTTACTACCAAAACTAAACCGAATATTCCAGGCCGGCGAATTTACGCAACATGTACGATAGGGCGACAACGGACCGCCTCTCCGCGTCGATCCTGGAACAACTGAGAAGAGACTCCCAATATTCCCCGTACCTGCTCTGCACGCCCGTTTTAACCTCCAAGAGAAGACGCATATATCAGAAAGTTGACGTCGATATTGAAACGCGCATTGTAAGTATCCAAAAATCTGTTAGTCGTGTTATAAGTGTGAACTTTATGGTTAGTACTCATTTGTTAGTTCACGTATTTGATCTAGGTCCCAATTCATTATATTATCACTTTTAATTTCAATTACGTGTAAACTTTACATGAAGGAACTTTAAGTTATTATTAGCGCAGGGTAAATGAAAGTCTTTCCGTTTCTATAACTTACGTAACACACACGCAATAAAATCGTAAGACGAGTTGATTATACGAGTAGCTAGAAAACAGTATCAATGCACTCATATTTCATAAGTTTGGGTTCATTGAGTTTCATCAATTATGCCTTATACAAATAAGATTTTTAGTAGGATATAAAATCTACAATCGATGTCCAGTAATAGCGTGGGCTAAATGCTATTTTTATTTATTGTATCTTTCTTTGCATTGCAAGTGCATGTATTTACAATTCACTTAACACAATCCTATAAATTATTTTTATTTTATATTATTTAATATTTAAATATTTCTGTTCCAGCCGTCGGTTGTGGAACACCTTCGTAAATGGACGTCAAAAGAAGCAGTTGGTGACGTCACGGCCCACCCAGACGCATCAATGCGTATAGCGAGCAGTGTTACGCTGACTCCTGATGAACTGTCAGAATGCGGCTCTGGCGACGACGAACCTATAGACCATAGGCTACCTAGCCCAGAAGAGCAGCTTAGGGTGATCGCTTCTAAGTAAGTTATTTTGTTGTATTATTTATACATTTTACATTTTATAATGTAGAAAACTAAGGAGATCTAAACTTCACCGCAGCCATTTAATATAGACCCTCAAGTAAAGCGGAACCCATAAACCACGTTATCACAGAATTATAGTCATAATTTTTACAATGGTAGAGCTACACTGCAGTTTGTTTCTGGGAAAATGAATGGGTCTGCTCGACCAGGATAGAACCAGTCCCTTGCAGAATACCAATGTGAAATAGCAGCATAATGCTGCTGTTTTTCGTCTGGTGAGTGCAGGGATCCGGAGACTTTTATTTCTGGTAGACGAGGCATTCCTTGTCACTTCTCGAGGGTAATAATGCATTATGATTCCTTGTCTACGATGAATGTAGATGTCATGGGTCGCAGGAATCACTTGCCATCAGCTGAACTGTGTTACTCCCAATTTCATTAAAAAAAACTGTTACATCTATGCACGTATCCCTCTTGTTATAACCTCCCCAAGTAGCACATTTTAACCATTACTTTTGTATCCAAATGCTACCAGGAGGATCGATATATTGCGATATATAGGATCGATTATTAAAAACGTAAAACTCAATTATCTTGAAATTACTATTTACTGTTTCGTAAATAATGAGAAATGGAGATCAAACTTCAGATAAAGAGGCTTTACATAAGTTCCACCCCAGTAGTGGCATCTGTATCTTGATACTTTGAAGTGTCTATGGGATAAACTGATCATACCCCATTTAAAAAATACTTTATATTTTTTTAAAAATTAAGCGATGAGAAGGTTGTTGATTATAGAAAGTACATCAGATAAAGTGTGTTAATTAAGTATTTTTAATATATTTCAGATTTCCTCCACAAGTTGTAGCGATAGACACATCGGGGAAATTCTTCGATAGAATGTGCAGTTCCCGTAAATCGTTACATATAGAGAGCGGCACCGGGGAAACCGATACGGTGAAGCGACGCACACGCACAAGAAAACCACGGGGTAAAAGACGAAACACCATATCCGGCACTGATCAGAAAGAGCTTAGAGAGGCTATAGCTGGGTAAGCTTCTAGTTTGCACCGTACACTCGAGATTATATTATTTGTTAAACACACACATCCGATATAATACACGAGATATAATACAGATAATATAATCTCAATGTTTCAATTAACGACTGGTAACCCATAAAGCACAGTACAGTTTGGAGCCCAAAGACGCTCAGTTACAAACTTCTGCACATTTAACATATGTTGATAATATCGTGCTTCTGTGAATACATTTTTGTAACTGGTTGTCATTGTTCATCTACATAATATGATTAACAAATTTAAAAACAAAGACAATCATTCTTGCACTGGTACACTAATAGTGTCATTTTTTCATTAGCTTTTATGATTAATGATGTCTTTAAAAGATTCTGCTGTTACAAGACAAAGCGGCGTCTTTTAATGTTTTCCTTTAGATCTGCCTTAGCGTGTGACTAATGCTTTGCTTGGTTTGTTTTATCATAGTGATACGACAAATGCTGTGGCTTCTGAAGAGATGGAAGAAAACAACACTGTCATCAGATCACGATCTAGCGATTTGCTTAAGAAAAGCCCAATTGACCCCATAACGAAGAAAGGACACTTCAATAGCCTAAAACAATGGGGCAAAAACCGGCTCAAATTAATCGGCAGATCTCCAAGCGCCAGCAGGGATAATTTTAAAGATCCGTGCAAGGTTGAGAAACGAGATTCAAAATCTCCACCAAGGCTTGATGAAAGTCAAGAACAAGAAACTATAACTATGAGAAAGAAACGCCCAGGAGATGAGGATAGAAGGACACATCAAAGATGTGCCTCATATTCTTCTTCAGAAAAGAGCATAGGAATTCCCACTAGTGTCCAGACCACAGCGACTATCAATACCAGTGTTAAACTAAGAGCAACATCGACACAGCGCAGATTAAGACGTAATGGAACTGGAAAAGATGAACCGCATTCGTCTAGCGGGAATTGGTCAGCAAGCTCAGAATCTGGACGTACAAGTATTGGATCAGAAATAACAACGACCACTGTACCGCCAAAAAGTACCACCTCTGCTGCTACATCTAACAATTCTCTCAACTTGCATCATGGACCTCCAAGTTCCATCATAAGTCGAAGGCGATTTCCTAATAATTCTGGATCTGGTAGCGTTACAAGTGAAGGCACCCTAACACCAGATATAATACATGACTTACATGAAGATTTGGAAACAAGTTCAGAGTTTTCTTGCGACACAGAAGGTTATTATACTTCTTTCCACATGGATTCAGGGCTGAAAACACTAAAAGAAGAGGAAGTGTCACCCTGTACACCTTTACACACCAGTACTGCTTTATCAAGTTCATCAAATAGCCAAAATTTGACCGCAGAAAACGAATATGAATTGTTCGGTAAAGGATCTACTAGTACGACCACTAGCTCAGCTGGTACTGTTTGTACGACTTTAATGGCAGCTGGTAGCGATCGATCTCTAGTGATAGGACCCACAGTACCAGAAAGAAAGAGCTCCTTGACTATAATAAATAGAAGCCGAAGTAACAACATTCATAGTGCAAATGCTAGTTTAGATAGGAGCACAAATGCTTCATTTTCAAAATCGCATTTTAGCAGTTTAAGATACAACCCAGTCAGACCATACACGGATAAACAAGTAAACAACCATTCTTCACCGGAAATACGGGAAATGCCGACTTCTACTATTACAATTACCCGAAACATCGGAAATCAGAGAAGTATAACAGCAGTTGCCGAAATACATACAGAAACTGATCTCGAAAGTGCAAAGAAAAGTACAGGTACAAGTTCACCAGACTCAGGCCACAATACTTCTAGTTCTCCTATCGAAGATTCCGTATCAAGTGCCCACGGAAAGAACAGTCTTTCGGAACAAGATTACTCTGAATCATCTGATCTCGAGGGCACTGACAGAATAGAAAGGATACGATACAAAACTACAATAAATAGTTCAAGAATTCCGTCAATGTGTGTTATAACTCCAACCAATTCTGACGACGAAAGCGAAAACAGTAAGGATTCTGAATCAGGCAAAAAACATGATACTGAAAAACTTACCGTGAACATAGTCAAATCAGGTAGTCGACCGAAACTTGATTTACCGACTGATGAGAAGTTCAAGGAAATTAAAAATAACGTGGAATCAATAAAAGCAAATAATAGAACTCAAAACTTACCGAAATCCTCTCGGCAGCCATTCAATAATCTTATGTGTAAATTAAAAGGTGTCCTTCCTCATAAATTATCAAATAAAAAATCGCCCGTTGCGAAAGATATTGAACATAACTATGATTCGGGTGATTACGTGACAATTGCTGATGTAAAGAATAACAATCAGAAAATGAATTTGAACGGTGGCGCTTATGGAAATAATGATATTGTCAGAAAGAATTTACAAACTGTTTTATCAGGAAAACTTCCAGAAACGGAATATGTATCTCTAAATGAACTACCAAATTGTTTAAATGAAAGTAAGGATTTCGAACCAGGATTCGAAGAGAAACCGTCTGCTGCCTTGGAAGAGATTCAAAGAAAAGGAGCTAAAGTAACTCTCGATTCTCATGGTCAAGTTATATATTCATCAGATACCTTGAAACGTAGAAAAGGAGCTCACACTACTTTTGAACCAGGACCTTTTGTTCAGGAAATTTGTCCAACCACATTAACAATACAAAGAGAAAACGCTGACGTTGTACAAATTACAGATGAGACTGATTTTCCCTATGAACCTCCCCCGCCATTGAGCAAGCCCACATCTCCACAATTAGGAAAAATGATAATCAAAGCACCTATAGACCGACACGGCCAAGTCACTACTGAGTTTGTTACTTTACCAGCACCGAAACCGAGCACTATAATTACTGCTATACCGGTTACTGAAACAACCAATGTAACTGATCCACAACCAGTAATAGTAACCAAGAGTAATCAAGACCTGCCGCGAGTGGTAGAAGCTTTAACTAGAACTGGGGCTTATGTAAATATTCACGATGCAGAGGGTGTCAGCTTGTCACCGACGAAAGATGATATAGCAGGTAAGAATCAAATTTGCTCAAAACTCCATCTTAAGTCTACAGTGAAACTTAATCCAATTAATATAGACTCAAATGCCAATACAGACATAATTCCTTTCGTTCCTAACTTCCAATCTCCTAGGATATTAAAAATCAAATGTCAACAAGATTGTAATAAACTAGGTAGCAACAAAGTGGCTGAAGTTATGAAAATGTTTACAGGTAAAAATGCATACGACATTAACGGAGACTCAATTAGCCCTAATAATGACGTAAATAAATCACAAACAAATAAGATAAAGCGCAGCGATAGCTATAAACTAGCAAATTCACCACTATTGCCAATAAAAAAACTACTTAAATTAGAGAGCTTTGGCAGTAGCGCGAAAAAAGTAAACTCCTTAGAAATGATCCAAGCAGAAATAACAGCGGATCTTTTACGCGAACAAATAAATTATCCATCAACAGTATCTCCAAAGCTTAGTCAAAAGAATGTTTTTGGGGAATTAAATAAATGTGAGTGTATAAATGTTGACGATTCCTTTTCAGCTGATAATTTTGAATCTCAATTATCTGCTTTGACGTTGAGTCCATTAACGACACCATTGCCAAAACGACAATCTATTGCATTTATTCCTAATACAGGAGACACTGCCATGGATATGTTAACAGCTATCCTAGATTCCGATCCTGATAACGTTTGTATTCTGCACTCTCCACCTCCCTTTAACTTACCCAACAGTAAAGTAACTGTCCCTATAGATAGTTCAATGCACAGAGCTCGAATTTTGTCAATTTCCGAGTCAGATTACGGCACTGAAATTTGGTAATCAATATAAATTTAGTTGTATGTTATTTCGCATTTCCGATTTAGTTTGCCTCTGTTACCTTAAAAATTTGTACCTTTTCGCAAGTCTAATACGCTTATACTTAGGTTAATAATTAAATTGTCAAATATTTAGATGGATTTTTTTTATACTTTACATACTTTATTATAAATTGTTAAGTTTAGTAATATCAAAAAGTATATCCGTCCAATTTTATACGTGTCTTCCTTCTTTATCTGACTTATTGTCTCTGTGATAATCATTACATTTTTAAAGTGTATTTGTTTAAATTTATAAATTTAAGATTTTATACTTCGCATATTTAATTTGCCGTTAATTGCCCTTATAGTTTCAGTGTTAATTAAATGAATGTTTTATTTTTGTGAAATTAAATAATGCATGGTGGCTTCATTCACCGCAGTGTGCACAGCTTACGACTGGTTCATATTCTTCGTATGTAAGTGCATGGTGTGTTAATCTGTATGACCTTTTGTGTTTTGTAAATAATAATATTATAGATTTATTGTGAATTTACTGCACTTATTTCATTTGTTGTCACTCCTTCGTCTCTCACCCTCACCTCACACTATCACATTGCACTGGGCTTCAAAACAAACGATCAGTTCTTTTATAAATATTTAATAATTTTATATATCACACCCCAGTTAAAAGTTTTAGTATTTCAATTAAATATTTGTATCAGAACTCATTCAGGGGTCAGAATTAAATTACAAATAAATTAATAATGGACCACGAACTTGTACATAAAATAATTTTATCAATTCACTTAAATATTAACCATGGAACAACGATTAACCCTTTAAAATACCCGAAAAAAACGCATATCATAACTAATTTTTGAATAATAAACTTGGTACAACTAAAATTGATAGTTAATAAATATGAAAACTGCATTGATTACTGTGAGGCTCGCAACAATAAACCGCTATAATCTCAAAATCTTATTCAGGGTTCATTGTAAAAGTCTAGAAGGCTCTTAAACTAAAATTAAAATTAACAACTACTCATAGATTCTTTTCCTAATCCAGATAATTTACTCAATTTAAATTTTATATTTTTGGATAACACCTTCATAAAATTCCCTAAAAATACATAATATATATTATATTAAAAATGTATAAATATAATTATTCAGATTCGCAGAACGAAAGTTGTCCTAATTATATGATATATCTTCGGATACCGTTCTAGTTTTTTTACAATAGCACAATGTTATAATAGTATTTTTCAATTTATGAAATGCGATTATTGTTGCTATCGCCATGTTTACTCTACCGGTACAAAGTTCCGTTTAAAACACTCATCATACATCGCTTTGCACAGTGTACGAGATTGCTTCCAATGGTTGCGACTTTGTTAACGCCAACTTCTTTCAAGGTAAAGTTTTTGCTTTTTTGGCATGCCGTATATTCATTTGATGCATGAAGAGTGATGAAATTTTCCACTAACACATTGAAAATCCTTTACTAAAATTGTTAAACACGCTTTAATCGGTTTATATACGTTTTATGACACTGAAAGCAACTTTAATAATTTTAATTAAGTTTAATAATTTACGTTCGTAGTCGACCCATTAAATAACTCACCTTTATTAATTAGCATGTTTTATCAAGTTTCCATTAACAAAACTACTGCCAATGTACTGCTGTATATAATATCATTTTATTTCGATTTTTATTTATTTGTTCCACTAAAAATTAAGCATTTAAAATATTTTTTTTGTTTTATTTATTATTATTAATTAGCAAAGATCAAACTGAATCAGAAATATTTTGCGCTTATATGATTTTTGATGGAGTATCATCAACAAATATCTATTACCCTGCGATTCGCATTCAAAAATAATTATTTTCTAAGCGTGATTACAAAAAATATTAAATAACTACTCAATTTTTTGCTAAATCACAAAATTATGTATTTCAATTAGACTTTTTTAAATGTCCTGTTACCAATTAGAATAGCCAATGTCACCTTTGAGCTCTGCTGAGAGAAGCTGAGACGGATCCCATTTTTCCCTCTACATCACTGTTCAGTCTGATCATTTGCGTATAACTATTATATAAAAAAAACAATACTTAGTGCGTAGTATCGTTTTTTTTCTATCTCTGTTATATATCTTGGTCTAACAATGTATACTAACCGTCTTATTAAAGTAAATTCTGAATGATTTAACAGCACCATGCACTATTTGTACGACATATCACCACTATGTATCTATAAAAAATATCATTATCAAGTAGAAAATACGTAGAAAAGCAATTTCTACCTTCGCTGTTAGAATTATAGTTGCAGCTTGTGGAAATGGTTATATAGGTATATGTATGAATATTGTATCTAGAACGTCGTGTTTTTGCTAATGCTATGTTTTCAAGATGTAATCAGCAATTTATTAGCATTTAAGTTTTTTGTAATGATAAATTGTTATATCCATCAGATGTGTGGTAAAACTGGCTGTTGCTCGTTGAGCATCCTAGATCCGATCAGAGATTGTTTATTTTTTAGTTTCTTGATTAAACACAAAATAACTATGACTCAAAAGTTATTGTCAGTTTTCTTTTCGCATTCTAGTATTTATTAGAATGCGATTCTTTGAGACATTACATTAATAAATATATTTTGTTATTATTGCCTAAGTAATTATTATCTATATATGTAACGTTGCCGCAATCAAAAATCAAAGTTTGTTTCGGGTTATATTTACGAATGGTAAAGCTACCTTTAATGAATCTTATATATATATATGTATATATATATATATATATATATTTATATATATATATATATATTCCTGGTGTATAAAAACGTATTAACAAAACTTAACTTTCTTTGTTTAAGAATTAGAAATTTCATTATTTACATCCCGAAAGAGAAAAGAAAAGCGTGTCATACAAAACAAAAAACCGTAATTTTTGCATTATAGGCGTACCTGTTTATGGATACGTTTAAAAGCGTTGCTGATTGTATCTTACTATTAAAATATTTAAGTTTTGCATATAAAAATATTATAGAACTAATTTTAAAATTTAACATAATTCCTGTATACATTTTCAGACTATCGACATTCCTGTGCTGACAAACCTTTTACATCGCAAAAAGTACAAGACAACAGTCCGACAATAGATTCGAATACAATCAGCCCACCGCCGCACCGAACCCACACTGCCCACCTTCGTGGTCGTCACGGCCTCATCGATTATGATAATGCTTTTCAAAGAGGACAACCAAAATATTGGACACTTCCTAAAAGAACACCATTTGAACAAAATTTCCAAAGACCATTTCCTGGACAAGATAGAGTAGACAACTTCTCTGCAAGTACAACAGTCGCAGACGTACACATATTAGCAGGTCACGGAAGAGCGGACAATAATAAAGAATTTATGAAAACATCGCCGATAGATCCTCGAGTTTCAAGAAGTTTTAAATCATCTACACCTGCTAGCAAAGATAATACGGTCGATGTCACTTCCAAATTACTATCACCCGTTAAATCATCGATGACAAACGAAGAGTTGTACGCTGTTATACATAAAAGTAAGAAGAAACTAAATATTAAAGAAACACCCGAGAGGTCGGAATCACCGGCACTCTCTACGTTAAGTTTATCACCAGTGCCTTCGGAGACATCGTTGTACATCAAGGGTACTCAACGGTATCCGGAAACTGGATATTTAGGCGATCCGAGAAGTAGATGGTCACTCACTGAAAGACAACTTATTGCTCCGGTTACTCCTAATTTGCCGAGTGGTATACAAAAACAAGAGAGTACATGTGCCGATAGATTCGGCCCAATACCGCAAACGTCGCGGCTCGACTTTAAAAAACTATTATTACAACACAGTGTCAAACTTAATACACTGTCACCGCAAAGTAAGTCAACAAAATTATCAGCAGTGGAACAATTAAAACTATCTAAAGAAAAAACAAACACGCCGATGACGCCACCAAGTAACCGATCACAAATTAACATACTTGATTTAAGTGGATCACCAAAAACATACAATCACAGAAAAACCATAAAATCGAATAACCAACCAACGTCACCGGGAAGAACTGGCGCCCTAATAAAAGAACATAAAAACACACAGAAAATACTACTTTCGCCTAAATCTCAATGGCGTTTTTCTAGTCCGAGATCGGACGTACTTTCAAAACCCATACCTGAAGCAAATAACGAGGATGAAAACTCTAATAGCTCCGGCGAAAAACAAGACACTTCGCCAGTTAACCCACCATCAAAGACAGTTCCTATTGTAACTCACCAACATTTCGGTGCTCGTAGGAATCTAATACCGATTTCAGAGAATACTCCTGAAGTTGAAAACGATTTCCCCGAGTCAATTGATCACGGTGTATTCCCTCTAAGCAATGATCAAAACAAAACTCAAGGATTAACAAGGTCAGAAATATTGCAAGCAAAACGGGCGGAGTTTTTCAGCAGCTCACCTGATTCATCACCCCCTAAATTTACATCCTTTAAAAGTCCGACCACGTCTGTGCTGTCAGAATCGACAAGAAACGATACGTCGCCTGAAAGGGGGAAAACTTCACCAACAACATTAGAAACAGCATTATGATAATTCCCATAGTTGGAAGCCTTTAAGCGGTGCTTAATAATATACATTTTGTACCTAAAATCTGTTGTGTAAATAAAGCAATGAAATTGATAGAAGCTTTAATCTAGTCTTTCTTGCATTGAGTCATTTTTTAAAGCACGTAATGTATTTGAAAACCAGAGTTATTACTACATACAGTAATTGGTATTTTAAGCTCAAAATTTTTAATTTCTTTATTTAAATGCTCTAATGGGGCCAATATGTAGTTATATTGTAATGATAATAATATAACTCGATGGTTACAAACTAGTACGTAAGTATTTATTTAATACATAATAGGTACTACCTATGAACGTAGTGTTTTCAATTTTTCAATGTTTTTAAGTTATTCGAAAATAGTTTTAAATAAATGTGTTGAATGACGTGCAGCGTAATTTATTTATTACCTTACATAGAGAAGCCAATACTCTAACTCTCGACAAGACAGATAATGCCTTTTCCTAGTGAGTACTTAAACACTACGGCGTCATCTACCATTATCATTTCTACAAAAGTCATAATTTCGACTATCATCCATCATATCCACCATAAATATTGCATACAAATCTATATTGAATGACTATTTTTAGAAATGAGTAACAAACAAAAATTTATTTGACGTTAAATTAAATTATTATCTTATTAGTGGTTTATACTTCGATCCATTGTCTGTAATCACGGACGAAAGAACAGCTTTATCTGATTAGACTCGCGAGCGGGAAGTAGGGAAACATACAAAGGTATGTTGCCATCTAGACTAGTAGATCCTTGTTTAAGTCAAGCTATCTAAAAACAAACATCGTCTTACAGAAAAAAAAAACAATTTGGTTGGGCCACTTTTTACAGCACACATAACATCTTAAAAATTACAGAAATTTATGTCGGCCCCATACAGATTTAAACTTACAATCTACTCGTAATATAACATTGTTACGAGCTGTAAGGTTCGTTTGATAGAAAATAATATATTAATAAAATAAAAAAATATTGAACTAAAAGGAATCACTTGTAAAACTATTCACAATTATTAAATTAACTCTAGTCACTTTTAATTCTCCCGACGAGTATCGCTTCGTATTTCAATCGAAAACTTAGCTTTTTTTTATGTATCTGTGACGCGGTTGATCCAGAGGCCCCTACAGCTTTATAGAATAAGACTCGTGAGCGGAAGGCCCGCTGAGTAGGGAATGTCCGTAGCCGCGACCAGACCCGATTATATGCACGCAAATCGCAAAAGTTCGGGAATGTTCCAACTGAACATGTCTGTAGCTATGCTTCTCACACTTCGTATGTTTTAATATAATCGTATCTGTTTCGCACATATAGCCATCCTGCTTACATCTCTTCAGGAATGTTCTAGAGACATGATCGAATATACACGTATAGGTCCTTTTTACATACCACGAATGTTCCGGAGACAGGTGGAGTATAACTACGCCTTCTTTAAGCGCTTGCAAGTGATTGAAAATTTTGTTTCTGCGACTTATTTAACCCGACTCTTTAACAAAATATAATACTTGATACTTTCAAATTTGGAAAATGTAGACCACACTTAGGCGATTTTGCCTGTCTTATAATTTAACTTTCAGACACGCTGTTGCCAGTCTCGTTCTGGCGAAACACTCGGTAACAATTGTAATAACAAACCTTCAGTATACAGCATCATAGAGTTTTTATAAACAATGTTAAGTACAAAAACTCAGCATAATAAGCTTATAAGATTTTTTTGTTATCATACTGTAGTCGCACAAGTCTGCACATAGATATTGACATCTTTATTATGGCGCCCGAAATAGGACTGGTACTGTGTGCCAGTGTTTTCAATCGAATAAAGTTCACTCCACTTGCGCGCTTGACTCGTTAGGAAAAACAAAAACTAGCTGCTTAAAAAACACCATTAATAAAATTTAATTTATAAAAATGCACACTTTTTTTTATTTAAAAATGTTTTCTATGAAATCTTATCCTAATTAACCTTAAAGATGTAAGAAACTTTTTTATTTATATTTAACCTGTTATTCAATTGTCAAATTGATGGATTGTCTACAATCATTTTATCAAAAAAGTCAGAAGGTTTAATTAATGAAATATTGTACATATGACAATTATATTCCAAAGTTTATAAAATACAATAGAGTTAAATTGCTTTATACTCTTCAGATCCAATGAAGTTATAAATTGAGGTTAATAAGGAACCAATGAATTTTAAAGGTTGCTCAATCAAAATTCGATTTCTTACAATTGTATTGAACACAGCAAATCTGATAAATGAACTATCTTCACCACCTTTGGGCATATCACATTCTCTAATTGCTCCTGTCACTATATTTACTACATATATTTTCCTCAGTATCTTTGTAGTTGGCGCATTAAGAAGTAAATATCCTTCATATTTTCTGCAGATTTATGGTCTTGTTGCTTGTTGTCTCCTACAAATATCTTTATCCATTGTGGTTTTTGATGGATTAAAATTAGTGAAGCATACAATACGTACACCTTTAGTACTAAATGGTTTATTACCAATGATATCTATATGCCTGTTACTGGCCGATTTGATAATAACATCATTGTCTCATCGAAACAGACCTGTACCTCCACCCTCACAAGACTCAACATCTGAAGTACACAATGATTAAAAAAGTATCTACAAGTATTTTATACAAATTTTAATATGGTTTACTATTATAAATAAAATAAAATAGCAATTATCTATTCAAATACATTTATTTTATATAATAACTTTAGCTAATTGGTTCATGGATGAGTAAATGTGTTTAAGACTAAAAAGTTATTGTAGTTTTATTAGGTCATTTAGTAAAATTTTAGGTCATTTAGGCAAATGGCCAATAGATACTCTCCATAATTAGATTAATGCAACATTGGCAACTTTCTTTCTTTTCATAGTAAATCACTCCTAAATGTGTGTTGCTTGTTGCATACATGTTAATAGTTAAAGATAAACTCTTGTTGCTGCAGCTTATAGTACTCATTTTTATAATGAGATCACTAAGGTGCACAATACACAAATATAAAAAGTATAACGACCTATAACCTTAAACACACACACTCACTGGAAATGTCAATTACTGTGTTCCATCTATATCACTCATTTCACGTCACTTATTCATAGGTGGTCCATTCATTAGAGGTGGTCGCATTTGCCCCATTGGTCCCATGGGGCCCATAGGACCCATTAAGGGGCCCATCATAGGAGGTCGCATTCCCATCATTGGTGGCATCGGTCCATGTGGTCCCATCATCATCGGCGGAGCCATCGGACCTCCAGGGCCCATTCCAGGTGGAGGTAACATACCCGGCGGACCACCAGGAGCAGGTACCGGAGGTCTGGGTCCGACTGGTGCCATAATAGAAGGATCCCAAGGCGGAGGTATTGCTGCGCCTTTATTACCAAACGGATTCTGCGCAATTTTACCAGCTTTGAAAGCAGCTGTCGTAGCATCAATAAGATGCTGGGCTTGTTCCTCCATCCATTTCTGATAGTAGAATTTGACGTTGTCTTTATGTTTTCTTCCTGTACAATGTGTTTTTCTAACACTAGGCGAATCATGTGTTAAATAAGTATCACAATAATCACAATAATATTTAGGCATATTTGCAAAATATAATTTCTTGAAAGTATATACACAAAACACGCATACGCAAAGCAACTTTGACAATTACTTTTTTGACATTAAATTTAGCAGGCAAAAGCATACAAGTCATACAAACGTTATCTTTGGATGGCAATTGATTTCAAGGATAGAAAAATATGATTAAATCTAAATTTATCTATATATAAAACTATGATCTTACAATTTAATGAAACCATTATTTTGACACTTATAATGGTAAAATAAATAAGGTATAAGTAATTATTATTTATTTATTATACATTTTGTAACTAGCAACATCACCGAAATAGCAAATATCTGGCGCGTAGTGAGTTTGACGCAAACATACCATGTGTGTTATAGTTTTTTATACCGCGTTCCTTTAACAAAATCTATATATTTTTGTATAATTCGGAATACGATGCTAATAGAGAAAAAATAATTATAATGCCGGACATGAAGTATATTTTAGTTACCGGTGGTGTCATTAGTGGTGTGGGAAAAGGTGTCATCGCAAGTTCTTTTGGAACAATTTTAAAAAGCTGTGGTATAGATGTTACATCTATAAAAATCGACCCGTATATTAACATTGATGCTGGTACTTTCTCTCCATACGAGCATGGTAAGGTTTACCGAGTTCAAAAAGAAAACTAAACCACGTGGTTGGTAAGAGAATGGAACAACATTACATGTTTTATTTTTATTTTCTAGGTGAAGTTTACGTACTTGATGACGGAGGCGAAGTGGACCTTGATCTTGGCAACTACGAACGATTTTTGGATATTACTTTGCATAGGGACAATAACATTACCACTGGCAAGATTTACCAACAAGTCATTGAACGAGAAAGGCGAGGAGATTATCTTGGAAAGACGGTGCAGGGTAAGCAGTAGTAACAAAGCTTATTTTTCTCATGTCAACATGATGCGGAGCTCAAAAGATCCATAAAACGTACTGAACCGAAAATAAACTGAGCTGAATAATGTTAATCCTCGGCAACTTCGGAAAGAGTCCGGTATTGGGATTTCTTATTGTAGTGTACATATTGATTATGACAGCTAAATAAAATATGAATAATAATTAAAGATATTGCAATTTTCTATGATATTTATTTATTTAGTTTATTTCTGAAATTATTAATTTTTGTAACAAATCTTTTAAAAATATATGTACATATAATTATATTTTTATATAAATTATCAGTATGTAATACTTAACAAATATAATTTTAAAGTATGGTAAAGGAATCATATATATTCACCTGTATCATCTCAAAACAGATAATCTTACAAGATTCTTGAATTATGATCAATAACTAAATTATATATAAAATATTCTAGAAAACTCAACAACCATTTGACTGAACTAAGAACAGGCCTGTCATTCTTTATCATATGAGTTGTAGTGTAATAAAATTAGTAGCGACAAGTGGTACAATTCCACCTTTGAAATCTGAACATACAGTGAGAGTTTAGTGCTTGTTTATAGTGTATTTAATTTAATAAAAATCTGTGTTCAGAGTTTTGTATTTAATCAAACCAAATCAGAAGTAGCCCAGATTACACATATTTTGGTTATTTCTTGATATTTTGGTATACTCTTAGTTATTGAATTTAGGTATGAATGAGGCCTTACAAAGAAAAGTTTTATTGCCACATTTTTAGTGGTAGGGCAATGCTTGCTGCTAGTTTCTGGCTGCAGGATAAATTGTTCAGCTTGACCATAGAATCTTCACTATTCCTTTCTTCACTTTTTTTAGATGATAAAAACTAGCATCCAAATTTAAAGGCTTCTTGTATTACTAATCCCTATCTGTCTGCCTTATTGTGTCAGTTACTAAATATCCTTGTAACAAGAGCGAGTCCACAATAGATGAATAGATAGATTTGCTATATAGTCATAAATTAAGTTTAAGCATACTTTGCCAACAGTTATACCTCATATAACAGACGCCATACAAGAATGGGTGCAAAAGGTTGCTCACATTCCTGTCACACCAGAGAATACTCCACCCAAGGTTTGCATTGTGGAGTTAGGAGGGACGATAGGTGATATTGAAGGAATGTCATTTGTAGAAGCATTTAGACAGTTTCAATTTAGAGTGAAAAGGGAAAATTTCTGCTGTGCTCATGTCTCATTGGTGCCAGTGGTAAGTATAAAATAATTATTTCCAGTACAAATTATTAATTTGTTCATGTGGTGAGCAAGAATTGATTATTTTTTCAATGTTAAATGATGCATTATACTGAAACAAAAGCCATCAACATGTTGTAAGTTTAATATTGGATATAGGTTAATAAATTTATTCAAATATATCTGAGATATAAATTGTAAAACATGCATGTAGAGAGTAAAGATGCTGTGCTCAGTAATAGAATTTTAAAGCAAACAACTTTTTACTTCAGTTTTATTTCTTAAATGTCATATTTTAATCTTTAACAGATGCCTCCTATATTTATAATTGAGTTAATATTCTATTAGGCATTGCATGAACAGAAAACATTTTTACAGTTTTAGAAAAGAATTTCAAAAACAGTAGATATTTATTTTTACTATATATGTAATAGAAATTTAATGTTTATATATTAAACCTATTGTACATATTTTTTATTATAAACATATAATTATTTTAATTTCAATCTATAAATTTCAATTACAATTGTTAATTTTTACAGCCTAAGTCAACAGGGGAACCAAAAACAAAACCCACACAGTCTTCAGTCCGAGAATTACGAGGGCTTGGTTTGTCACCTGATTTGATCTTATGTCGATCTGAAAAACCAATAAATCACACCATCAAAGATAAGATCTCTAACTTTTGCCATGTTGGAACAGAGCAGGTATTACTGTTTTCATTTATAAGTTTTAGTATATATTATTAACTATTAAATATTACTATTTATTATATTTATTATCATTTACATTATGTCATTCTTGTTGTACATGTTTTGAGAGAAATTTTAAGGAAATCTTGTTCTCAAACCGTGTACCTTATGTAAAAGAACTTATAGATGGAATTGCCACTGCCAACATATTGATAATTATGGAAAATCCTATTAATATTTGGGTAGATCTTGTCTAATTTATAAATTAATATTATTAATATATATTTTGACTATATTTAATTAAGTATCAAACATGTTATAGTAGTAATAAAATAAGTTACATGCATTTTGCAAAATGTGCTATGTTCATAAACTTCTTGTAACAAATCATAAACCTAGTGAATCAAAAATAAAACATAATGAAATAAAAATTCCATTAATAAAACATTGTATAAACAATTTTTATTACATTGTAGCATAATACAGTGCCCCTTTAAGTTGCAAAAATTTAATTGTGATTTTAGGTATCAAACATACAGAACAAATAATATTTTAAATGAAATTTGTTGTGTGTGTGGAGTTATAACCACTTGGCTTATTATTGATGTAACATTTAAAACTTTTAGTAGTAGTAATAGAAGATAGAATCTAAGACTCACACTATTCTAATTAATCGATGAAGACCCCACAGCTTTTTGTATTATTTTTTGTTTGTGTGTTTTCCCTTCTATATTTCGAAAAAGACAAAAAATTAGACTCGCCCCAGCACTGTTTTGTTCCTAATTACTTAAAGTAAATGGGATAATTAAGATTCTCTTCCCATTGCTTAATTCTTTATTTATTACTGGTTCTAGATTATTCAATGCAAATAGTGTAATATAATCCTTCCTTTTATTATTTAATCCAAATAAAGTTATATGTATTATATAGTATGGATTATATTTTCGTAGAGCTTTCATTTCACATTTTTTTTGATCAACACAGCTTTTTTCTTTTGTGCAGGTTATATGCATTCATGATTTGAGCTCAGTATACCATGTCCCACTACTTATGGAAGCGCAGGGTGTTGTACAGTATCTTAATGAAAGGCTTCAGCTAAACATGTCAATGCCACGCCCAGGAAGGTGAGACATTTTTTATATTTATTTAACAGCTTTTCTATGACTTTGTTTAAATAGACTTCACAATATTGTTAATAATATAAATGAAATATTAACAACTTAATCTATTAAGAGATGTGATTACAATATATTATATACAATTATACACAAGAGAAGGTAACGCTATATTCTATTTGAAAATCGACAAAACTTAGTCAAGAAACCTGAAAGAAAAAAGCCTGTTACTTTTTTACATGTAGATACAATTTTTTATAGTTGAGCACAGGACCCCTCTAGAGAGTGTTTCTTGTAAGGTGTCTCCCCAGCAAGGATAATTAACATAAATTTCTCATTAATAAAATATTACTTTCCTATTTATTTTAAAGCAAAAATTCATTTTTATTTATAAGTAGTCCACCATCGCTGTTTTTACACTAAAATAAATAAACAAAAATATCTACAAATCTGAGAAGAAGCAAAAAACTCAGTAGTAGGCCTTAAAAAAGGCCTTGTAAAAATATTTTGGGAGGAAATCTATTAACAGGTCATGTAGACCAGCCCACACAAGCAGGAAAAAGTCACAAATTCATGAGATTTTTCAGATATAGTTCTTATGTTGTAGAATTATGCTGCATTTACAAAATGGTTGTAGGTTGAATGTGTTGACTAGATTAAGGAGAAGCAACCTAATAGTGCTGTTTCATACGAGTAACAAGATTTAAAGAGCCTTTACTGGCAAACAGGTATTCCAGCCCATTTTTGTCTTCATTGTGGTAATAATGAACAATTAATTTATTTAGTTACCATGAATAAAGAAGTCTGTATGAATCAGAGTTGTCTTACAAGTGATCTGTGTTTGTTACCTTTAACTATATGCAAAATATCATTTTGATTCTGCCATTTATTAAGAGTCAGATCAAACAGTAGAACCATAATTTTTTTTTTGAATTCCATAATTTTGATAAAAAATACTATGCAAGTTTCATGGCAAAAATGGTTTCATTTGCATTAACAGTGATTGATTTCCATAGAAACATTAATAATGAATAAATGGGTAGGTTTTAAATTCAATAAAGAGCAAAATCTTCATGTATTCAACAGTAGTAGAGCAACGCTGCAGAATGAATGGGTTGCTTGACCTGGGTAGGACCACGCCCTCACAGAATACAAGCGTAAAATAGCATAATGCTGCTGTGTTTCGTCTTGTGAGTGCAGGTATCCGGAGACCTTTATTACTGGTGACAAGGTATTCTATCTCAGTCCTCAAGGGTGACAACGCATCTGTATTACGATTACTTGTCAAGGATGAATATAGATGTCATGGACCGTAGGAATCACTTACCAACAGGTAACGGTGTGCTCGTTTGTTACTCTCAATGTAATAAAAAAATATAAATCTAACATTGGCAAAGTAATACATAATCATAGGTACATGTATTTACAAAAACGCTAGATTTGAATATATGGGAATGTTTTGATAAGTAAAAGATAAATTATTTGTTACAATTTTCCAGATGTAATTATGTGGACTCGTATAATTAATTTTACTCTAGGAAAAAAAATTACGAAAATAGCATCACACAGGGACTGCAATTTTTTTTTCTGAAATGTACGGAATTTCAATTGTACAGACAAAAAAAAAATTGATTCCATATATTAAATATGCTTTATCTCATTCTGTGTAGTCATTTGGTTTCTTACTAAATTTATAGCTGAATTATTGTGGAAGAGTTAACCGTGAAGATGAATTTAACATCAATTATGTATGCCTAATTTCATACCTGTTTAAATATTTCTTAGAACATTTACTAAGGCATATATTATAATCTTTCCAAGTTTTTGTTATTTAGTCATCTTTATGTCATAAAAATATTATTGTTGACAATGTAGATAGCATTATGATTCCTTAACGGGGATAAATGGTTAAACCATTAGGTAAAATATGTAATTGGTTACTCATAAATAATCTCCCTGAAACACTTGCTGTAGTAAGGACCGTTGTTCTTTATAAACTACGAAGCTATGGTAGTGGAACAGTACTTAAGGTCACAGTAACTAAAAAGAGGAACGAAAATACATTTCTCAATTTTAGATATAAATTATATGACTACATAATTATGAATATTTTTTAATTTCTTATTAGATAAACTAGATAATTATTTGTGAAGTATTAAATAGTATTTCTTTTTCTTATCTATATTCTATATATATCTTCTTATCTATATTCTATATATTTCTTATCTATATCAATATTGTCGGCTATTCCCTAAAATATACAACATTTGTTATAGTTTGGCCGATTTTATTAGAAAGATTGCGGAATATTAAAGACATAATTATGTACTTATTAAATTATGATGAACGCAATTTATATTCACACCGTAATCACTCCTATTGAATACTTAATTGATAGACAAGATGAGACTCATGAGAAACCGGAGGACACTATGCTAGCCATAAACTGTCCTATCTTAGTCCGCACTGTTCTAGATATATTTTTTTTCATTATTTCAATTTGTCACCCTTACAACTATAAAAAGAGATTTTCCTACACAAGTCTAAGGTGGAAAGATCTTCGGATATGGTTTTATTTTGTAACATTGTACATTAATTATATGTTCAATTACAAATGTTACAATTATAGCTTTTTGTGCTTTTGTCACATCTCATTCGTATGAATATCATGCCACAAGTTTAGCTATCGGTTTTAATTCAAGTTATTAATATTTTCTGTCTTAAGGCCGCTTTTAACCCGAGAGCTTTTACAGTATCACCGCGTTGATAGGTGACCGAGCGCTTGGACGTTCAGCCGAGAACTTTATATTAAATCAGTAACTTATTATTTAGTTGGGCTGTTTTTACACGTAACGTTTTGTCAACTAATGTCTGCCTTTCTGGACAGTACTACAGAATGACAGCTTGAAATAGTAGCTTAGCGCTGCCGTGTTTGATATGGTGAGTGAAATACATAGAAGACTACATAAGTGATAAAAACGTTACAATGTATTATAAGCACTAAGGGTGGCCATTTCATCAATAAACTATTAATAATCGTCGATTAAAAAAAACAATTTTAATGAGAAACCTATTGAAAAAGTCATTATCTACACGTATAATTACTAAGTTAACATTACAACCTGTTAACGATTTTACAGCGTTTCATCAATAATAAAACCGTCAATCAGCCATTAATTGATGGTTGATTACGATCAAGTCGACATCTTCTAGTTATTACCAGATTACGTAAATTGCACAGTATAGATTATAGTGCCGTAAATAATGCACATTCTCGTCGTTCTCTTCCCTGTTCTATATGTCATTATTATATTCTTTCTATGGAGAAAGGTGCAGCTGCGAAACGCAGTAATTATAGTAGCTGTCAAATATAATTATGAGGAATTTGAATAGGTATCTTTATCGCGTCGACAACGCTAACTTTTGTACATTAAAGTCTTTGTGATTTTTTTAATTTATTTATTGAGAGTAATAAACGAGCACACAGTTCACCTGATTGCATGTGATACCTGCGGCCCATGACATTTACATTCATCCTTGACAAGGAATCTCAATCAATACAGATGCGTTGTCACCCTTGAGTACTGAGATGGGACACCTCGCTACCAGTAAATAAAGGTCTCCGGATATTTATTAATTTAACTTTCTTGTGTGACAAAAAGAAAAAAAACCTGATTATTTCGCTATTTATTTAAAACACGGGAAAATATGTTATTTCGTAACAAACACATTTCACTTTATAAGTGATACCTGCATTCCATGACACTCGCATTTATTTTTTATAACGAATCAAAAACAAATGCGTTGCCACCCTCGATCATCAAGAGTGAATTCCTTGTCCATTAGTGATACGTGGTCTCCGGCACAAGCACAATAGCGCCAAGGCACTATTTTACTCTTGTATCCCGGAAACGTGGTTCTACCTGGTCTGATCTTTACGTTTCATTAGCTAGCTCTTGTATTATATATATATATATATATATATTTATTTACCGAATTATTATTGTTAAATAGATTTATGCAGAAATGGCGTAACCTAGCGAAGAGGGTGGAAAATTTACGAAAAGAAGTGAACATAACATTGGTCGGGAAATATACAAAGTTAGAGGACAGTTACGCGAGTGTCACCAAGGCTCTACAGCACGCGTGTATTGCCGCCGGATGCAAACTCAACTTGACGTACGTGGAAGCGGTATCCTTGGAGAAGCAGACGAAGAATGACGACCCAGTGACCTACCATAAGGCTTGGCAGGACCTGTGTAAGTGCGAGTAAGTGTTATATGTCATGCTGTACTGTATATTAAAACTTATTTATTAACAGTAATGATGTGTCGTTGTAGTTTTTTAATTATTTTTATGGGTAGGATAACAAACTAGCACGCAGTTCACCTGATGGTAAATTACTCCTGCCCATGACTCACTCATTCATGCTTTATAAAGAATTATAATGCACATGCGTTATTTTTTTTTCAGTGGCGTAATTATCCCCGGCGGATTTGGACAAAGGGGAATGGAGGGAAAAATCGAGGCAGCGCAATGGTGCCGCGAAACACAGAAACCAATGTTGGGCATCTGCTTAGGTCTACAAGCGGTTGTCATAGAGTTTGCTAGAAACGTTTTGGGACTCAAAAGTGCTAACACCACAGAAGTGGACCCCCAGTGTGAACACAAGCTGGTGATAGACATGCCTGAACATCACCCTGGTAACCTGGGCGGGACGATGAGGTTGGGGAAACGCAAAACCTATTTGGAACCTAGTTTAATATGTTAGTAATTATATTTTTAAGTTGTTATTAATTTATTCTATTAAAGAAATAATATTATTTTCTAAACTACAGCGCAGAAATAGTATATCATAACTATACCCTTTCACATATATAGTATTAATATATAATAAAAATATTAGCTAGATAAACATGTATAGTTCATCCGTCAGAATATAACTGGCATCCATGTGTATGTGCTAAAGGTATGTACACCATACACTGAGAGTTTTCGAATCATTCCCTGATCTTATTTTATATTCTTACTGGCACTTCTCACAGTACAGATGATATAATGCCATATTTCAGATGACGTCCTCGCGGTCGATTTTTACATCAACATCTGTTTTCTTTTAAGTCTGCCACATTCCCTGTTAGGATAATTTATCTTAAATCCAGAAAAGTAAATTAAAATTAATACTTTTTTCAAATTTTAAAGTTTAAGAATCTTTAAATATACATAAAAGTTTTCTCTCCTTTCAGCACAACTGTATAAAAAAGATGTAATAGAGGAACGCCACAGGCACCGATATGAGGTGAACCCTGAATATATAGAGAAACTGGAGACGGCGGGACTTCACTTCATTGGTAAGGACGAGAGCAAAACACGCATGGAGGTAGCCATAGTTGAAGGCCATCCTTACTATGTGGCTGTGCAATTTCACCCGGAATATCTCTCCCGCCCGTTGTCACCAAGCCCGCCATTTTTAGGGTAAATATAATGCATATTATAGTTAATCAATTTTTCATCATACTTTGATCAAATTTCTAAGTAATGTAGTTCCTAACAGAACCTGATTACAGCAAACTGGTATTGGTCTTGTATGGCGTCAAGTTTTATTTTTATAACTTCATTTGTCTCAGTTGATTTAATATCATATAAAAAAAACTATATATATAATGTAAATAGTTTGCACCTAGAATACATAAAAATAATAATAGAGTCAAATTAAAGGCCTCCTTTCTTGAAATCATTTACTAAAAGCACTATAACTGCAAATGTCTTAATGTCGTATTATGGCATACAGGCTATCTTTCTTGAAAGTGCAAAGGAGCACAATCTGCCTGCACATTATTTATGACTATGGCATTTTTTCCTCATTATATTATTATATATTTTGACCTAAACATGTGTTAAAATAGTAATAAGGATTGGAATTTTGTTGAAATTAAGAATCTATTTAGGTTATTGTCTCTTTTTTGAAACGAAATGTTTATTGCAGATTAATACTCGCCTCTCTTGGAAAACTGAAGAGTTACCTTTTAAAAGGATGCCGTCTCAGCCCTAGAAATCAATCGGATGTAAGCTCTGGTTAGTAGTAAGTTTTTACATAATCAAATTGACTGACATTGTGTTTGTTTTTATTGACACTACTGGATATATCTGTTATAGTCTGCTTATTGTGACGTTACTCAGTTTAGACATTTGCAAAACCAGACATCTTGTACTTTCGATGCTACACCAGACTGATTACTTATGCAACTTCAACGAGATTTTCCTCCCATTTCTCTTGGTTATGACAAACAAGAAAAGTTGGGGTGACAAAATTTATTTAATGCTCTTGCGCAGATGCCGATGTCCTTATTTGCTTACACTTATAAGCAAGTAACATAAGTTTTGTGCATGGCCGGTTGGATATATTTTTTTTTAAGTGTTTCAATGGTTTTTCTGACATTACACTTCATTCAATCTTAAAAAAAACCTACTGGTTCCCTTGCAAAAGTAATATTATACAAATTTTGTTTATTATTTGTCATAAAAATTATTTGCTTTAATTTTCACTCAGTGTACGGCAACTGCCTCATCCAATGTTACATTTGAGACTAAATAAGGTCTCGTCAAGCGAAGTATCTAACTACAGTCATGTTAATAACCCCAAATGGGGTAAAAGATATAGTACCTTATTTCTTTATATTAACATGCCTTCTCTGTCTATATCTTCTTATTATATAACCACATAAGGATTATTCATAACATACTAACAACTGACTGTGATTGGTAAAAATAAGTAATGTTCTCTTATCTAAATGTCATAGCAATTAAGTTAGTTATCTTTATTGTAAAATACAGTGTGTGTCATCCGGACGTTTTTGCCGTAATGTACCATTAAAATGTAAAAGCGAAGCCTTAGCGCCAAACTACGATTTCAAAAAACTACAAATAAATAAACATAATGGATGTTTAGCTAAGAATAACGTTGTGACATGGAAGATACAAAAACTATTGTGTTCTTTAAAAGTCCGTAGCGTTCAAAAGGATAAAAGTAAAAAATGAAACTTTATATTTGTACCAGAACTTCACTTAAATTTACCACTTTAATAAATTAATTACTAGCATATTGTTCATGTTCAATTAACGATAATTTTAATTGTAATTGTCGACATAGATTTATCATTATCTAGCACTTAAAATGGTGTTAATCCAAAAGTGTCAATCATACACAAATATCGGACTGAGATCATCTCTTCTATTAAAATTAAATTATACAATACAATAAGGTCCGAAATTCTCAACATAATAAATAAACTCACAAAGCATTCAATTAATTGTGCCTTTTGCGAGATACCATGTTAACATTCACACATACCAACATACAGACCAATTGAGGACTACAAAAAAATGTGATCCTTAGTTCTAATCTAATCTAGAAAAAGACTTAGTAGAAAGAAATTATATAAGTATTGTTGCGCAGAATCTCATCTAATAGTGAACTTTTTATTATGTTTGTTGTATAAAATTAGTGAAAATGATTAAAGTTGAATAAATGATGTTTGTTGTTTGACCAATTGTAGAGGACAACCTCAGTGTCCAAGGTGTGCAATATGAATATACTTTTTTGTAACATTTTTTTTTATTTTACTACTTAATAATACTACTGCTTAATTAAGCCATTATATTTTATGAATTTCTTCACCAGTCTTCATAGGTACTATTTACTGATTGTCTTTTATGAGATATTGTTCCTGCTTTTCACAACACATATGTTCATGTTACGAGGGGCACCAAGATCTTCCCACATAAATTCTATTAGGTTGAGGCTAGCAACTCTGTGGTAGCCACATGTCAAATGTAAACCTTATAAATACCAAATGAGCCCATAACAGGTGTTTATTTTTAATTTGAATATTATTGCCCAAATTTAGTCTTGTCACAACGTAATGTCTCATATGCTTTTGGAATCTTTTTATTACAAATAAGAATATTAGATAATATAAAATAATATTAGAAAGAGGTGAAAATCTGCAGAATAGGCATATCATCAAAGGGAATTTTTTATCATTAAAACACTGGCACTTACCTATTTATGTGGACTCTGATGGCCAAATTAAGCCATACAAATGAGGGAATATTCATATATAATATCAAAAAATAACTAATCTATATACTGTAAAGTTTCTAGGCAGACGTTTGTAATCGAAACCAATTAGCCCTCAAAGTCTGACTTAATTGGCTTTCTATTTTAACATTTATTTCTATTCTATTTTATGCATATAATATTATGGATTACAATGCATCTGCATTATGATTCCTTATCAAGGATGAATGTAGATGTCATGGGTCGCAGGAATCACTTACCATAGATGAACTGTGTGCTCATTTGTTACTCTCAATGTAATAAAAAAAATATATAAAAAATGTTTTTCTATATTCTATATTTTATTGTTTCAGATGAAGAAGATATTTCAGTGTCATCCCTAAGTTTAATAGAAGAGAAAACAGTTATTGAAAATGGAAAAGAAGTAAATGGTGTTAAGGATCAAATATAATTTTCCAAACTTGATAGTCTAAGAAAAACTATGATTCCAGTTGAATCGTTATGCTTCTATCTGTGCATAATTATAGGCAAATAAAAAGCCAACGATATATTAGAATGATATTTAAAATATTAAATATTTTCATATATGTACAAACGCATGTAGTAACATATTTCTATATGTAAAAAAAATGTTGAAATATATTTGTATTGTAATGAATGTAGTACACATTCGGTTTTTCTATATGCATTGCATTTGAAATTGCTATCTCAAAGATTTCTACCAATATATTGTTGCAACTCAGGTCGAGAATAAAAGGAAAACAATTATAATTTAAGCTTAATATTTATTATCCTTTTGAGGATAAAAAAAATATATGTTGTGTATTCTCTCTATTTTTGTATAAAATGGCAACCATACCCAACTCAGCATAATAATAGTTAAAATGTAGTCAAACCAATAACAAAGTAGATATTGTTTATGACAATTCTTGGTGAAAAGTATCTCGAAAATGTATACGAAGTCTACCCATCGATTCCTATTATATGTAATATTAAAAAAAAAATTCTGTAGTCATATTCTACGCTCACCGTAAATTTGTTCGCTAACTTAAAATAAAAAATATTTGTGCTGCCAAATTATTGTATTAATCTTTATACACATTTATTGTGTAGTTATTATATACAAAAGAAGAATTATAAGACACATATTCATTTATATTAAGTTTCACTTATACAAATTATGTATATTGGCGGACCTAATGTGTATAAAGAAACGTAATAAGATTACGCGTTGTATTGCAATGTTCTTTAAGTTCAAGAAGGCGAAAAGATGTTTCCACATAAAATATTTGGTCCATACTATGTTTGTCAGTGTCCACAGTTGTTTACATGCAATCATTTTAATCTGTTGTATGTTATGCGATATAATTCCAAATGATCTATATACGGACGAAAAAGTACAAAATGGACTGCCGGCCCTTAATTAGAACAATTTCATGATTCTTAATATTTCTACTGAATATGATAGTCTAAATATGACTCACCTATGTTAGTTTTGAAGTATATCTGTTGGACAAATAGAATTCTAAAATAAAGAGCTTTCAGTTCAAAAAAGAATCATCTTTGTTTTATTCGTAGCAGTATTACTGTTCTGACTATTTAATATAATAAATGTATTTATTATATTTAATATTTTTTTCTTGTTACATCAACAGTACTGTAATTTGAGTAATATATGTAACCATATCTGTATTATACTTTGAAATGATTCAATATAAACATAATTTTTCTTTTCTGAAAATGTAAGATATAACTTACACAAACAAAATAGGTAATAAAATCATTCCATTTATATTTTGTGGAATAATAAAAAATGCACTCATCACTAACTTTGTTAAAACAAATGTCCATAATAAATTTGCTTTGAAACCTGTTTATAACCCATTAATAGTTTTATTGTTGTTTTCCCTCTTGTTTATACCTAAAAGCTAATTATAATAATTCAAGGCAATGTAGCCTAAAACAGGAATTTGAATTAGTTTCACTAAAAGTTGATTACTACAAATCAAGAACAACCTTTTAACTGATAAAAAGGAGAAATTAGATAACAGCTGCATAGAACAAGTGTCGTATTTCAATTATCATCATATTCAGTATAATTTTTCATTGTGCTGGGAGAATTCTTAATATGTATGCTACTCGGCTGTTCTGCAAGTTGTATCCGAGGCTTATTGTTTTTTTTTTTGGCCGATTATCGAGCGCTTAGGGCAATCAACCGAAACCTATATTTATGGGGAGCCTTGGCTTGGACCGCGACACTGCGCGTGAAAGAGACTGACTCAATAAGGCCCAACCTCGACTCCGTCAATTGCTTCTCTATCGAGTTCAGGCTAGTTATGTCATCAACCTATTATATTTATACGAATCTCCTAGTCGATCTTCTGCTTATTGTCAGATGACATCAACTACGCAGAATATTTTATAGCGCGTCATTTTCCCATCCGGAAGTAATGCGTGTGCACTACTTCCGGAATGGGAATTAATATCAGAGGAAGGTTCAGTTGCAGTGTCACGGACACAAGACATACACACAACACAGAACCCAGACCCGAAAACTGCAAACTGGCCATCATTTTGGATTTAATTTTATCTCTACAAAAATAACGGCGCTTATACTGTGACTGCTTTAAAAACACAATAATCAACATTTTTAAAATATGTAATTTAGATATTTACCTGACGATACGTGTTCGTCGTGTGTAGTGTTAAGGTGTAGTTTTAATTTATTAGCTTGACCTATTTGTAATTCTGGACGTCTAAATAAAATGAAAATTTTCAGACTTCTTAAGAACCTATGACAATACAATAATTTTATGTTAAATTATTTTATTAATTTCACGATAAATTTTCTAAGTTCATGACTGTTATTTAAGAATAGATGAGAGTAAAAGGGCGACGAGAGATAGTTCCGGTAAAAGACTTGCTCTTAGAAGAAGTCTCGTTCGCCACCCCTACATTTCTTTTGTTTAAAACCTATTTGACCATCGTGTTGTGCACTGCTAGCCACCTTTTATCCTCCCCCTCTTTGCTCCTTCTGACTTCGAACATAGGTGTGCATAATGTGCTATAAATTTGTTTTATTGAAATCCATACACTCGTGTATTTTTTTTATATTTTATAAGTAGGATTTATAATCACATACAACAACGAAGCATACTTTAATAAACGTGTAGTTATTCTCCCCACTCCACTTTTAGCCTAATACTCAAAGTTGGTACTGTTGTGCGATTATCGTTAATTTACATATAATTTATTTTGTATCGCTGTTATCGATTTTAATACATGACAGTTAGCTGGCATATTTCTCAGTTCTTTTGCTCCTTTCTAAGATTTTAAACGTGACAGACAACCTCTTAAACGATTACTACCAAAGAGGTCTATAGACTAGTCTTTTTTTTAATGGCTTCACGCAGTGCGTATTGCCACAGACAAAGGTAAGGAATCGAATTAGTAAAGGAAAAGAATTTTACATCGGACGAAATTCACATCGGATAAAGGATAGCATCAGCAGGTTATAAAACTATCTATAATACAAAATACTACATTACTTTTAAAATTGGACCGCATCAAACATTTTATAATGTAAATGAATATTTTTCGTAACTTCTTTATCTGACTACTCAGCAGGTATGCCTCTTATAACCCAAACGGGTCACAGTAAATGTTGGGATAAAAACCTTATACTCGGCTGATTGCAAACCAGGGCTGTTTAGGAAAGAATTTGCGTAATGGTAATTATTAAAAGACAGAGTCAGTCTATTACGGCCAACTCGTTTTAAGCTTCCGTTAACAATGTTGTGGATAGAATTCCTTTTTAAAAAACAACCAAAAGCAAACGGGTGAACTATAACATTATCATTAGGAGTTTGTATGTTGTCATATGTTGTTCATATATAAAGAATACAGTTCTTTATATATGAACAACATATGGTGCTGCATCACTTGCCTGATATGATAATCGAGCTACAGATTCTGGTTTTTTATACTGGCTATACTGATTGGACGAATTAAGTTGCGAGTCAGTGAACAGGGGAGCAGTGTTAATTTGGGTATTGGTATTATCATTAGATAAAGGAATGCAATCACATTCATTTTGTTTTATTTCCTTGCCCTCATGTCGTTTCGAATTTCGTCTCTTTTTGTTACAATGAGAGCAATATTTATTGACAGTGGCTCTAAGTTTCCGTGCACCCCTGCAAGACTTCACGGATCCGTCGGTTTCCGTGGCAGACTCCTCATTGGAAATTGTTATATAATAACCAACCTCAGTGACTTCTTCGCCCCCAGGCGGCTCCATAAGGAGCAAAAGTATATAAAAAAACCTACCAATGAATCTTCTATTAATTACACTCTTAAATAAAATTTAAACAAATAAAACTAAGAAATCACAAATATATATACACAAACTAGACTAAACTACTGATCCAAATCCAATAAACAAAATAAAATTTTATTAAAAGTCGAAAAACGCGTACGTCTAAAATCGTGTTTCCCGCGCTTCTCATAAGCCTATAGGCTAGTCAAAATAGTAAGTTAATAATGAAGACTTCTTTTAATTAAAGACCTAAGAACTCAATATACACATGCGCTGCTACTCCAGAAAATTCAGATAAAATGAGTTGCTACAAGTAACTGGGCCTCTGTCGGATGCTTTTATATTTTACATGTGATAATTTTGTGTAAATAGTAGAGCATATTTTCTTTTAAAAATAATGACAATTTAATAAATGAAATATTGATATTATACCGCCACGTGGTAGCGATTTATGATCCCCATTTTGCCCAAGTGCATCATCACACACGATAGAGGAAATAAACTGATAATATATTGAATTTGAACAAAAAAAATATTGTACTCTTCTGCCCTACCTGTACCTTATCTACCGTGACACTACAGAAACCTTGCAACTTCAAATACACCTAATTTGAAGTTGCAAGGTTTCTGTACGTATTATAATTATTTTGTATTATGATTGTGTAAGGTATGGTTTTGAATAACGTATATTAAAAGTAATATTCAAAATGAAGGTCATTAATATTATTCATATTCGATTTTTTTTATTTCACATATTTTTTTTTAGAAATAATCGTATTTGTAATGAAGTTTTATACAATATAAATTTCTAAGAAATAAAAGAATCGATGTATCGATAACAAATATTGTCAATAAACATTGAAGTCAGAACGTCTCTATCTTAACTTGCTATTTTATATTCACAATAACAATAAATCTGTACTATTCTTTCGATCATCTCGGACCTTACGGGTAGTAAAAAAATATTCATAAAAATAAAATATTTTTTGTCTGTCTGTAATGGCATCGAAACGAACGAATGCAATTTAATTTATAAAACATTATTTGTTGCATTTTTCAGGAGTAGGTATAAAGCGTATGTGAATTGTGAGTGCTGAAGTTACATCTGACCATGACATAAGTACATAGTCGTAATATTTTTAAACGGTTTCTTTTATATTATTAAACTAAAATGGTATTTGAATCGATAGTAGTCGATGTCCTGAATAGGTTTCTGGGCGACTACGTTGAGAATTTGAACAGGTCCCAGTTAAAGTTAGGAATATGGGGCGGTAAGTTTTTTATTCAAGTGATGTCATAGTAGAACGCACTACAGGGGTTATTTATGTCTTGTCTGTATTTATATTTGCAGGCGACGTAGTGCTGGAAAATCTGATATTAAAGCAGAATGCTCTGGAAGAGCTTAATATTCCAGTTCAAACAGTATATGGTCATTTGGGTAAGTTTTAAAATAATAAGTGAAACCGCGCCTAGAATTAAAATTAGAGATTAACTTTTATTTTCGTATATTTTACTTGTTAGAGTTTTGATATTTTCCTTCCTAGAGGAATTAATATTGATCAGTAATTTGCTATATGAAACTGAGTTGTTTTCTCTTTAAAAAATGTGTGGTCTGCATATTTTTTATATTATTATCGTAATACATTTGAATACTAGCTACAATTTTAGCAAACTGATAATGTGAGTAAGATAAAAATTGATAGTATATTTTTTTGTTTTTACTCAGTGAAACTCATTCCGATTTATTTAAAATATGTGTTAGACTCTGTTACTTTTCACTTTTGAAACACTCAGATTCTTGAAATTTTTCATTTTCAACAAATTACAACTACATCTTTAAAAATAATAGATGTAACAGCCTGGTTACATGTGCACAATTTACTGCTAGAACTTCTTATAATTGGCCTCTTTAACCCTATATACTTGGAACGATTTTTAATATTCGCTCACTAAACTAAACTCGTTTTTAATAACCGCAACAACTCTGAGACTAATGTTAACAAACAGCTTCTCTAGGATTATTCTGGTACCTTCATAGAAGCATGAAAATGGTTATTAAAAAAAGTAAGCAATAAAAGCAGATATTAAGGAAAGCGTTTAATTTTTTAAAATTACTTTTAAATAATGGAATACACAAAAAAAATCTTTTTACATGTCAACAATCTCGCCTCAGCTGTGGCAATGGAGATATATCAACATTTGAACATTTGAACACTAGTTTTGATGCTTATTGGTTCCTTATTTATGGCAGTTGCCACTTTGTGGCAGGGATATGCCTCTATTGTAAGGTGTGTTTAGCTCATTAAAATATTCTGCAGTTTCACCATGAACAAGCAAATCAATACCACATTTTATACCAGACCATAATTTCTCACTAAAATATCATATACCTTGTTCAATTGGCACTAGTTCTATACCCCATTCTTTGATTTATCTGTATTTTGTCCAGGTGGATCATTGTCTGATAATAATACCAGCTTTGGTTATATGACTACCCTCAAAATAATCTGTTAAAATAATGATTATTAAAATTAAAGAATTATAATCAAAAAACGAAAATTGATTTCATTGAATTTGATGCACGCAAGAAGTTTTATATAATTTATAAATATTTTGCATTTGCTCTTCCACAAGAATGAAGTCAGATCTTTTTTAATTATGAAAATAAAATTATTTGAGTAACATACATAACTTTGATGTATCACTTAATTATCAAATCAGTTTGAATTGCTTGGCTTCTCAGAAATACCACAAAACCTTAATTGTATCTAATGTGTTCTCGTGTTTTACTAAATATATATAATAATTCTCAAATAAAATTAATTTATGGATATTCTATATAGAGTATTCTAAGTTTCTTTTCAAAGAAATAAAATTTCAATTGATGTAGAATGGAAGTTTTAAAACCATATTGCTTTTGGTGATATTTTTTTCTGCCAAACATTCACTGATTCTTGTAAAGGTATTTTATTCTTTGGCACCCTACTTTCCTAATATTGATTATTTGACACAAAGCTTCTTAATATACTTTCGGACTCATTAATGTTCAGGGGTGACAACGTATTTGTATTATTATTCCTTATCAGGGATCAATGTGGGTGTCACCCTGCAGAAATCACTCACCATCAGGTTAACTGTGTGGTTGTTTATCAAACTTATAAAAGAACTTGCTAAAACATCAAAATAATGATTTAGCTAATAAATTATGTAGCTCTACTACTGTCAGCAAGAGTATTATATTATATTCGTTAATATAATTAATAACTGTGTAAATTTACATTTAGTTGGTTAGAGCCTCGCTTCTGTTGGGTGACACCTTGTTGTTGAATTACCGTCCCAAGCAATCAGTTCATGTGATGGTTGTGGCTCATAAACATCTACTACCTTTCTCAACAAAGATCTCCTGAGTCACCTCTGAGTTCTGAATTAAAATACCGCATTACATTACCAGTACTCTCTCACCATACTAAACACAGCACCATTATACTGGTATTATGAGGGTGTGGTCCTCACATGGTTTATTCTGAAGCTTGGCTCTATCAAATCACATCATAAACTTATCAGCGTAAATGTTTTGACAGTATATTCAAGATAGTGCTGGACAAACGGAGTTAGCTGTATCAGATATGTAATGAATCATGGTCATGCACATGAAAATGGAACTATTTACATGTCATTTTCAAGTGTAGGCCCAAACTCTCGGTGCCGTGAGGCTAGATATAGACCACTTTTGAAAGACATAATCTAGAAGCAAGAAGATATAAGATATTGTTCTCTCGTATCAATAGGAAGTTAACAGTGGTAGATCTATACTTGTTCCCAGCTGCAGAATGAATGGATCAGCTCCACCAGGCCCTCACAGAATACCAGCGTAAAATAGCAGTATAATGTTGCTGTGTTTCGACTGGTGGGAAAAATCTTTTTATTTATTAGATTTTTATTACTGATGACGGGGCATTCTCTCTCAGTACATTACTAAAGGGTGTGACATGCATTATGATTCCTTGTCAAGGATGAATGTAGATGTCATGGGCCGCAGGAATCACTTACCATCAGGTGAACTGTGTGCTCACTTGTTACTCCCAATGATATATATAAAAAAAGAACATTAGCTTAGTCAATAAAAGATGTAGCTCACAGTTAATTTCATTCAAACCACGGCAGCTAATTATGAAGTTGTGCAATTATGACGCTATACAAACCATGGTGGTTTTTTTTAAGTTCTACACACCTATTAAAGTTCACAGAGTGACATCATGCCCTCAAATCGGTCGGTTGATTGTGTAAGTGACTCACACAAATATAACACGAAGGTCGGTATGCCGTTTGACCTCGGGAGCGGTGATAATAAACTAGCGGTAATTTCACACACGATCTATTGTTATGATACGAAGGAACCCTTGTTTTTAAAGTTTTTTTTGAATTTATGATCTCTTATATTTAAGGGAATATACTGCACATTTAATTAAAAATATATATTATATTATCGATTATGTCGTGTTTTGTTTAAACTTTTTAAAATAAGCCACGTCAACTTCCGTCTAGTAAATTCAGCTCAAATAGTAACATAAGGCTCTTATGTCTCGTATGGTGAGTGTAGAGAACAGGATGTACCTGGAAGTGAATGGTAATGGGGCATTCCATCTCTTGTCCCAAGGGTGACATTGAAAGTGAATACTGAAGCTTTGTTGGGGGGGGGGAGGGTATTATATAATTGATATAGTATTATCATGTATATATATATATATACACATGATTTGTGTGTATACATATATATATATATATATATATATATATATATATATATATATATATAAACATATGGGGGGGCTCTCAGGGAGGATATATCGCCCTTAGTTTCATGCGCTCTATAATCCTTTTTAATATATATTTTTTTGTTTACAATAGGAAAGCTCGTACTTAAAATACCATGGAAGAATCTGTACGGCGCGTCCGTGGAGGCTACTATAGAAAGGCTCTTCTTGATTGTGAATCCATCTGCTGAGGTCAAATATGACCCGGAGAAGGAAGAGAAGATTGCACTAGCGGCCAAGCAGGCCGAACTGGCTAGGGTCGAAGAGGCCAAGAAGAAAGAAGCACAAAATGGTATTTACACAAGTATTATAGTGAAATCATTTTTCAGATACAATTAATATATATAATGACACTATTACGTAGAATATGGATAGATCTGTATATATAGGATATATCTGTGCAAATATGTTAGAATTAGTTGATAACAGTAGATTGATGTTTAACATTCATCTCACTTTTCTCATGGGTTTACATTTATTTATTACATTATGAACTATTTGAAAATTAACTGTTTAGTACCTAAGATGCCCGAGATGCTATCCGACATATATTATGTCTCACAAAAGGAAGGACAGTGGTAGAGCCAAAAGTTATGTAATTTGTGTGACATTTTGAGTTATGAAAATCTAAGCCGTCTCAATTGCGAATCGAATTTGCTTACTAATAAAATTATTTTTAATTCATAAGTTAAATAAAACGATGCCGACATTTTATTCGATTTTTTTATCTTATATTTGAAAATATTGTTAATCGTAAATGTCCATGTTCCATACAATTTAATTCCGAATCTTAGTCTTTTAAACTCAATTTTCAAAGATATACTTACATATAGCGTCATCAAACAAATCTATTATATATGTTTAAGATATCATCTATCCAAAAACCCTTCTTTAATTTTTTTTTGATTAAGGGTGACAAACGAGCACACCTTTTATTGAAGTGTAGACTGCGGCCCGTAACATTCGGTGTGATCTTTACCGGGCATAGCCTACCCATGCAGAAAATAGTCGCATGGTGGCACTACCATTGTAGATAAAAGATAATTGAATTGTACAAGTTATGCCTTTTTGTTTTTTTTAATATATTATAAATTTATTAGTGCATATATTTTTAATAGTATAATAATAAATAGGTCACTATCTTTTATCTATAAAGGTATAAATATAAGTACGTTGAGTGCAGTGTATGAGATATCTGATAAAGGTATCTGTATCTGGGTATGTGTATGATTGGTTTATTATTGTAAACGACTGCATTCATATATATCTAACTATACATGCTGATAACATGTTGCCAAAATTCTTTCATTTTTACTTTTGGTATGTTGGTTAAACTAAATTGAGTATTGAATTAAACGAGTACTCGTAAAATGAAAATTAAAAAAAATATATTTTAACGACGACAGGTTCTGGAATTACTTTTGCCAAAAGTAATTCGTTCCTTCGTGCTTTTGCCCGTAATAAACAAGTTCATGGATGCTTTTATCGCCCCGAAGTAACCCCATTTTCATCTAAACTATGATCTGAGACGATGGTTAATGACTGTTATCGTTTATAACTTGTAATTTCCAAAGTGGTTCAGGTGGACCCCCAGGGGTCCACGGGAGACTCGGCGGGGTCTACGTTGGCGTGTCAAAAAAATGGGGTTCACTATTCGTAAGCGTCGGTCCATGAAAATTTATTTGCTTTTCATAGTGAAAAAAAATGTTGGCTTGACTTAACCTATCAATGTAGATGGCAGATAAAATTTTAAGTAGCTCAGTGACTGTTACTTGTAAAACTTGCATCAATCAATCAATTAATTATTTAACCAATCAATTCTCAATTTTTTTTTCATTGAAACCATTAATTCGTAGTTGGAACTCAGCCGCAACGCAAATTTCTCGCATTGTTTGTCGAGTTTTGGGAATATGGTAGAAATGTAGCCGGGGGTCCATCGGAACCAGCTATATTTTGAAAGTGGTCTAGGAGAAAAATTCGTTGAACCTCTGGTTTACAATAATAAACAAGCGTCTAAATATCTTCTTTACTTCCTCAGATCAAAATAAACTGGACGAGACATTCGTCGAGAAATTGGTGACGCAGATAATAAAAAACGTGCAGTTGAAAATTACGGACATCCACATAAGATACGAGGATAGTATAACAAACCCTAAAGCCCCATTCTCGTTTGGCATCACCCTCCACAACCTGTCCGTCCACACCACCGACGAGAATTGGAAGCAGGCAGTCATTCAGGAGGCTGTTACTAAGATATTTAAAGTAATTATTGTTACTTTTTTTTAATCTAAAATACTGAATTCTCAGCGTAATAAAAAGAAATGAAGTCGATGTATTTAGTCTTACGAAATATCAAACATTTTTAAAAATAATCTAAATATATATATATATATATATATATATATATATATATATATATATATATATATATATAATGTTCACCTGTTAGTAACTACTGCGGCCCTTAATATATCACTCATGCTCATCAAAGATTCAATATCCGTTGTCATCTCTTAGGACCGAGATGACAAATGGGTCCCTACACTTATACGTGTTATGCTGCTATGATGAGTGTATATCTGCTGGTATTCAGTGAGGGTGTAGCTCTTTCTCGGTCGTGCCGATCAATTCAGGTGGCAGTCAAAAATTAGCTACAGTTCCACCGCTTAAAAATATCCCAATAATATTATATATGTACAACAATTTAAGTCAACATATTATTATATAAATTAAGCAAGAATAGGATATATATATATATATATATATATATTATTACATTGTGATCAACAAACGAGCACACGGTTCACCTGATTCCTGCGAAATCTGAACTCATCCTTGACAAGGAATCATTGTCACCCTTGAGGACTGAGATAGAATGCTTCGTCACCAGTAATAAAGGTCTCCGGATTCCTGCACTCATCAGGCGAAACAGCAATATCCTATTTTACGCTGGTATTCTGTAAGGGCGTGGTACCACCCCGGTCGAGCTGTAGTAGCTCTACGACTGTTACTAATATGTCCTGTGTGGATAAAATAAACACCAATTGTACACACTAGTTGCTGCAACAGCGTTCCCGTCCGTTGTGAGTAATCTTGTCTTGAAGGGCTCTAAGTCGGTATCAGTTCGGATATAGTGCTGGACGACGTGCTATCGTGTCAGAGAGGTCCCAATGACAACTGGATACTATAACATTCAGAATATGGTTATATGTAATATAATACTTGATCAGCGAGAAAACTGATAAATATTCATATGTACTAACTACAAATACATACCTTTTTTAGATTTTTTATATACGCAATTCAAAACTCAAGTATCCAACTTGATAAATCAATTAACCATTAGTATTGTTGCCATTATTCCCACATAATGCTTTTAAAGAGCATTTAACTGCAAGTATAAGGGATGCAATGATGTTTAGATGAAGACAGGTCAGCCTGCTGATTCATATTTTTTGATTCCATTGTATTTAATAAACAGATATTAGACTTGGAAGGGTTGGCCATTTACTGGAATCCTGCTACTGAACTGTACTCTAAAAGTGACGGACAGGTCATCAAGACTAGATTACAGAATGAGATCGCCACTAAATCATCACAGCCATTATCTTATAAATATGGTAAGCAATTGTGCTCTTAAAATTAGCTCTTGAGCTGATATTTAAATTTTCTTGAAATCGTAATTTTTTTTGTCAAACATATTTTATTTTTTGATGTTAGATTAGACGTTTTCATATATAGTAAAATAAAAAAAATATGATTAAATTACCTGTTATTTATTCTATGCCGATTAATTTATGTGATGTATCCTGGTTTTATTTCATTAAACATTTGACTTATGAAAAATTTAAATTAACTGACTAGTACTATAAACTTAAATGAACCTTTAACTAGAAACAATTTTTTTTATTAATATTAAAAATTTACATATTTACTATTATTTTTTCAGCATTGGGTCCAATTAATGCTACTGCCAAATTAAAACTAAATCCAAAACCAGAGGGCGATACACCGAAGTTCAGCATACCTAAAGTGATATTAAGCTTACATATGGAACAACTATCTGTCAGTCTTACAAAAGCACAGTATCAGGATATGATGTTGTTGGCCGATTCTATGGACAGGATGAACAAAGGAGCTCCTTACAGGTTTGTATATTTTCTTCTCACGGCATTTAGTTCGCAGGATTCTTCTTTTTTACAGCGGGCCTCAAGCTTGCGAGTCTAATTAGATAAAGATGTAGATGTCTTTGGACCAACAGCAATACTAACACACGAAAAATAAAATAAAAAAAGGATTCTTTTATTTCGGAACAAAATTAATGATTGTGTTTGTATATGATTTTTTATCTGTGCGAAACAGTAACAATTTTTTTTATATGCATTAAAAATAGTATGTATTACTAATATGGCCAATTATTTATAAGCCTTTTCTATAATTTTAATTAGCATGATATAATAAGTCGCAGAAATAATATTTTTTATAACATATTATCATATTGCAAACCGACTTGGTAGATTCTTTATATATATATATCTATCAATATGTTATTTCGGCCTAGGCAAATAATTCCAAATTGACGAATAAAACATAATTTTTTATAAATAGTCTCTTTTTATTAATTGTCTATACTTATCTCTAAAATTTAGCTATTTCTAATTTTTGTGCAAATCACTCGGTATCATTTGTCTATAATTCCATCATTGTATCTAACCTTGTTTTACGACATATTTTATTTATATTTTAACACAATTTTAATATATATTTCACCATCGGACCGCACTGCTGGATTTCATCCTTTTGTTGTGAACATCCCTCAAACCAAAACGAAGCGCTTTGCTTCGTCTTTCATTATTCGTACAGCAAAGGACTGGAATAGTTTGCCCGCGCCTGTGTTTCCCTCCGATTACAATGTGGGTGTTTTCAAGAGTTAAGTGAATATGCGTTTACTGAGCTAGTGCGCCTTAACATCAGGACTGCATTTCCGCTTAACATCAGCTGGGATCGTGGTCAAGCACTTGCTTTGAAAGTTTAAAATAAATATATATTCTTAATAAAAAACAAAATTATGATTTTTGAGTTTAAGCAATTTAAACAAAATAATATAATTAAAAATCGACCTACTTCTTAATAAGGTATTGCATCGGATTCTTTCTATGATCTTAAAAGTTACGCATTATACAGACTAAGAAAGGGTGCGAGAAGTTTAACATTCGATACTATAATCTTGCCAAGCTATCTGTAATTTTTAATTACAACTGGACTTAAAACTAGTAAAACAATCAACAAATCTAAAATCTAAATTACGATTTCATTTTTTATAGAAAATATCGTCCTGATATAAAAACCTACAAAGGGCACTACAAACAATGGTGGCATTTTGCATACACGTGTATCGTGGAGGAGGAAGTACGAAGGCGTCGTCGAAACTGGGACTGGACCCACATGCAGGGTCACAGACAACTGTGCAAAGACTATGCGAACGCCTACCAATGCAAATTGAGCAATAAAGGCAAGGTGAACAGTGACCAGCAGAGTCTTATTTGCCAAGCTGAGAAGTCGCTTGATTTGCTTAACTTGGTCGTCATCAGGCAGAGGATAGAAATGGAGGTAAGATTTTGCGCGTATAATTTTCATATAATTTTCCGCAGTGACAGAATCTGTACATTCGAAGAATGATATTAATATTTGAAGTTAGCCGAGTTTTCGATTAATATATGAGTAGTCGAGTTGCGAAGTTTCCTCCAGTATAAACTTCAATCCACGGCTGTACATTCTTTACGTAGTAAAGTCTTGAGGACATAAAATATGTGCTGTCATCAGCGTATAGTGCAATCTTTACGACCTGCCAGAGTAAAGTAATGTCCTTTGTGAACACTGCGTACAGGTGTGGAGACAGACAGCTCATTTAACGGTGACCAATTACTATAAGGTGAGTGTATATCGTTTGCCCAACTCTTCAATAAAAGAAAAACGCTAAAGAACAGTATGCCAACCAAAATAAAACAAGAGTAAAATACTCCTGGCCTATTTCCTTACGTTTTCTATGCTAAGTCCACTTTAATTTATAACGCTTATTATTCCTTTATTTACTGTTTTAGGTGGAAAGACTCGGTAAAATGGAAGAAGAAGCCCGTAAGTCGCGCGGTTGGTTCGGCGGATGGTGGTCTAGAGGCAGTTCTAAGGATGAGGAACTCGCCGAGGGCACTGCTATAAGTAAATATATTGTTTGTGTTTTAATCTGGTCCTGGCATAGCATTAATGTAACTTTACTTTCACTATTCCTGTGTTACTCATATTTATATATAGAATTAAAGAATGTGTTCCTGAGGACCTTTTTAGAAAATTATCTAACAGTTTAAAAATTAATAACTATACATACAGGTATAATCAAAAGATTACGATTATTTATAAAATGTAATTTTACTTTTGTGATACGACATAATAAAAATATTTATTTGTTCTAACGAAAATCTTTTATCTTAACGATACTAAAAACAAATAAGCCAATCACTATCCCCGCCGTATATGGAATTGAAGAATGTCTTCCTAAGGACCTTTTTAGAGCATCATCTAACAGTAAAATATTCAAAATTAATAACTAATGATACATGTATAATCAAAGTATTTTGAGTATTTATATTTTTAAAATGAAGTTTTACTTTTGTGATACATCATAAATATATTTATTTATTACAACGAATATCTTTTAACGACGCTAAAGATAAATAAGCCATCCTACATGTGTTATGTTATTACTTTTGTCAGTGAAACAATTCGAGAAAGCAATGACATCAGACGAGAAAGAAAAACTATTCCGAGCGATAGACTACCAAGAGAACACGGCACCGTTATTTCTTCCAATTGAGTATGTAGCTGTGGAGGGTTACTTCCGTTTAGATCGACTGCAATTGGCGGTGACAGATGTCGCTGAGGTGCTAAGAGCCTGCGTGGACACTGTGGAGGTTGATATGAAGCAACGTCCTAGTGCTAATGCCTTGAGGTTAGATTTCAATCAACTTAACCAACGTGGAATAAAAAAATGTATCTCAATTAGCATATTTATCTAAACCCTAACACCTCACTCATTATATATAATTCGTCAAACACTCATCTTAATGACTAACTAGTCATGGTCATTGTTATTTTTATTTATTATTACTTATTGATCCGCTTTTTTATTCGGTAGCCATAAAGGAGCTTTCACGATAATACAATTAGAAAGTATTAGATTAACACTGTTACGTTTCTTATTAAATACTATTCATGGTGATTGAGAGAAATTGGAGATCTTTTTACTTGAGATTAGTCACTCGTTTTTAGTTGGGTTATGGTTCCTGGGAATTACTTAGCCATCTGGTGAGTTGTGTGTTCGAATGTCATTCTCATATGATATGATATAAAAAAATTGCTTTTCGAAATCTTTCAATCGGTTTTATATTTCATATTTTTCAGGGTTGATGTACAAATGCAATCATTTACTGTATCTGGTGTAAAACAAGGCGAGTTCGAGCCACAGATGGTAACTTCAAAAGAAGTTACAAAAGATGCCAATTTGTTGAATGTCGTATTCGAGACCAATCCTTTAGGTAAGTTTTCGTTCCATGACCTGTTATGTGTTTAATCAATAGTAAATCGGTTAATATTACCCCATCCTAAATTCTCTAACAACAGTAAGTTTATTCCGGTAAATAGTTCCTATTCCACTGAGCAAGTAATAATAATTCTAAGCATATTTTATTATATTTTATTTTATTGTTCAACAAAATCCACAGCCCTTCATATAATATACATATTTTACATGAGCTTAACTTAAGGCCAAGAATGGATTTACATTATTCAGATAATTAGAAATATAAATACAACAAAGAACAGTTTAAGAGCAAACAAAATAGATTAAAATAAGACCATGTAATACTTTCAAAACATAGATAAAATAACAATAAGCGTTGCAAAAAAAAAACAAAAAATTAAAAAGTTAGAGTAATTCAATATGAAATAGTTTAGCAAAAAATTACATAAATACCAAGCGAAAATGCATATATACATAGGTATGTATGTGTGTGTATTTGATTTTTATATTTAAATGACAATCATGTGATCCTCTGTTGTCGTCGATGTTCTTCGTCCACAGGGGTCGGAGCGCAGCGGTGGTGCAGCAACAGTCCTCGTGACAGTATCGTCGTTTTCTCCCTTACTCAACGTTCCCTCCCCCCTACCCTGCTCGCGAGTCTGATTCGAGCTGTAGCTCACAAGACCAACAGCATCACAAAAACTCATAAAAAGACACACACCTCGACTTATTACTTAACAATAAAATCTAGACCGAACGTCTACCCTGCAATATTATATATATTTGTGAGTGCGTGCATATATAATAAGTTACTAGAACATGGTGGTTTCTTTTAGATGGCAAGTGTGATCAGCGAGTAAAGGTCCTGGCTCGCCCGCTGCAGATTGTGTATGACGCACAAACGGTTATTGAAATTGTAAATGTCTTCAAACCCCCCACCGAATCCACTGCTTTGACGACGTAAGTGATATTTATTCTTTGATAATTTAACATGAACTTTAAGTCTTCAATCAACAATGACACTTCATATTTATATGAAGGGACTTCGCCCCTATTAGAGTGTCTCTCCATTTTACTATGTGGGTAACCGATTTTACACTATGGTGTGGGTTATCGAGCGAGGAGAGGATAGTTCTAATGAAATATGGCCGCTTTATGTTTACACTGCTATAATAATTAACTTAGACAATATTACAATTACAAAAGATTAATGAAACAATTTCTGACAGATATTATGACGTCCGCCGAACACGTGGATGCGTGCGCGCTCACTCCTAGACTAATTAATTCCCTCACGCTCACCAGGTGGCCTCTCCAGAGTTCGGCGTTACGTCAGAGTGACAACTCTATTCCGTTTAGAAATTACAAATTATGAGAATCAATTAAAACCCGATTTTTGTCAAGACAATTTCCAATGCGCCTTTATATATAAATGCAAAATCAAAATAAATACTGTCCATGTTGACATGTTGAATAAGTTACATAGTAAATAGTTTTATAGTTATTTTTATTTATGTCTAATATCAACCTGATTATTTTGTTTTTATTATCTTTACTCACAAAATTGTTTCACAAGTTTAACAAACCTGTCTTTTTTGTATTCATTTAAAATTACGTCTTACACAAAAAGATTGCTACATAGTCAGGTGATTTGTTAAATTAAAATCTGAAATATTATATAAATTAAAAAAATGTATAATGAAGAATATTTAAAATAGGTTAACACATATATTATTATATACTCACACAAACAATATATAGAAAACGTCGTAAATACACAATTTTGCGACAGCAGCTGATTGGTCAGAAAACTTAAAATGCAGTTCTGAAGCCAATTTTAGATTTTATTCAAATTTGTTATTGATATTTGTGTATCATCCAAAACTACTTGTTTTCGGTGCTGGATGATGTTACATGTTAAATAGACACTGCATCCTTTCTTCCACATTATTGCATTATATAAGAGTCATCGTCTTTGTCTTCTATTAGGGTAATATTTACGGCAATAACTGACATGTGAATTGAATTGTATGAATTGACTGGCTTTCTAGTCGTAAACAGTTTCTAAATGATTAATATTTTTTTTTATTGTATTTGTGTTCCAGTTTACAAGCTGCAGCTGGCAACAAATTGTCTGATTTGAAAGAAAAATCAGCATTAGGCATGCAGTATGCTGTGCACAATCACACGTTCATAGATTTGGACATAGACATTGCTGCCTCATACATTATTGTACCACAAACTGGAATATACAGAGAGTGAGTGGAATAAATCTTATAATCGAATAGTATCTCAGAGACCCTCAGAGAGGCCGACAGTTGGCTACTGCAGACTGTTGTTGATTTAGAGCTTTCATATATGATCAGGACAAACAAGCAATCAGTTCACCTGATGGTAAGTTATACTCTGAGAAACTAAGATGCAGATAAGTTGTCTCTCCTAAAGACTCTGTCCATTGTAATGATTGAAATATGACCTATACTGAATTTTTTATACAATCAATTTAATATATACACATTAACCGCAGCTATGATAAGATTCTTAGTGAAAGATGATTTTGCAGATCATTATATTTTATTTTTGGCACATGCAGTCAACACTCACTTTTTATAAGTTGTTTGAATGTAAATAAAGAAATAATATAAAGTCCATATGCAATATAAAGTCTTGAATAAAATCTCTCCATTCCCGAGTTAATAGTCCAAATATGCCTAATAATTATTTTTAATGGAGCTTCTAATTCATTGACAATTTTTCCTTATGTTGTTTAGTCAAAATTGAATATCTGAATATGTATTAAATATAATACAGTGCCTATACAAAGTATTATTAATTCAGAAATGAAGCATGCATAGTGGTAAAACTCGGCGCGATCAGCGTTAAGTCGGAACCTCGCTCTGAAGCTTTGGACATCCATAAATTGTATAAGGAAGGGCTTGCAGACGAAGATATACTACGAGAAATAGCGCACCATAGCTACGACAAGATGGCGCTCAAACTCACCGAGATGCAGGTACTGATTATATATCATTATACTTACTACCGACAATATTGAATTCCGCCTTGGTATGGTTGGCGCATTGAGGTAAGGTGCGGTGGCAATATTAGCGACCCCGAGGAGGACGACAGCAAGACCGTGTCGTCGTGATAGTTCCGCTATGGTTATGGGGGTGCGATCTTCACGCACGCGCCCGGGACGGGTTATCCCAGCGAAGCGTAGGGAGGTTGCGGTTGCGTTCCTTACGGAGATCCCGCGAGTACTCGCGAGCGTTAGTGGCGACCACTGTGGGGTTTGAGTCAGTGCGAGTCCGACATAACCCGTCCTCGCGTCCGCGAAACTCCCACGCTAAAAACAATGCTACGGTGGCATTGTTATCAAGTAATTTGATCACGCTCCGCCTTCTCGTCGCCGCTTGTGGTGATTTGTTTATGCGAGGTTTTGCACACTGATGATCTTTATTTTAAAAACAGGCACACTTTCTTGGTTTTGCTTTTAGTGCACAAGACAAAATACCGCTCGAGATCCGTCCAATAATTCTTAAATACAATAGAAAATCAACGAACAGTAACAATCAGTGGAATAATTTCTGTGCTTTATCAAAATTATTATTAATCCAAAAATATATATATTTTTTACTTTAAGATTGTGATTGCCACACCTAAAGAGGAATGGCACTCGGCCATAGCATCCGATGTGGGTACACCATTGCATCTGTTGCAACCCACTAACTTGGTCATACAGATACATAAGTGTCTCATCACGGATGATCCAAGGCTGCCTAAGATAAAGATCCGGGGAGAGCTGGAAAAGATTGCGATTAGCGTGTCTGAGGATAGGTAAGTTGTTAGATATGCACTTTGTTATTCATGTTGTCACTTTGCTCATTTTTGTAGTGTTTTTCAAATGTAAAAAAAATCATCAGTAAAGAGGAGCATTTCTTTGTCTCTTTCACCAGCGTATCGGGATAGTACGCGTTTTGGTCGATCAACTCTTTTAAGCTGGTGTGACTGATTTATGACATATTCTGTTTCGACTGTAACATTAGCGACAAGTGCCTAAACATCGGGCATAATTCGCGACTTTTTTTACTTTTATGTGTGGAGTCAAACCCATAATAAACCGTTTATTAAAAAAAAACATAATGCACAATTACATGCATAAATATGCTACTTAAATTGTTCATAATTGAATCCATGGTACAAAATATATAAAATGTGACACTATAGATTCTGTTGATGTTGATGCTGTTAGCCTATGCGGCTCTTACAGCTTCATCGGACACAGGGCTCTCGGAACTGAGGGGTCCGTGAGCTGGTTATTAGTGTTCCCTACTTGTGCGGTTCTCTTACTTACACAAAGCGCTCATAAACTGAGCGTGTCGGTCTACTCTGGTCTCGTACCTATCTGATAATGCCACCCAAGTTGCCAGTTCCGTAGCTATCGAGAGATTCTCCCGAGTGGAGAATGGATGGTGATGACTATTGACCGTCTGAGGTTTTGGTATGCGGACCTAGCCTCTGACGGACGGCATCTGTTTTCTGTCAATCGGAAGCTGATGAACGCGGGTGTAACGCGTGTACGCGGTGTCGCGAAGACTGCGTCGCGCTCGAAGCCGAGTGCGACGCGACGAGATGTCGGTGCTGTGTGTAGGTCCGGGGTCCGTTGAGGATGGACTGGAGTTCAGCTCCCCCATGAAGTGGGGGTCGTCGAGGACGTGACGGGGTCGACGGTTCCTAGTATCCGGATTCGGTATCGGATCGTAGTTTACCAGTAGCTGTGACACTATATTCTCTAAAGAGGATATTATACACTATCCTATACAGTGTATAGTCTCCTTGATATTGATTTAACTTTGAATACACTTTCAGGTTACTTACCCTTTGTGAGATATTAGTGAGCATGCCTCTACCTCACTCGGAGGAAACAACGCAGTTGAAGGTACTTATTTTTTTTTAATTAACTCGGCCACATCTTCTCCTTTATCTTTCATTTCTTTTTTTTTTTTTCATTTTTATTCAAGATATTTTGCTACAAATTTGCGTATACTGTGAGTGGACATGTGCTTGAATTTCCCACCTCTCCGGATCCACATTCAGCAGATATTGTGGTAAACTTTAGCTGTGATTAACAATCACTGTTAGATCTCACTCTATAGGTTGTTGTTTGTCACAGGTCTGTAGTGATAGTCATATACGTATAGGAGATACTAGAGTATAGAAATAAAAGATAAAATAGAAATTATAACATTGTGATAAATTGTGGATTGTATTTATAACTTAGACTTCCAGTAGTATTTTATATTTAATCCTTCCACAACATTCTAAAACTGCAGTCTAAGGGTCAGCGCAGACCGATAAAGTATCGACGAAACTATTTATTAACAATAAAAAATTCGTCACTTAGTCTCAACTATGTCTGTCTGCCTGACCCTAAATCGTATGTTTCGTAAGAATAGTAAAGAGTACCAAGTGCTATATTTACCAACCACATAATGTATTGTATTTATTTAGTTTGAAATGTAATAAATGTATCGTATATAGTAATCAAAATATTGCTTAATCTCAAACAGGTATAATGTAATATATGTCGTGGCGTACGCTCTTATTAATGTCGATTCGAAAAGGAATGTACTGATTTTTATTACAATGCACTAAAAATTAGAATGAATTACCTCGAACAGAGAATGACCACCCTTTAAAAGGGTACATAATAGCACAATACATCAATTTAGTGGGTTTTTTTTAGTAATTGTGAGATATTGGAGACCCAATTGGTTCGCCTCTTAATAAAAGGTTCAAATGAATTCTTAGTTTTGACACATCCTTGTCGTGGCTCGTTGAGAATGGAGTCTTATAATAGTGTAAGAGCCTCTTCAGTGTACATGTTATCTCCATTATCAATAAATATTTACTTTTTGTAGGCGAGCGATTCAAAGGCATCAAGCTTATCATTACTCAAGTATTTGGACCCTGTGGAGAAACAAAAGAGAGATTCGGCGCGCTCCAAGCAAAGGAAAAATGACGAGCAAACTGTACAGCTCACCGAAGTTGAAGCGTTCTTTATAATGAAAGGTAAGAAAAAAATTATAAGAGACATCTACTTTGAAACAATGTATTTTCTTACTAGATTACTTTTCTATCCTATTCTTTCACGAATGATTTCTGCATGTGTGTATATAAAATGTCTTGTGACTATCGCCGATATGTTATTTTATATATATTGGTTATTACTAGATGACGTTAATTGCGCTTACGTAGGAAAATACATTATGATGAAAGTTTTTGTTGCCTCTTTTAGTTCTATTATAATAAGATTTGGAAATGTATGATATAGACATATGTGAAACTATCTGTTTATGTATCTATATTATGTATTGTATGTATATATGCATATGTATGTATGTTAAAATATGGCTCGTAGTTTGAGTAGTCAAAAAAGCAAAATGCCGCGTAACGAAGTTATAGCGCGATTCAGAAACAGTGCTCAACGCCATCTGTCTAGCTCAGATGTAAACTTATAATATTTTTCATAAACTTTATTTAAGAGGCTTTCATATTGAATTTCATGCTTCATGTTGCATTTGCCATCCCATTTCTTTTCCTGCCGACACTCAGATATCATCTCAGCCTAGTATTAATCCACAGCTGAATATGAATAGTATAAAATATTCCTCTATGCTAGACTTGATTATCTATAGTTTTTAATATTTCCTAAACACTTTCTGCGCTAACTTTTCTTATCTATTTCGTATTTGCGTTCAGAATATACTATGCATGAAAACATCTAAAATTGTTTTTTTTTATATATCCACAGAGTTAATCCTCAGTGTTAACCGTAAGACGTTAAAACAACCTCAAGAGTATGACAAGTTTTTAGTGTTCTCACTGAAGCTCCTGGAATTGACTGCGACACAAAAGACCTTCACTCTAGAAGCAACTGTCAGATTGGGCGCTGTGAATATGCAGCATCACAGAACCGGCCATCGCATCATCAATATGATCGTAACCCCCGACGTGCCCGCCCTAACGGATGCAGATGTCACTGACATTGCGGTTACAACGTGTCAGTATTTGTTCGCTGTAACCTATCGTAATGTAAGTGGGATTATTGTTTAAAATTTATTAGTTGACACTATATTTTTTTAATTACATTGAGAGTAACAAAGGACACAGTTCAACTGATAGTAAGTGATTTCTGAGCTTTTTGAAATACGTATCGTTTGAGTCAAAATAAATTAATATTATTTTGTTACTCATTGCCTAAAACATGAAGATATTAATAATTTGAGCAAATTTCATTTAACTATATATACTTGTTTAGCTCTCTGCTTTGGGTAGCAACTATATATTGAATTTATGTTTTATAAACCTACATTTAATACACAACATTTAAATTAGGACTAGTTTATGTAAATGAGCATTTATTTTGACACTAAATTATTATTAATAATATTATATAATATATGATCTCTTTAAAGAAATCAAAAATGCTTTTTGCTTTTAATTATTCCGTTTTAAAGTGGCGTTTTGATTTTTAGGTGGACAAGAAATGTCCTGAATTCAGAAGTCATTATGGATCCATCGAACAACTTATTGAATTAGATTTCACTACGCTCAAACTTCTGCTGCATCTTCAGGGTTTGCAAGAAATACTTATTATTGTCAACGAATATCAGGTTAGTCCACACAAATATTATATTAGGAGTGCTAATTAATATATATGTATAATTCATTAGTTTTCACAGTAATATGTAAATTAATAAAGGTTTGTAGAAATTTATCATATTTATATATCTTTTTTTGAGTAATTATAAACAATTGCATTTTTTTTATGACGTTAATATTTATTTTTCATAGACGCGTTTACAAGCCATCCAAAGCAAAGTAGACAGATATGCTAATGCCGGTCCTTTGGAAACTATTATGGAAGATGAAGAATTCTCTGTTGCCAAATCAAAAGGTGAGATGAGATGACTTTTTTAATTACCATTGTTATTTTGTTTATGCTTATAATATTTTCAATGCTTTATGTATTTTTTAAAAAAAAGAATATTATCAATGCTATTTATTAACATAACTATTATTCCGGGTAATCACTCCAACTATGCTGAAAATGTTCACAACAATAGGCGAATGGCGGATTCGAACCTACGAACTAAAGTTTCGCTGAGCGCACCATAAACCATTAGGCTATTCACGCTTCATTTCATTTAACGATTGTCTATGATATTTTCAATATGTAACCATTAGGTCACCAATATTCTGTACATGGTCAAGTTTTGTTATATCTATAAAGATAGTAGAGATCCCTGGACTCAATGACGAGGCATTCGTCTCGGTCCTCAGATGAGAAAAATTCCCGAATCTTTATTGAGAATGAATGTAGATGTAATAGGCCACTGCTCTCACCTACAGAGGAACGAGTTCACCTTTAATATTAATATTATTATTAAAAAAAAGTATATTTAATGAATGAATTTATAAAACCATTTAATACAATTACAAAATATGATTCAAATAACTACGAAATATTGTGAATATATTGTAGCCAGCGTCACAAAACCAGCACGTCGTAAACAAGTGGAGAGTATACAATTGAAAATCAACGTTAAGATCGGTGCAGTGGAGATCGGTTTTGAAACGGACAGGCGGCCGTTATCTATTGTGAAGCTCCAGGGTGCGGGGGCGGGGCTTGTATTAAAAAGTTCGTACACACAGGTCGATTGTGCTATCGCTTCCATCAAAGTGGAAGATTTAAACCCAGAGACTGTTCATAAAGAGGTAAGCTTGTTTATGTCTATTGACTCTTATTAGCTGTTCAATTCACATTTGTTTTAAGAATCGTCCATATATCGTACAGACACTGAATAGTCAATCCTGTTCTACAGGAGTATGATAATGGCGGGTAAGAATGGAGGGTTATTTTTATATATAACCCGCAAGAGTTAACTTGAGACCTGAGCGGAATGCGCGCTCCCCTCCCAACCCCGCCTTCTTACCGCTCTCGCCGTCAACGCGTCAGTACCGTTAGCAATCTCACAATTAACGTACGTGCGTTTGGTTTCGTTCGTTTTTTTTACCTGATTGTATCATGTTGGTAGTTTTATGTAAACATGGGTAAGACTAATACACAATGCTGAACGAAATCTTATTTTAAAAGTGATAACCTTTTTTGAAAACGAAGAAAAGACTATATAGATAACCAGTAAATAGTTTAAATATGTGAAAAAAAAAACATTTAAATTTTCTGCTTGTATAATTGTTGTGTATAATTAATTATGCACAAAACTATTATAAGACCGATACAATTAACCATTTAAAAAAAAATCGACAAATAGACGATATTTTTTGTGAGTCAGTACCTCGCTCTTACGTCATCCGAGCGAAGTCTCAAGTTAATTCTTGCGGGTAGTACATGAAGTTTTTGAAATGTCAATTAGCCCTCGGTTATGACTAATATTATAATAGACCAGACCAAGACCCATTCTTGCAACTATTATCATATTATTTTATTTCTTTTTTACTTTATTTACCTAACTATTATATATTTAACTGTGTATGCCTTATATTAAAACGATGAACCACTTAGTAACTTTAATGTAACTTTTACTCTACAGATTCTTAAAGTCCTTGGTGGAGACGTCATTAACGTACAAATAGTGATGTACAACTTGGAACAGTACCCGAACGTGAGCGAAGTAAATATGTCGATAGATGCACAAATCAATTGTTTGCGTATAGTCTTCCTTAATTGGTTCGTTACTTCCATGTTGGTAAGCATAACATTCATCTTTAGTTTATGATTTATATAAGTACCAACATTTGAAGATATTTGTAATATACCATATATATAAAGAAAGAAACTACAGTTTGAGAATAGAAAGAGAGAGAAAGAGATAAACAATAAGAAATTATATACATGTATAAGAAAACAAAGCATACTGCTTTTGTTCAATTTTATAGTTGGGTCATCCCTAATATTACAAAAACCACCTCAAATGTAACAAAATAACATAACACACGTCTCTTGTTTCTGTCATTTGTGAATATTTTTATTTTTCAATTAATTATTCCAGGAATTCTTAAACAACTTCCAAACAGCGCAACAAGCGATCATCGACGCCTCGTCGCAAGCCGCGGACGCTGCTCGCGCTAACGTGCAGACAGCGTATCAAAACCTGACAAAGCTGTCACTGAAAGTGCGCTTAGCCGCACCCATCATCCTCGTGCCAGAAAACTCTTCCAGCAGAAATGCTATGCTCATAGATTTGGGGCGTATGACCCTTAATAATAAGTTCGTCGATTTGCCCGTTGTTGTGAGTACCTTTGATTTAGCATTAATGAAAGTATAATTAGGTTTTAATTAGTTAACACATTACCGAACCATATATTAAACATATAATAATAAATCATAAAATAACAGTGGTAGAGCTACACTGCGGTTTGTTTCTAACTGCAGAATGTATGGGGCAGCTCGACCGGGGTAGGACCACGCCCCCACAGAATGAGATGAGATAGCAGCATAACGCTGCTGTGTTTCGGCTGGTGAGTGAAGGGATCCGGAGAACTTTATTACTGGTGACGAGGCATTCCATCTCAGTCCTCTCAAGGGTGACAACGCATCTGCATTATGATTCCTTGTCAAGGATGAATGTAGATGCCGTGGGCCGCAGGAATCACTTACCATCAGGTGAACTGTGTGGCTCTCGTTTGTAACACTCAATGTAATAAAAAAAAACAATCATGACCATCTTTTCTGTCCACTGCAAACTAGATTGCAAAGAGGTCATACTTTTTGCATATGTACTGAGAAAGGGAACGAGTTATATTTGCGCAAACATAGAGGCACTCCATCTATAATAACTAGCACTGTTATATTTCCTGGGCAGATGATGTCTTTTGGTTATAGTCACATATCTTCTGGACGTAGTCGGAATCGACAAATGGAAGATCGTCATCATTCTCTTTGTACATTAACAGAAACACACACATACGGAAATTAATTAAGTATATATATTGTTAAATTTACAACATATATTCCATGCCATTAATAATTCTCACATAGGATGTCAGCAACAAAGTGACTGTTGATGAATTGATGCTGGAGTTAGAAGACATGAAACTGTCGTGCGTCGAGCTGAAACAAAACTATCAGGATGTTGCTCATGAGCGCAAATTACTACGTCCAACAAGTTTCAAGCTGTTTGTGAAGCGAAGTCTGTCACAGTGGTATGAAACGCTGCCCGATCTGGATATCTCTGGAAGAATGAAGACAATCGCTGTAAGTTTTTTTATTTTATTTTATGCGTGACATAGAAGCACAAAGTTCCGATGGTAAGTGATTCCAGTGTATTACAAGTGAAAGTGTGTCCCAAGACGCCGACATTCATCCTCGGTAAGGAATCTTAATGCTAATGCATAATGCATTGTTCAAATGGTGTATTATACATCTATTATGATTAATTATTATTTGTATTATGTATTATTTTATATTAAGATTTCATTCTGTTAGCCATTGTAGATAAATAAGAGAAGCCTTTTTTTTTTTTGATTTTTTTATTTTATTTTATTTGGAAAACATACAGCAAAATACAAAATAACTTAGGTTTATATATATACTATAAATAAGCTATTAACATGTTTTCACATCTCTATAAATATTTACTATTCACAAAATTACATTTTAATTTTAATTATAATTTAACTACGAAGGGAAAATACTTGTCATATATATATTATTATGTTGTATAATTCTGCTCAGTTGATGGTTTAACTACAAAAATAAACTCATTAGTTTATGTTACATGACTGTTTCCTGCCTTCCTAAACTAGTGATATTATTTCAGATCACAGTAGGCCACAGCGATTACAAGAGCATCATGAAAATATTAAACCAAAACCTACAAGAGGGTCAAAAGAAAGCCGAAGATATAAAAGCCGGACAGAACGTGCCCAAAGCGACATCTAGGTCGGGTGTAAAGAGTCAAGTGAGCAAAGCGCAAGTGAGGTCCGCTTCCACCCCGGTGACGCCCACGGAGGATATGAAGCCGAGGACAACTATAAAATTTGCCTTTACAATGGACAGCTTTGTTATCGATCTCATGCATAACAGTTCAGTGAGTATTCTTTAACATACATCCTACTATAATTTTTACTACTCTTAAGAATACTTTCACAGTATAGACGAAATTAAATGTCAAGAACATACATAACGATGTATGAAATATACTGTACAAATTTGAAGTCCAATAAAAAAAAAAGTCATATATTAAGTATAAATGAAGGATTTAATATTTTTTACATTTTTTAGTCGGAAATTACGCCGAGCTATGATGTTGACCTAGCTCGTTTCTGTCTGGCTTTGCTGTCGGTAAAGGGACGAATGTTCTCCGACGGCTCTATGCACACATCCGTTCTCCTAGTCGATTGTACATTGGATGACACTCGGCCTGAGAGAGGGGCTAAGATTACAAGGTATGTGATATAGATTCTATTTTTCACTTGTTAAAAAATTATAATTTTAAAGTACTATTTACTCACACACACGTACATTATACTGGTATGTATAAGGCCTCTCGCACGTACTGTATTTGCCTTAAAAGCCTCACCAATTATAACATATAGGAGCGTCGCTGGAGTTTCTTGCGCCACTTCTTCTCCAGCGCCAACTCCGTCCGAAGTGGTAGTACAGATTGTTAATAATAATACTGATATTAATTTAGATAATCCTTCAGAAGCAACTGACCGAGCCGGCCTCTCGAACACCATCGACTCCAAGCTGAGGCTCCCTCTCGGAAGCCCTTGTGCCGGTTATCCACTAATAAAGCTAATAAGCTCTCGGTTACCTTTCAACCCGGTGAAGCTGTAAAAGCCCTCGAGCTAACAGCAGTGGCCATCTGCCCAGAAAAATCTTTAAAAGTTAATATTGGGGTAAACGCACCAAGCAAGTAGCAGGTCGGTCCGACTCATGTTAAATACCACCCAATTTTTATAGATTTTTTTTACAATAAATATGTTGCTATCATTGATATAGTTAGGTCCAAGATAAAAATGCAGGATTTATGTAAAAAAGGAAGTTAGGTGTCTTTTTTCTTTACATCGTTGATACAATAACTTAACCCTAAATAACTTTGGTTAAATTCATTACATATACATATATATATTGGATAATCGCTGACGTTTAAACCTTCGACTGACTGACGGATGGTCCACTGTATTTCTAGGGTTTTATGAATCAGCGACTTATTTATTTACTTTATATTGCATTAACCTTAACAAGTTTAAAGGTTCACAAACTGTGTTTAAATTCAACACCTTAATGATAAAGGCATTCTTTCATGCATCATTTCATTCTTCACCAGCCAACCCAAGGTGTGGTGAGGTATTGCTACATTAGCAATCAACTAATTAATAAAAATAAAAGAGTACTACGCCTGAAGAGATTAAATATCTTGTAATTTTTTAATTTTATTTTTTAAAAACAAAGGGACAATTTGCAAACATTTCATTAATGTGAAAAGCGCTAAATTAGCGACGGTTAGCTAATGTTTCAGTAGTGCTACGGCCCACCGTTGATTTTTCTTGGCAACACTGGGTGTCATTGTCAAAAATTTATATACAGTAAAAACTGACAGTGACATCAGGTAATTGATAAAACCGACGTCCCTTTCTAACGCGCCAAGATAATGTAGTTCTGTTTCACCTGGCTGAAGTTAGTTTTATACGGAGAAAATAAAAGGCTAGATAGTTATTCCAAGAATAAAGTACTATTTAAAAACTGATAACTTTTATGATTCGAATAAACAGTCTAATATAATTATTCCATTGGTAGTTTTTTAAGCTAAAAGTCATGAATTGAAATATCGACCCTAAGATATATTTCTTTTCTTAAGGTATCTCGAGCGTCGGCGTGAAAAACAAGAAACCTCATTTGAGCAAACAGAAGATTCAAGCGCGATAGTGGAAATCAACGACAAAATACGCAGCATGATTGACATTACCTACACTATGAAGAACTCTGATACGTTCAGTAAGTTTTGCAAAAACAAATCGACAATACAAAAGATATTTAATAACTTTTTTACCATCGTAAGAGTGAGAAACGAGAGAAAAAAAGTAAATGTGTCTAATTATGGTAGTAAATGATACCAGCGGCCTATGATGTACCTTTGTGTCTCGCATGGCAACCGATGTCTCATTATTATAAATGAGTCATTCCATCTTCTCTCTTCTCTTCTGCTCTTCTCTGGCAATCTGGCTGTAGGTGGGCTGCGGGATCACTTACTATCAATATCAGTGCGCGTTGGCCCACCCTTACATCCTTCTGTTATGATATGATACTGCTACATTACCATATAAAAAATTTATATTACAATCTTGTTACAGTTGACATGCGCATATTTAGCTTCAATCTAATCTTGGCGATGGATTTCCTGAACAAAATCGCAGAGTTCATGACCACTGGACTCGCGGAGGATTCAACGGATGCGTCCGTCAGTGATGTCAAAGTTGTTAAACCTAACGTCGACAAGCCTCTAGATCATTCCATTGTAAGAGTAGTTATTTTGTTGTTAACTGTACTTAATTGGTCGGCAGGACATGGGGTTCAGTGAGAACGAGGTCCCTCATCCTATATATCCGTAGTAAACGCATATGAATTTATAATTAATTTTTTTATTAACAGTGGTAGAGCTACACTGCAATTGTTTCTATCTGCAAAATGAATGGGTCAGCTCGACCGGGGTAGGAGGTGAGGGCACGCTCTCCCAGAATACCGGCGTGAAATAGCAGCATAACGCTGCTCTGTTTCGCCTGAGGAGTAAAGGGATCCGGAGACCTTTATTACTGGTGACGAGGCATTCCATCTCAGTCCTCAAGGGTGACAACGCATCTGCATTATGATTCCTTATCTAGGATGAATGTAGACGTCAGGTGAACTGTGAACTCGTTTGTAACTCTCAAAGTAATAAAAAAAAATCTCTTTTTAATGTCATTTCATATTTTTCCATTGTAGAAAAAGAAAACGTCAACGGTGAACGCGCCCCAGGTTCAGGAGCCACCGCAGAACCCCTCTATGATGACTGTCAATATCAAGATCGAACAGCCGGACATTATCCTGGTGGAGTCGCTCGAACAGAAGCAATGCGACGCCCTGGTGCTTAATGTAAGAATTTATTTCTAACATACCTACCTTCATTCGGCTGTCGTCAAATGCTTACGATAGCACGATACGAGATATTATATTATTTTGCAGATGGAAGCGCGCTTCAAGCTACGCCGCACCGCCGAACGCATGGTAGCAGAGGGAGGCATATCTGGTCTGCAGCTGGTCCTGCGTCAGCTGGGTCACAGCGGTGCGCCGCGCATGCTTCTAGCGCCAGCGCATGTTTCTGTGGCACTCTCACAGCCGCCCGGCAGTGGGCCGCACGTCGACATCGCTATATCTGACATTAAACTCACCGTGTCGCCCGGTGAGTTATATTGTTCTCCTCGTCGATTTCTATCAGAGCGATATCTTATAGTGTATGACATCAACACCTCAGAATGTTATCAAGAATATATTTTGCACAAATGCTGTCCCTCGGTTAGGAATCGAACTGCACACGATTCTCTCGTCGAGTCAACAAAATAGACCGCAGTGTCCATGACAACTACAAAGTAGTATTATCAGTAGGTACAGTAATACCTACTGTTAATACTATACTACTGACTATAACAATCTGTGTGTGAATCGGTTATAGACACACGGTAAGAGTCTGATCGTATCTGACTGACTCATACAGAGGGAGCCTCATTCTCATAGATACTGGTTTATTTTCTGTCATGTATAGTTAGCTATCGAAGAGGCCTATCTTCGGAAGTGGTTTATTGTTACGCTACGATGAATATGCCCCAATTTGGCGAACGTATTTGATCAACGACATAAAAAAAATAATTTTTTTTTGCTTACAGATATAATAGGTCTGGTCAACCGCGTATTAGCAACAATGACGAGCCGCGAAGAGGATAACGTCGAAGAAGATAACAAGGCGATTATCTACAACAAGCTGTGGGATATACAACCTTTCCGACCCAATGCCTATTGGTTCTTAAAGACTGGTATGTATTGTATTTTCTAAAATTATATATGTTAGCGGTCATTTATTATAAATTGCGGAATCAAAATCAACAATGTCAGACGTACGTACGTACAAAACGTACTAAAATAATAATATTAAATTAATAAAATTAAAATAATATGAAAGCAAATGAATTGCGTCAACTCAAAGTAAATTACGTAACTTATAATCCTGTTATATTTTATCCTCTCAGGGGCGTCAAGTAACTACAAATAATTATTAAATGTTAAAGATATACTATAGTGAATTCTTGTACAATATTGGTAGCTTCTTATCTAGTTTTAAAATATACAGAAGAATAATTTTAATTAAATTTTAATACCCTAAACCAGGGCCTATCCAAATCTTGAAATATTTTGGCGGGCCAAAATCACAATTCTTAATTGTATTTAAAATTGTATTCATATTATAAAATTATTATATAATAATTAATATATTAGCGGGAGAATACGTGTAATATAAATAAACGCTTGGCGGGCCGCATAAAATTATTAAGTGAGGCCGCGGGTTGCTCACCCCTGCCCTAAATCTATTAAGCTATTAAGCGTCAATAGTTTAGGGTACGGTCTGCGAAACTTAAGGTCGTAGGTTCGAATCAGCCAAATGACTAATGTCATGAACCATCTTCAAGCACAAGCATATTCAGCAATATTTATAGCATTGCTAATATTCTTTTAACAAAAAAAAAACTGTCACTATTTGAGGTAAGGATGATGTCGTCCTGGTTGATTTCGACCACAACGATATCTTCTAGCTGTTATCAGATGATATCAACTGCGCGGTATATATTAAAGTACAGTAAACATTCGTGCAAACAAGCACTCACTCGTCAGCCGCTTCCCTATTCCGAGGCAGCAGGTGCAATAACATTGGGCAGTATTCTCGAAAGATTCAGATGACATTACCACAAAACACTCTGACCCGAAAATCAACAATTTGTGTTAAGGCTAATTGTGGTGTCATATGATTACTTAAGGTAGTACACAATAGTATAACAATTTTTAGTATATCTTAACCTAGCTTGGCTAAACATTTTGTTTGGAATTACATATATATATTTTTTAAATTATTAAATGTTTAAGTAGTCATATATATCTTACCTTTTTGTCGTGGCAACGTCTTAAATCGGTAACGCTAGGAAGCATTCGCATAAAAGTATGACTCATTGTCGCGTTACGATCGGTGTCCCGTTACGCTCGAGCCGAGAGTAACCGAATCAAGCCGAGTTAAATATTATATATGTAATAAGTGTTTTAATACACTTTAATTGTGATTTAATAAAATTTGTATTAATAATTGTTATTCTATGGTACATGTATATTATTATTTTGTGCAGAGTGCTCATTGTTTTAGGATTCGTTGTCACGAATTTAACGTCCGAGCGCCTTGCGATTTTATTTATTACATTGAAAGTAACAAAAACGAGCACACAGTTCACATGACGTTAAGGGATTCCTGCGGCCCATGAAATCTACATTCATCCTTGACAAGGAATCATTACACAGATTCGATGTCACCCTAGAGGACTGAGTTGGAATGCCTCGTCGTCAGTAATAAAGGTCCGGATCCCATCACTCACCAGACGAAACACAGCAACGTTATGCTGATATTTTACGCTGGTACTCTGTGAGGACGTGGTACTAACCCGGTCGAGCTGACTTTAAAGCTAGAAACAAACTGCAGCGTAGCTCTGCCACTGTTAAAACCTTTGTTCTGTATTTAAGCTCTCATGTAAGTTAATGTTTTTTTTTTAATAATGAATACAGATTAGTCGCGGTTGCGCTGATTTGTAGCGTATCAGGGATGTTTGCAGAAGCACGCGTCAACTGTTTTTACGCGACAATGCGAAAGAGTGCGTCCCTGGTGCGCAGGGTGCGGGCATGCTTCAACACTCTACTAGCTATGATAGCTAGTAGACTGTACTGTTCATATGTTAACCATTGCACTAGGGTGCATATGACAGTAAATTAGATTTAATGATATGTAATTATTACTAACCCTAGATATTAAGAGTATGATTACTAACAATATATGAGTCTTATGATACTTGAAACAAATGTTTATTATTATTATTTAAAATGTTGATGTTGATGTTTGTCTTAAACGAGATTAAAGTGTATATGAGTCGATACTATGTTAACAGAGGAAGCGGAGGAAGCGATCAATATCGACTCTGCGACAAGCAACGAACTAGCGAAGCCTCCTATGGGCGAGATCTGTCTGCTTTCTAGTCCCTCTATTGTCGTGTCATTAGAGATGGATATAGGCAATGAGACTATTCCCGTACTCGTCATGCAGGCGTCGCTCACCGCTCAGGTCAAGGACTGGAGCTCAGATGTAAGTTTTTTTTTTACACAATTTTTTGTACGCAGTGATGGATGACCTATTTACCATTTGTACCTAGTTACTGCACACGCGTTCCGTGGCCAGCTTTGTTAATAAATTGCGCGTCCTAGTTTAGATTCACAGGCGGTGTCTATAATTGGGCAACACAAATTACTTATATTCGTATCTGGTCCTTGTGTGTATTACATTGTGGACGACAAACGAGCACAGTTCACATGATGGTGGCAAGCAAGCACTTCAAGATACCCATGCATACCCATGCATACCCATACATATCCATGCAAACTGAGATGGAGTGCTATCAGTGATTGGGTCTTTGATCACCTTCCCCGGACGAAACGTAAGCGTGAGCTAAGTATCTAGTGAGACGTGCGGTCGTATAATACTACCTTTTTGATCACAGTGCAGTGCAGCATCTGTTCCCGGTAGTTTGACCTTTGTCGGGCACAATACAGTGCTGCTGTCCGTTATTTGACTTAACTCCAGAATCAGTGCTCAGCATCTTTGCTAATTGCTCTTAGCTGACTGTAGGTCTGCTACGCTTTGCGAGGGCGTGGTCGTTCCTCGGTCGAGCCGATCCATTCATTCTGTAGCGAGAAATAACCAGCATGTCACTATCGTTATTAGACATTGCGATTACACTACTGTGTAACGCAACGCATTCGCGTAACCGGTTAAAGGAGGACAACACTAGGGCATTGAGAACTATTGCGTTTACGTCTTAATGTAGATAATTTTTTGTCAGAACTTAATGTAGATAATTCTTAATTCTTAGTCAGATGCAACTGACCGAGACGAAGTTAGGCCCTTTCGGGCATCCTCGAGTCAAACGCCTTCGCGGAACACGGTAATGGTCCAAGTCGAGGCTGCCTCTCGGGAGCCCTTGTGCTGGTTACTCACTAATAGAGGTCTCGACTGAGTGCCATAAGCGCTCGGTCACAGCCCGAACAAATAGAAAAAAAACAAGCGTTTACCTAAAGTAAAATAATATATTATCCAGTCGGCATCTTGTGTGTGGAGACAATCGAAATAAGTGCCTCTCGTAAACTTGGTATGTCCTTTAATCAATATTTATATTGTTTCTCTAGCATCGAACTTACAAAAAATATTTTAGTGGTTTTGCTAAATAATCGAGTCAGATTTATTATTGTTGTAATATTTCAAATATTTACCTATATTTTTTTATTGTATAAAGTTAGGGATGATACATTTATCTTTTGGTAAGAAAACAAAATTAAGATGCGCCGTGACTTCAGAACTAATATGGAACTGTTATAACGAAATCGTTCAATGTCTTCAATGGTTCAAATTGAAATACACTGTTTCATTAATTAACATAAATTATAATGATTTACACGATTAATTAGGAAACTCGGTATACGTGTGTCGCGGATGGATCTTGGGACTGTACTAATTTGTTTCACGGTATAGCCGTGGGACTTAGGATTATCTTTACGTGTGAGACTTGGATCTATTTCAGAGAAATGTAAAGGAATGGACGAGTAGGGAACAGATCGCATGCAGATGCTGGGTATAACAGAACGCGTAATCACCGATGAAAAGGTTGAACGGATATTATAGGGAAGTTTATAACTCATATCAAATGTGATTAGAGTAATAATATAACTTTTTTACTTTTACAGTTATACATGGAATCGACATGGGCGATGCAGGTGTCGTACTATAACATCGGTCGCGCAGTGTGGGAGCCGTTAGTCGAGCCTATTGAGCTGCTCAAGGACTCTCAGTACCGCCACGTGCCATGGGAACTTAAAATGGAGGTACGTACTGTTCATTTATATACTCTTTCTCGTATTAACCTTAACAAAATTGTAGGTTCACAAGGGGTCGGACTTAATGGATATAGTATTCTCTACCAGACGGGGTAACCCGAGACATTTATACTTTATTATCTTTTCTTTTTAAGTATTATCATTTTGTGTGTTACCACTAAGACGACCGATCCAAAAGATTTTGGGCGGTATGATAAGTTTTTAATGGCCTATACATAAAACAATATTTAAATTACAAAAAAATACTTATTTTCTTTTAATGTTATAGCGATAAAGTTTTTGTTAATATAATGACTTGAAGCACTAAATTAAATTTATTCAATATCTATGTATTAAAAATTAATGTTAAAAGTTTATTTGTAATACTGATATTTTTTGCATTGTTACATATAGATTGTTATGAAGCCACAAGAAAATCACACAATCGATACGACCGACGAAGCGGTGAATCTGCAAGCTGTAGCCCAGAGGCAAGCAAACAAGACCATTACCATTTCCAGTAGTGAGCCATTGGAAATCACCATAACTAGAAGTGGCATGGAGGTACGTTATATGTAATGTGATATTTAATTAGCTGTTGTATGGTAGGTGTCTAGTTTTAAGTAGATATACATAATATGTGTCTTGTCTATTGTGTCTATCTTTAGGAATAATAAAACATATAAATATATGTTCTTTTGTTTAATGTAATATCGGTGTTGAACTGTTTATTGATGGGGATCGCTTATCGCTGTGGAGGTGAAAGGACTATATATACATATATATATCTCATCATCACTACATGAATGCACGAGGAAGGCGGCCATCAGAGAAGAGTGAAGCTTGCCACCAACACTTGAAATGATGACCACGACCACTCTGTCAAGAGTGATACCGACAAACACATTATATATATATATATATATATATATATATATATATATTACAATTCAATAATGAGGTATCGCCTCGTTACGCTTAACACTAGTGAGTAATGGTGAGAAACTACAAAAGTATCCTTTTTCGCAACTTTTCAAACCACTTACACACTTGTACTAATTTTTTTTATTGTAGTGACCTAGCGACCTGTAATTAGGGGTCCACATCTCTACGCTTACCATTCGAAAGACAGGAGTACTACACTGTTATTTTACGCTGGCATCTTGCGAGGATGTAGTCACTCGTGCTGCAGAGAGATAGTAACTAGCACTACCATCTGATATTGCATTGCTGTCGTGTTTTTTTTCTTTTTTTATGACCTATGGCCACTATTAGCCCTAGGGTTTTAACAGTTTCCCCAGGTTGTAAGTTGGCCGAGCGCTTGGGACACTCAGCCGAGACCTTTATCAAAGAGTCCTGCACAAGGGTTCCCAAGAGGGAGCTTCGGCTTGGACCGCTACCCTGGGCGCGAAAGCAATCGTCTGGAGGGTGCCCGAGAAGGCCGAACCTCGACTGCTGTCCTGTACATTGAACAGATTATAAATAATAATAATAAATATTAAATATAAATCACATTTTTATTGTTACAGGTACTGACGCAACTCGGTAACTCGTTCGCCGCCGCCGTAGCTACTGAAACTGATACCACCGTTGTAGCCAAATCTAAGACTGACGAGGTATGTATTTCATTACCTTGAACATTAAAAGTAAATAATATTTATTACAGCGCTAGATATATACAGAGAGAATAGAAACACAACTTAACTTATTGACAAGAAAAAATAAATTAATCTAACGCCTGTTTTATTCACATTGGAGTTAATTGCATCCTTCGCACCAGGCAAGTCTGTACCGCGAGGGCTAGTTACGAATAATTTTTTTTTAAACCTTTTACA